>CM055405.1:8882625-8898114 GCA_029228625.1 Pseudolycoriella hygida | reverse complement strand
AACCTGGCCACTGCAGAAAAATAGCTCACACTTCTCACTATTCAGCTCCAACCCTAGCTGTTTACCTTTTTCCTTTATAGTTGCAAGAGACGATAGAACAATGTGAGGTAAGTCTCCCACCGCACCGTCGCCGAGGTACCAAATATTTAATTCGCTGGTCAATTGCGCAATCAATGGATGAATCGCAAGACTGAAGATCAATGGTCCTGCTGGGTCGCCTTGTTGAGCTCCCACTTGTGAAGAGATGATTTTGTTTCCAAATGTCAAAAACGTCGGCTTCAAGTAGCATTGTCGCAAATAGTGGTAAAGCTGCGGAATTTTGTTTTTGATTTCTTTTAACATAACATCTCTTTCTACGTTGTTGAATGCGTTCTTCACGTCCACTTTCAGAATCAGCTTAGTCCGATTTGTTGGATTCCGTATATAAGTTCTGACGGAGTGGACGGCACCTTCGCAGCCATATTTCACGCCGAAGCCAATTTGTCGGGGAAGCAGGTAGTCAACCATGTCTGACTTTACAGAAAAACACGCGATTTTTGATGTTAATCTTCGAACCGTGGTGCCGATTGCTATAGGCCTAAGGCCTCCGTCTTTTT
This sequence comes from Pseudolycoriella hygida, assembly GCA_029228625.1. Classification (NCBI taxonomy): domain Eukaryota; kingdom Metazoa; phylum Arthropoda; class Insecta; order Diptera; family Sciaridae; genus Pseudolycoriella; species Pseudolycoriella hygida. Next base: position 8,897,518 of record CM055405.1, on the reverse strand, counting down.
TCACTAAGGCGCAAAGCGAGGCTCCGTAAAGCAGTTCACAAATGTCTTCGTTAAGTTTTCCGGCTAACAAGAAATTAGTTAATCTGGTGATCGAATTGAGCGCTCTATTGCCAGCCTCCCCGGCAGACAGAGAGATGATGTCTTTCAGGTGCTGAGGACGCAGTCCGTCAGACCCAGCGCTGGAACCGTTTGCAAACGAACAGATAGCCGATTGAACCATACCAGTGTCGACTTGAAGAGGCTGTATTGAATCGTCTGGCTCTCCCGGGAAGGTAAGCTTTCGTGATGGTTCAGGGTGTTTACTTAAAAGCTGCTCAAAAGTTTCACTTGAATCCATTGCCAGGGAATCTGTTGAACTCATGAGCTTAACCGCTCCACGTTATGTCGAAGTCTGATAATTTAGCTTCAACTCTAGAGCTTAACGATGATTGTTTGCTTGACGGTTTACAGTTGTGGGTTGGTAAGGCCGAAGAACTCGAATTTTGTTTGATGATTTGGACCAGGGAAGCATTGACGTCCTTCTCCGGTAAACGTAGTGACTTAAAAGCAAACAGCAATAAATCTTTCCAATCGGCGACAGCATTCGTCTTTATACATTTATCAATCAAACGGGAGAAATCATTGGCCACCACACTTCTAGCACCTTTTGGTATTCTCTTAACTATATCCGCTTCAGGTCGGACACATATTCCATAAATGCAATGTTTGGTGCCGAGATCTGAGACGGAGCGCTGTCGATTGGGGACTGCAGATGCGACCTTAGATGCATTATGTAAGTAGGTTCATTTTTGGCATCAAATCCGCATTCAAAACATTTAAATTCATCAGCATCATGTTGTTCACGGTATCTGCAGCTGAAGGGGGATTCAACTTTGCCTCAATAAATGACTTACTTCCTCTGCAGAATGCACTCTCCAATGAATTCGAACTCCAGCGTAGGTTGGGAAACTCCGTGAGCAGATTGGGCAAATGTTCTCTGATTCGCTATCGGAATCCATACTTCAGTCCGAAGTCCGAAATTTTGAATTGTTGCGCCAGATCTAGTACGACTTCGTGCGGTGGTGCCACACTTGAAAAGTAGATTGTTCGAATGACACTATCACTATCAAAGAGTTGTCGATGTAAATAATGTCTTATATAAACCAAATGGCCTTGCTTCGTTTGGGCATTTTAAAAAAAACATAAAAGTTGATGCAAATCCGAGTTGATATGTTGTACAGCCGAATGCCAACGCGAGTGCGACCCCCTGGGATGCTGAATCTTAACTTCGAGTGATCCTTTAAATCGTATTAGCACTCCGGTTCCGACGAAACCAGTCCCAACCAAATCTAACTGTTTCCATATACCAAACACCAACAATTCGCGCGATGTGAAATTACGTTAGGCTGATAGACGGAACTTTAGTTCGGAATCGTTAATCGTTAATCGGAATCATTACGGGGCATTGTCGACTACGAAAACATTTACACAACATGGGATTCTCGAACACATCTACCTGCAGGAAATGTGAGGAAGAACAAGAGACACCTGCACATCTTTAATGGAATGTCCCTCTCTAATGCAGCAAAGACTCAACTTCTTTGGATGGCCAGTCCTCATCACGGATCAAATCAGAGAGGTTAAGATTGGCAAGATACACGAATTTTCTAAGAAATTTATCGAAGGGCTGTTTATAGAGAACTTGGCTGTGTAGTTAAGGAAATTAAAAATTTTACTAAATTTGTATAAGTTTATGTGGCGAAGAGTTTTGGTTGTAAAAGGGGGCCACCCATGCGGCTTATTTATACCTAAGTGTATTGTAAAATTATACTTGGAACCAATAAATCTAATCTAATCTAATCGACGCAATAGAGTGAGGATTTAGTTGTGTGTCGAATCCTATTCAGCTAGGAAAAAATGATGGCGCCACCGACCGACAGGCGTCTACTATTGCCTGATGAAAAGTTATGCAAGCCACGACGCAATTGAAAACAGCCTCACTCCACGTAACTCTGTTCCCCGCTAAAGAGATGGTTTATCATTTAATGTATGGGTCATCATATGATAAGCACTTGGACCTTCATAAGACAAGATCATCTTCTTCTTCATCGTCAAGCTTTGGTAACATACATCACAAGTTTATTCAGTTTGTCTAATGAAAAAAATTTGGCAAAAATCAGTTGCAAAGTTTATGTATAGGGCCATTACATTGGGTTTTCTCATATTGTATTTAAGCAATTTTCGTTAAAAAAAAAATAAATTTCTTGATCTATGGTCTTCTTTGTACTCTTTACAATGTCATAAGTGTCTCTCTGTCTACTTTGTGTAACCGATTTGGATTGTTCAATTTGTCGAATTGGGAATTTACTGGTGAAACGCTGTCTCATTCATAACTCTCGAAAAGACTGTTGCTTTCGTCTCCCAAATTTTTTGAAAACTTATCTATCAAAATTGGTTTTTTTTCTGAAGCACACGCCTCTGATCAGCTTAGACGCTGCGAAAGAATTCAGTCATCACTCCCATGTCCTGAGAAATCGTTGTCTAATTCCGAAAGCGTACAGATCTTTCAATTAACACATTTTCCGGTAGGATATCGAGAACCCTGTTCTGTTACTTCATTCGAACACCCCCGAAAAAAGATTAATTTGCAAAGCGTAGCATTCGGAAAGATTTTTTAACCAAACTGTAGTTCTATTGTTCGACTAACACGCGAACGTGTGCTTGACTTCCACCCGATCTTTGTGGCACGTGTCTTTAATTTAAATCAAGCAATTGGTGGATAAATATTCGCTAATGTAACACAACAACTTAATAAAAATTGATAAAAGGGAAATGCACCAGACAGTGCACATTAAACCGTACCCGCACACATCTTCAAAATTTACATTGGTGGAATGAGTACAAAAGGAACATCAAGAACGTTGATACTTACACAAAATGTTCGACGATAACGTTTGAGCTGAAAATGCTGAATTGTGCAACAAAACCATAGACGTAACCATGTCAAAAGCATGTTGTTTCGTAATCAAATAAAAAGCGTGAAAATTGAGCTAGTTTACATATAATTTACCAGGAGGGATTCTCTTAGGGTGTTTTAAACGAATAACCATATTCGTGTAGCTGATTTGTTAACATTGACAAAGAAGTCGGTCGAAAAAGAGAGCTTTTGGATTTAAGATATTTTTAATCTTTTTCTTTAAATATTCATGAATCACCAATCTTCTCCCATATCTTTCATTTGACACCTTAATTAACATTTTTCGTACGTACAAAATCGTGTTGTTAAACAGACAGACGGAATAATCTGATCTAAATGACTATTCATCATTAATACATCGGCCCCCCAGAAGCTTATTCCAGAAAAAGTGGAGCCAATTTGAACTTCTGCCACATAAAAGGTTATACACATCAACAATTTGCATTCTCCTTTCTGGGTGACAGAATCGAACTTTGATTTCTACATCGCCCGCTATATGTAACTTCGATTCTACAGTCACCAATTTTAATAGGACTTTCACGGGCGGTGGCAATATTGAGATTTCATAACAATATGCAAAGGACCCATACGCATCAGAATAGATGTACCGAAAAGACTCGAGCGTATCTAGGTAAACATTGCCTTAATTCTTAAGCGTACCAATTTATGTCCACATTGAATTGGATTGCAAATTACAATAGCGCAATATTGAAAAACCCGTCCGAAAAAGGTGTAAAAAACCTCTACAAATCTTCAAAATTAAAAGAAAATCAAAAAAAATGAAAATTTTTTTTTTAAATCTAAAGCATTAGGAGAGGTCGCTGACCCATGCATCCATGGACAAAAAAATTGCACTCAATTTATTCCACAACACAGCAAGTTTCAAGGTGAAGACGACCTTAGGATCAACCTATGTCCCTAAGGAGAGGCCGCGGACACGTACTTGCAGGGACAAAAAAGTTTGTCTCTACTGCACAAAAACTTCATCATTAACGGAATATTCACTAAATATCGACGACGGTCGCGTGAGTTGGGTCTACACTAAGGACGCAACAGCCCAAACCACTTAACGGATTTTCACTAATTTAATTTTCGTGATTTTCTGATTGAATGAAAGATATGGATTTCATTCAAAATGTTGCAGATTGGTTTCGGTTCTAATTTCGCGGAGAGCTTCGTACGGGTCTAATAATGTGCCTGCGAAAGGGTTATTGACATGGGTAAGTAAAAAAAAATAGCGAACAAAATGTGTGATGCCATAACTTTTCATCAGCTCTGCGGTGGGTGGCACAGACGTACGGTCATACGTAATATAGAAAAATTAGAATAAAATGATGGGAAATTGTGCAACTGCACCTGACGACAATCTAATTTTATAACATAAAACTACGTGATTTGCTTTGGTGTTAAATATTTTCTTCGAAAGCTTCGTGCGACATGTATGAAATCTTGTATGACTAAAGGGTTTCAGTCTCAACTAAGAATGTTACGAAACATGAATACATTTTAATTAAGCAAATACAACACTTACGATTCTCCCCACAAACCTTTCACCGGGTATTGATCTTATTTAACCTGAGTGCATTGCAGAAAGAACCAATCTGAAATATGGAATTATTACATCGTGGTTATAGGAGCCGCAATCTGAATTGCTGTAGTTCATACTTGAACCGAAAACGTTGACATTAACGTTTCCATCTTTACGGTAGTATTAAGAGAAGCTTTTCGGCGAAAAGGTTCTGTTCTTTGATAAAGTTCTCAATTGAGATTTTTCACATTAGCATAGCTTTTTAGTATGAAAAACGAATACCAGAAAAAAGCTAGAGCAAAATTCTAGCTTTTAGCGAACGGTACTATGGTATTACATAAACGGGAAATTACTTGAAATGAGTAAATCACTTGAAATTAAATGGTGAAATGGGAAACTATTGAAAAACACAAAAGGATTTCAAAAAGAAACATTTTTGAAACGATTTTGTTTATAATTTACTGGAACGGGGGATCATCGATCATGAACCAGATGCTGAATCTGCAAAATTGTCCGTCTGTCCGTCTCTAAACACGATAAGACGAGTAACCGATTTTCAAAATTTTTGTTTCCTGAAAAAGATTTTATGCGATTGAATCTGAACACTGTTGGCCCAAGGGTCGCCGAGCTAGGGCCGTTTAAGTGGTTTTTGGTATTGGACTCAGCTAGGGCACTAAAAGCGAGTCTCTGCTAGGGCCAAACGTACATTACATTCCGATTTTCAAAAATTTTTTTTTAATCGAAAGATAAAGAAAATTTATGAAAGAAAATTTTTGAATCTGAGCGAGTGGATTCAGCCAGTGCTCTAAAACTGAGTCTCTACAAGGGTCCTGCGTGTTTTTTGTTCAAAACTCGAGTAAATATTTTCCGATTTTCAGAATATTTTTTAAAGGAAAGGTCTGGGAATGCCCTACAATTTATGGAAGAAAAAAATTTTTTACTTTTGGGTCGCTGGACCTAGCTAGAGCCCCAAAGAGGCGGACCGACTAGGGCCCTACTTGTTTTTTATGCATAAATCGAGTGAATTCCATCCGATTTTCGTGATTCTTTTTCAATTCGATCTATTCAAAGCCTTTTAAGAGCATCCAAGAAAAAACGTGGGCTCGGCCGAGCCTAAGATGGCCGCTAATGTTAGGGTGGATCGATCTCGACGAAATAAATCGAAGAATTATTTACTTATTGAAACTATTACATAAGAATTAAACTTGCGGAGAATAAAGTCCGCTTCTCTCTTAAGCGTAAAACCATTTCGTTACTTGATAATGTTATGAATTATTTCGTCATTGTCATGACGCTCAGACATTAACACATCTAGAACAGTTGTGTTATGGAGATTATTAGAAGAGATCAACATTTCGGCATATCGTGCCAATCATCAGGTAAGTCATTCAACTTACTATGTTGATGGACATGAAGGACGATTTGTTATCATATCTATTTATCTCAGAAGCAGGTGCTTGGCTGCAAGCATTACCATCGCCACAGCTCGCTATACATTTAAGTAATGATGAATTTAGAGTAGCAGTCGGATTGAGATTAGGCCTACAAATACTTCAACCGCATAAATGTGTTTGGGGATCGAAAGTCGATCGATTCGCTAGACATGGCTTATCGTGCAGTAAGGCTTCAGGTATGCTGCCCCGACATGAAGCAGTTAACAATTTAATCCAACGAGAATATTATTACTACCATTAATACCATTATTAAATAAAAATGAAAAAGTTTATCTCAGTTAGAGGTATTTCCGGGACTAGTGAATTGTATCTGAAATGTTCACAGTCGCCCTCTATTGGGTTCCAATTATTACTTATGGCAAGCGTCATGGAGAACCACCTCCATCATGTGACTTAGAGCTCACTACACATGATGGAGGTGGTTCTCCATGACGCTTGCCTTAAGTAATAATTCTCTGGTATTCTAGCGTGGCTAGACAATTGAATTGTACAGTGCATATAGTCAACAAATAAAAAACCACACCATTTTCGTAAAAAACTTGATAAGATCTTGAATTACCTTTGGAGGCAGGACTTTCAAGAGTTAGAGTAAGAAATCGTTGGAACTGCTTCCAATAGAGGGCGACTCTGAACATTTCAGTTACAATTCACTAGTCCCGGAAATACCTCTGCTTCCAAAGAGAATAAAATTGTAGATAACACGTGTTTCAGGGTTTTAAGGAAAAAGAATTAGTCCTTGGATATAAGATTTTCTAGATTTGAATGGTCTGAGACGTACTTCGGTAGGGCCTTTAACATTACCTTGGATAATTTCTATGGATCTTTGAAATTCTTACAGTTATAAAACAACAAAAAAAGTTGGATTGTTTGCTTATTTGTATATTTAGATACGTTCGAGTCTCTTTGCCACATTTATTCTGATATGGTTATGTTTATTTTGGGGGTTTCTTGAATATTTGGAGAGACTTTTACACCGTCTCTTCGGACGGGTTTTTTAATATTGCCCTTTCGGCAATTTCCAATTTATAATTATAAAATTCAAAAGTTTGTCTGTTTGTCTGTCTGTCTGTTTGTCGGTCACAAATTTCCAGCGTGAACCAACATAGGTCCGACCTGCTCGAAGAGTTCCGAGGAACTAAAGCAAAAAGTCGTTTTGCATTGCCTTATATGATTCAAAAAAAGGCAATGCAAAAGTAGATTCGCATGTGAATCTATCTACGTCCGACCTGCTTGAAGAGTTCCTAGGAGCTAAACCCTTTTGCATTGCTTTTTTTAACCCAAAAAAACAACGCAAACCTAATTTCGAAGGGGAAGAGAAAACCACAAGGGAAACCTAGAGACAGAGAACGAAATAAGTTCCCTTTGACCGCAATGAAGCAGTCCAACAAAAATAAAGCGCTCTTATTATGGGTACAGTCTCCCATAATAAGAACAGTATCGCCATCCGCACCCAGCATCGTTTTGCAACGACGCTTAGCGCTGGACATCACCAACCGGCGATACTTTCAAGCGAATTGAAAAGTGGTATTTCTACATTTAAAACTGAGTACTTTCTGTGAAGTATAACATTTATACAACGAAAAATGATTAGAAATTTTGTATGAGAAATTTGTTCAAGTAATTTCAGGGAGAATATATTGTTATGAGTGTGTGTGTGTAAATGTAAATGTAAAAAGGAATAAACGAAAAAACTATTTTATGCACGTGGCTTCATTCAGTAATATTCTCAATGTATTTACGTTTGTTTATTAAGTGGCGTATTCAAATATTTTTTTTATTTGTATGAAATGAAGTCATGTGGCGTATTCAAATATTTTCTTTGTTAGGAATTATTTGTATGGAACGAAATGATGCATTGATTTTCTTTATACATTTTTTTGGTTGGTTTCTTCGGCAAAGTCTTAGAGTTTAGTGAGTAGAAGTCACCAGCATTGGTGAAAATGTCGGGCAGTTGGACATTGGGTCAATTTTTATCTTTTTAAAAGTATCTTGGAATGTATGGGAGTTGGGCGATAGGTTTCTTTGACAAAGTCTTAGAGTTTTGTGAGTGGAAGTCACCAGCATTGGTGAAAATGTCAGGCAGCCGTCAAAGTGACGCCATCTTGGATTTTTTGCTATTTTCTGAATTAGAATAGTTACGCGTTTCGTTTCTTCGGGAAAGTGTTGATGTTGATGAGTAGAATCTTTATGAATCCTAAGAAAATGGCTGCCACCTGTGAAAGTGACGCCATCTTGGATTTTTGCTATTTTCTGAATTAGAATAGTTACGCGTTTGGTTTCTTCGGGAAAGTTGTTGATGTTGATGAGTAGCATCTTTATGAATCCTAAGGAAATGGCTGCCACCTGTGAAAGTGACGCCATCTTGGATTTTTGCTATTTTCTGAATTAGAATAGTTACGCGTTTGGTTTCTTCGGGAAAGTTGTTGATGTTGATGAGTAGCATCTTTATGAATCCTAAGGAAATGGCTGCCACCTGTGAAAGTGACGCCATCTTGGATTTTTATGCTTTTGAAAGTATTTGGAAAGGTATGAGAGACAGAACATTGGTTTCTTTGGCAAAGTCTCAGAGTTTTGTGAGTGGAAGTCACCAGTATTGGTGGGGCAGCTCGGGGGAAGAAGCAGTACGGGGGTAACCGGTTGTATGGAGAAATGGTAGTACGAGGAAAGCAGTAGTGAGGAGGAAATTGTAGGACGGAAGAAACAGTTGTACGGGGAAATAGTAGCACGATGATAACGTTTGTACGGGGAAAACAGTGGTACGGGAGAAACGGTTGTACGCGAAACAGTAGTACGGTTGCAACGGTTGTACGGGGAAAACAGCATTGCGGGGGAAACTGTTGTACGCGAAGCAGTAGTACGGTGGAAACGGTTGTGCGGGGAAAACAATAGTAAGGTGGAAATTGTAGGACACGAGAAACGGTTGTACGGAGAAAAAGTAGCACGGTGATAACGTTTGTACGGGGAAATGGTAGTACGGGGGAAATATTAGTACGGGGGAAATGTTAGTACGGGGAAATGGCAGTACGGGGAAATTGTAGGACGGGAGAAACGGTTGTACGGAGAAAAAGTAGCACGGTGCTAACGTTTGTACGTGGAAACGGTAGTACGGAGAAAATTACTCACTCTTACATATATTTTGGTATTAATGTCCCAAATCTCCGACCTAGCGGACAAGAATGCTTAATGTCCGTGTAGCTCCTAGGGGCGGGGGTATTTACTAGTCCTATAATGTGGACGTCATTTCATACACTTCAGAGTTATGCAATATTTACTTAGATACGATCGAGTAACATCTATTCTGTTTGCCACATCTATTCTGATGCGTATGGGTCCCTTGCATATGTTTTTTATTCGAGAGGCCAAGGAATGCCCAATATTTCATAGTAGAACCTTTTTTTTGGGACACTTGGACTCAGCTTCGGCCCCAAAAATGAGGGTCGTCTCTAGGATCTTACGTGTTTATTACAAAAGCGTTCGTTCCATTATTTCCATTTTTATGAATGGTCCCTATATAGTACTCGTAGGAAAAGTCAAAATAAATAGCCCGTTGGTAAATGCTATCATGTCATAAAGGCAAGTATTCTCAGTGGCATAGCTAAATTTTCATTTATTCATTCGATTTGTGAGGAGACGCCATTCGACACGTCTTGTAAAGGGTCTTTCTACATTAGTCAACTTCATTGGGACATTTATTTTCCGTACACATATTTAGACTGTATTTTCACTACAGCGCGAATAACACACTTGAAATTTTATTGCATTTGGCAGAAAAGCATAAGTTAAAGTTTATGAGACACGCAGAAATAAATATTCCCGTTCTATCGAAACTTTGGTGAATCTCTAGAGAGTTTCCGTTTAGTTCTATATTTACACAAGTTTATTCCATCACTTTGCAACGAGAACTATCCTAACAACCACCAAAGAACATACCAAAATTCTTTATCTTTTCTTTTATCAATCGTACGAATATTTTTTTATAGAACTCCACTTCCATCAAGGAATTGTTAAATAAATGATATTAATCATTACGCTTAACAACCTCCATAGACTGAAACAATGAGTGAAACTGCAATTTTTCGAAAGTGGTCCCTTAGTGATCCTTTGACCAAAACGTGCTGCTAGGAAAAAATTTGTTCATTTATCGTTCAATTTAGAAGATATGAGAGTAATTTTCTTGTAGAGAATTATTGCCGCGTTACGAGTTTATAGTTTAGCGTGCCGGTATATTGTAAGCACAACACATGCCCACATCGCAAAATAATATTTCAGTGAGAATGCATTGGCAACATATTTTAAATGTTTGTGGAACGAGGGCACATTGTTACTGACACGTGAGAGGTGGCGTTTCGTGTTTAAATTCCACAAATATTTGCTGATTGTAACTTGTCGGTAATAGCCGGTTTAATAGTTTAGTCTCAGTAGTGGAAAGGCGTAAACGCCTACATCTAGGCTGTCGAAGGGATTCCTCCAGCTTGCTCATGTAATTAGTTCTGCACATCAATTCATTTCAAATAATATTTGTTAGACAAACAGCTCGAAAGAGGTTCCTATATAATTCAAGTATCGAATTAGAAAAACCTAAACGCTGCCTAAACCAACAACTTTTATTGGAAAAGTCGGAAAACTTTCAATGTGAATAATAAATAGAAAAATAAATATCTACAGGTCATCTGGGACATTTTATTGTTTGCTTCACCGTAACACACAATGTTCCGCATTATAACACAAACGAATTTCGCGATTAAATATTAATCGTCTGTTACAACACAATATCAATTTTATAAGAGCTACAAAGCTACATACATTGCTGGTAGACATTTATAAATTTTTGCTTCACATGGAAACATTATTGTCTCATGCAAGTTTCTTGTATACACATTTCGACGTATTTCAGGAACCTTGTTACCTTGCTGGCTGAATTGATATATGAATTTAAATTTCATTTAACTTCACTGCTTCTTTATGTTCAGTAACTTTTTGAATAATGAAATCCATCTTTTTCATTAATTATTTAGTAAGTACAACTATGGATGGAGTATGCGACAATCATGTCTGGTTGTTAATAAAACAATTTCACTTTAAAACAAATCTGACGTACCGTTTCGCTCGTATATACCAAATTTAGCGAACCCTAATTTCCTATGCGCAATTTTTCTTCCTTTAGAAACTTAATTTGCATGGATTTCATATAATGGCATGAACCACTCAAGCGTATTGTAGAGAGGAATGTTAGTGGCATGAGAACAATGGTTTAATGATAAAACATTTCGGATAATAAACTTTGATGTGACAATTCAATGGCGTGTCAATTATTGTGGAGGAGTTAGTGAGAAACTGTAATAATATCCATTGCTCGTGCAAGACGGAAATCAGGATGAGAATCAGAACTTTCATAGCCACGCATCAGATTTCTGATGTTCACAAAATTAAACGACCTCCGTGTGTCACTTGGTTATTGAGAAATGTCAGATTTTGCACAAAGAGTGAAGTTGGTTGTATGTTCAATCACAACAAAAACCCTTTGTAAAAGGGAAACGTGACACAAGTCCTTGTCCCTTCTTCCGAAACAACTGATATCAATTTGGGTGACGCTTACAGCTTCGGATTGCAAAAAATTCCTTTGAAATATTTTCACTTTTCACCTTCCAATCTGTTCTTTCAGATTTGACACGAAAAAAAAATATAATTTGCGTGATGTGTGAAGTACGGGTAGCCAAATTTTTGGCTTGCGAAATTTGAAAGCGCAGAAAAATTATTACGTTGGGAAGGTCCGGCATTTGGGACGCATTTCTTTAATCAAAAATTAAAGTATTTCAAAAGAATTTTTTGCGTTCCGAAGCTGTAAGCGTCACCCAAATTGATAACAGATGTTTTGGAAGAAGGAACGAGGACTTGTGTCACGCTTCTCTTTTACAAAGGTTTCTTGTTGTGATATCAGTAGTTTTGGAAGAAAAGCGGAAACAAATTTTGGAGAAAAAATTTTCGGCGAAAAGCATTTCCGACAAAAAAAAATTTCAGGCGAAAAAAATTTTCGGCAAAAAAAAATTTACCGGGGGCGAAAAAAATTTCTAAACGAAAAATTTCCGGCGAAAAAAAAAAAATTCAATCGCCAACTCAAAAAAATTTTTTTTTCAAAAACACCATTTATTTGGTATGGATAGTACAATCTTAACAAAATTTGTCAATTTATGACTACAGTTGAGTTGTACTAAAGAAATTTTTGAGGAAATAACTTCAGTAAGACGCGTGCGGGACGGCCGACTCAATAGTCATGTCCCAAATTGCCATTCGAAGACTCCGGAGATTTCAGGATGTTCTTCCATAGGTTAGTTCATGTGGTTTGACTCGTTTCAGCCTCCTCATTTCGTCGGTTGTATCCAACAACTGGATAGCTTCCACATTGGTGTGATTAAGTAGCCTTTTTTCGTGTTTAATGGCGTTAGCACGAATTACTTCTCCTACCCATTCGATTTTTAGGTCTTTATGTAATTCCTTGTTTGTTACAAAGCGGTATGCATTGCATTAGTAATCATGCGAAGGAAAATATTTTGGCTTGTTCATATTTTCTCTGTATTTGTTTTTTTCGCACAGCCCCATAGTTCGGAGCCATACGTCCAGATTGGTTTGAAGATGGATTTATAGATCAATCTTTTAGAGTAGAGGCTCAGTTTGGAGTGATAACCGATGATCCAGTACATCTTCCAGTCTCTAATCCACTTATTTATTTTGTCCAAAGATAACTGCAATTTGTTTATTGCTTTGTGCTGAGTGGTATCAGTGGCCAGAATCGCTGTATCATCAGCAAAGGTGCCAATGAGGACATTATCAGAAACTGGTATGTCTGTTGTGTAAATTATGTATAGGAGCGGGGCAAGTACACTTCCTTGGGGTCAAATGCTCGTTCTATTACCGTTGTCAGTCGGTGAACTTGTTGCACAGTTGAGTGTTTATTTCCGAATCCAAATCTGGGATCTGTATCATTTTTTCCAAACGTTTAATCAGAAGTCTCTCAAAAATTTTTGATATTGTTGGTAAGAGTGAGATGGGCCTGTATAATTCAACTTTTTCAGGAGGCTTGTCATGTTCATTTATCATAATAATTGCGCAATTTTAAAGCACTTTGGAACGTATTTTAATTTCAGGCAGGCATTGAACAGATATGTGAGCATGTATATAGCTTTCTTCGGTAGTTCTTTGAAGGCTCCAGGAGCGATTTCATCTATTCCTGGGGCCTTCTTTACGTTGAGTTTTTTGTCAATTTCCCTGGCAATTTTGTACGGCGTAAATTTTTTGATCTCTGCGTCAGGTTGGTAGTTTGGTGTTGTGTCCACATTCGACTGAATGCCATCGTGCGGTGTGAACACCTTAGCAAGGTGTTGAGCGAAGAACTCCGTTTTATCGTTGTCGTTTCTTATCCACTTTCCATTGGAGTTTTTGATCGGCGGAATTTGGGTGAGCGGTCTTTTGAATCTTCTCGTTGCATTCCAGAGTGAGTAGTCATTTTCCTTCCCGTGGCCAAAATTATGTAGGTATTTATCGAAGGAATCCTGTTTGTATGCTCTGATAATTCTGTTGGTTTTGTTGCTAGCTTTATTGAAGTCCTTTTTGTCGTTTAAATTTCTAGTTCGATGCCACAATCTACGGGCCTTTCTTCTTTCCTTGATTAGATCTCTTATCTCTAGCGGATAATTGATTGTGTTTGTAGGTCTGTCTTTTGGTACAGGGGTGGCTTGTTTTGCAGCTTCTTGGAGTAAGGCAATGAATTCCTCGGTCTGTAAGTCAAGTTCATATTCATTTTTGAGGCTAACCTTAAGATTGATTGACTCTTTTATTTTCTTCCTCAATTGTTCCCAGTCTGTGGATTTGGTAGTAAGATTATGTTTTTTTTCTTTTGTTTATTATAAATATATTTTCATTTTCCCTTAAGTCCGTCCCATACCACCTTTGGCCATTTTGTTGGTCACCCTGACACACTACACACCCAACCCAACAACGTTTCTTTTGACGCCAAACATCTCCATCCTAATACAGTCCAAAAATTTTGCTCATATTTCATCAATACTTCTAAGAGCCCTGGCGCCCAAACGAAGCCGGTACCCCCTTTTTTAAAATCTCATATGGCGTAGAATGCCGCACCGAAGGTCCCTGCAAAATTTCAAGAAAAGTTATCGAGCCGTTTTCGAGGGATGTTTCCATTAACTTTGGTTTCTATAAAATAGCACATTTTGTATGGAAAATGACGGTTTTCTAAAGGTCATATCCACCGAACCCATTTTAATGAGTGAAAAGGCATTTCGCCTTAGCATTTTCCGTAGAATCCAGGAAAAATATTTTCCGGAGGGTAAGCCAAACCTAACCATAGATATGGTTAGTCTACGAAAATTCCTAATTTTTTGTTCGTGTGTGGGCCTGCGTCACGGGCACATTGTTACCGCGCGCCCATGATTTTCATTCATGGCTTCTTTTACTGCAGATTTGTATTTCATTCATTCATTCGAAAGTTATGAATGAAATTTGGTGTTGTCATATTAGAAAAATTTCGCATCTGTCACTTTCGCTTTGCTATGCGTAGGCACAGTTACCTGAATGAAATCAGCTACACAGCAAACATAAACGATTTCATCAATGAACATTGAACTTGTAACCAACTTCACTCTGAGCGCAAAATTTTACACTTTTCGAAAGCCAAGCATTTTAAACAAAATAGCAATTTGACGTGAGTGTAAATTCTGTAGTCCGGAGCCGAAGGCGAATGTTTTCTCCCTAGTGGGCAGGGCTTAATATTTGGGAATTAATTCGCACATTTTTTTAAATTTTAGAGAATTTTAGGAAATTAATTCTCAAATATTAGTCCCTGCACCAATGTCGTACAAGGTTTGACATGCCAAGGATTTGCAAAAGAATTTTTGCAGCTCAATAGTCCGAGTAGAACTGGCTTTCTTCCGTAGATATGTT
>CM055405.1:8871275-8882125 GCA_029228625.1 Pseudolycoriella hygida | reverse complement strand
CCCACAGTTTTTAAGTCGGCAAGAGCTGCGTCATACCATCTGGATTTTGGACGCCCTGCACCTCTCTTGCCCTCCGGTCTGGTTTTAAGGATTTTTTTCGGAATACGATGATCTTCCATTCGTTGTACATGACCGAGTCAACGCAGTCGGTTTATTTTGGTAGTTCTGACTATGTCCGGCTCTCCATAAAGCTGACTCAGCTCATGATTGAATCGTCTGCGCATTTTGAATTTCGGCTTACTGACTTGGACTTTAAGATTTTCAGAAGGCCGTAATAACTCCGGTTGCCTAGAATTACTCGTGTCTTGATTTCGTCCGCTATGTCGTTATTAGTGTTCAGCTCCGATCCAAGGTATACGAATTTGTTGACCAATTTGAATGTGTGTGTGTGTCGATCGTTACGGTTTCCTCCTGGTGTCGATTCAAAGACGGGATGATCATATATTCCGTTTTTGCGTCATTAAGTATCAAAAGCCATAAACTTGTCTTTAACAACATCCATATTTTGTCTACGAAACCTAGCAACTGATTGGACTTGATGAAAATGGTGCCGCTGGAATTTATGTCCATGGTGCGCACAGCTGCTTCAAGGCTCAGGTTAAAAAGCAGCGTTGCGAGAGGATCTCCCTGACGTAGGCCCTCCTCTATGTCGAGAGTCTCTGAAAGATGATTACGGATCCTTACTCGGCTATTAGCTCCGTTCAGTGTTAACTTGGCGAGCGAGATCAGTTTGTTGGGAATTCCAAACTACTCCATGACTCTCCATAGCTTACTTTTTCTAAGACTGTCACAGGCCGCCTTGAAGTTGCGGCGTGCAACCGGACTATTTTGTCACCACCACTCTCATCAAGTGTGATACAATTCTTTTGGACAATTCATTCTGTCGTAGATTGTTGTAAAGTGCGCATCGAATTACATTTTTATAGAAAACAGAAAAATCGAGATTTTCCTTTATCTTGCACGTCTCACCGACCCCCACAAATGGTGACCCCATAGTGAATTCGCACACCAAATGCCTATAAGTATCTCGCGAATAATTAGTAAAAAAGTCAAATAAGAGTAGTGTTTTATACACAATAGGCTTGAACAGTTTTTTACAATTCCATCAGCTTAAGTGAGATTCTCGGTGAAGCATACCTGCATGTGCATATGTGCAACAATATTAATGCAGTCAATAAGCAACAAGGGGTACAGTAAACGCGAGTGTAAAGACAAATATTAGAAAATACGTAAAAATTTG
Source organism: Pseudolycoriella hygida (assembly GCA_029228625.1). Classification (NCBI taxonomy): domain Eukaryota; kingdom Metazoa; phylum Arthropoda; class Insecta; order Diptera; family Sciaridae; genus Pseudolycoriella; species Pseudolycoriella hygida. Next base: position 8,880,885 of record CM055405.1, on the reverse strand, counting down.
AAATCCTCTCGTGCTTATTCACCTTCATCAAAGTCACAGCAACAACGCATGGTCATAGCGAACGACGCCACCCTTGTGTGAAAGAGCAACCTGTCGCATAAAAATTGGTCTAGAAAAAAAGGAGTTTACTCAGCAAGACAAATAAACTTCTTGGCATTGACATTAGCATTTAACCACCGAAAATAGACTCGCCATTCAAAGAAGCTTTTAAATTTTGGAGCGAAATGGTAAATGAAGAAGAGGGAAGCAGCAATGGCGGCAACAACGGCGATAACAATGGAAACAATGCGTCGAATACAAATGTTTCGAGAGTCGCGATAAAGGTACCAGCGTTTTGGCATGAAAATCTAGAAATATGGTTTGCACAAGTTGAGGCGCAATTTGGAATAACAGGTACCACAACTGACCAGTCGAAATTCAACACGCTACTATCATATGTCGAAAGCAAGATCCTCAATCAAGTAACTGAGGCCGTGTTAAACCCACCAGCAAACGACAAGTACAAGAATCTGAAAGAAAAAATCTTGGGCACATTTGCTGATTCGGAACACAAGAAAATGTCTAAGCTACTTTCCGACGTGACTCTTGGGGACCGAAAGCCATCTCATTTGCTGAATGATATGAGACGCTTGGGTGGAGCTAACATCACGGAAGAATTCTTAAAAACGTTATGGCTTCAGAATCTTCCTGAGCAAGCACGAGCCATCATATCTGTCAGCACAGGAGACCTGACAACACTTGCTACACTAGCTGACAAAGTCATAGAGGTGAGCAAATCAGGTCGGGTGAACACGGTAAGCGACCAGCAAAATGGTTCCAGCTTCAGCAACAAAACAAATTCGCTCGACGTGACTTCAGCACTAGAGAGAAAAATCGATGCGTTAACAAGAGCTATTCAATCACTACGAGTAGATAACACGAGAAGCAATCGTTCTCGCTCACGATCAAGAGCTCCCTCTCAACAACGAAGTGCTACACCATCTGGTACGAAAAATGGGCACGACGTTTGTTGGTATCATCGCAGATTTGGAGACAAAGCCGAAAAGTGTTCGGAACCCGACAAGCCATGCAGCTACGATTCAAAAAACTAAATAATCCGTTGACGTCAGTGCCAATCCAAACCACTCCTCACCGCAGTGAGTCCGAGCACTGCGAAAACAAATCTCGCAACGTGGGAGCTTCAAAAACTTCTGGCTTGGCACGAAAGAATTATCACAACACAACACTGACGTCAACGCGACATCACATTCAACAGCATCAGCAACATCCATCAATCAACAAAAACTACATTCAACAAAGAAACAACAACTACATTACATCCGTCAAAACATGCGAGTGGAACATCCCAATTATCCAGTGTACATTAACCGATTACTTATTGGTGACAGAAAAATGTCACTCAAATATCTGATTGACACCGGAGCAGATGTATCAGTCATCCCACCATCGACGGATGAAAAAAGTAAATCAGAGAATTAGTCATACAATTCAATTTTACTCTTTGCAGCAAATGGGTCAGTCATAAAGACTTATGGCCTTAAACGAATAGAACTTAATTTAGGGCTACGGCGAACATTTGCTCGGACCTTCATCATCGCAGATGTCCAGCAGCCGATCATTGGAGCGGATTTCATCAAGCATTACAAACTGCTCATCGATTTAGCCAATGACCGACTCATTGATCAAACAACTCACATAGCAACGATCGGCTCCATTGTACGTACAAAACCAAATGAAATTAAGGTCTATAATGTAAACAATGAATTCGATCGTATCTTGGAGGGCTACCCGGAGATCGTCAACCCGAACCTAAAAATTCCATCAAAAAAGCCAAAGACCTACCACTACATCGAAACAAAAGGTCAACCAACCTTCGCGCGTCCAAGGCGACTAGCCCCTGAACGACTTATGGCCGCTAAAGAAGAATTTCGCCTGAAGATGGAACAAGGGCTCTGTGCTCCATCGAAAAGTAGTTGGGCATCACCACTCCACATGGAACCCAAGCCGGACGGCGACTACAGATTTTGCGGGGACTATCGAGCTCTGAATAGAGTCACGCATCCTGACCAATACCCAGTTCCATACATTACGGACTTCACTGCAAGTCTGCACAGAAAAGAAATATTTTCGAAGGTCGACTTGAAGAAAGCCTTTGATCAGATTGAAGTTCACCCGGACGACGTAGCGAAGACCGCCATAACCACACCGTTCAGACTATTCGAGTTCAAATTCATGACCCATGGACTCCGTAATGCCTCACAGACGTTTCAACGATTCATGCATGAAGTAACACAAGGACTTGACTTCTTATTTGTGAATATTGACGACATTTTGGTATTCTCAAGTAACGAAGAAGAGCACAAATGACACTTACGGATTCTTTTCGAACGCTTGCGTGAATATGGACTTCAGATCAACACAGCCAAATGCCGCCTAGGGAAAAAAGAATTGTTGTTTTTGGGCTACCTCGTCACCAAACACGGGATTCATCCAACACCAGAAAGAGTTGCAGCAATCAAAGACTTCAAGTTACCGGAAAAAGCATATCAACTAAAGTCATTCCTCCAAATGATCAATTACTACCGTCGTTTCATTCCGAAGGCGGTTGAAAATCAAAGAATCTTGCAGCAACTCATTCCCGGCAACAAGAAAAAAAACAATTCTACAATCCAGTGGACGGAAGAAACAAAAATCGCATTTGAGAACTGCAAGGATGATCTGGTCAACAACACTCTGTTGGTACACCCAGCTCTCAACGCTGAACTCTCATTAGAAATGGATGCATCGGAATTCTCCACTGGGGCAGCATTACATCAAACGATCAACGGGCAGAAACAGCCGTTGGGCTTCTTCTCAAAGAAACTAAATCCGGCGGAGTCGAAATACAGTACCTATGATCGAGAGCTTTTGGCCATGTACAAGGCGGTCAAACATTTCCGGCACATGGTCGAAGGTCGCTGCTTCCACATTCTCACGGATCACGAGCCATTGACCACCGCATTTCTCCAAAAACCCGAAAAAGCGTCACCACGTCAACTGAGACATCTGGACCTAATCGGACAATTCACAACCGACATCCGTCACATTCCTGGCAAGGACAACGTCGTGGCCGACTTCCTATCGAGAATCGAAGTGATTGATGCTCAGGGTCAGATAAACTTCGAAGCGCTAGCCAGAGCCCAAGAATCCGATCACCAAACGCAATCATACATCGCTGAAGAAGAAGGTAAATCTTTAAAACTAAAATTACTAACCGTTCCAAATTCCACAGTCAAAATTTACTGTGACATCTCGAGAGACATGATCAGACCGATAGTACCAGCTTCATTTCGACAAGCTTTCCTGACAAAGTTGCATGGACTGTCTCATCCTGGTACTAGGGCCACAACAAGAATCGTCACGCACCGATACGTCTGGCCTGGCGTTCGCAAAGACTGTACTGCCTTCGTACGAACATGCAATCCATGTCAGAGATCAAAAATTTATAGACACAACAAGACTCCGCTGGCACAATACTCGCGACCGATGGAACGATTCGAACACATAAATCTTGATTTGATTGGTCCCATGCCGCCATCTAATGGATACAGATATGCGATGACATGCATTGACCGATTTTCACGATGGGCAGAAGCAGTTCCATTGGCCGACATCTCAGCTCTGACGGTCGCAAGAGCATTCGCACATAACTGGATTGCAAGTTTTGGAGTGCCCTTACGCATCACCACAGACCAGGGACGACAGTTTGAGGCGGAACTGTTTGAACAACTAAATCGCCTGTTGGGAATTAATCATCTTCGAACCACCAGCTATCATCCGCAGTCTAACGGCATTATCGAAAATTGGCATCGCACGCTCAAGGCTTCAATCATGTGTCATGACTCAACCGACTGGTTCGAAAAGCTGCCCCTCATCCTACTGGGTATGAGATCGGTCCTGAAGGAAGACATTCAAGCAACACCCGCTGAAATGTTATATGGCACGTCACTGCGACTTCCTGGGGAATTTTTCACACCCAGCGAACCATCATGTAATGAAGCTGAATTTGTTAAAGGATTAAGAAAGGCCATGAGGGATATCGCACCAACAGTCACATCCAACCATTCAAAGGAAAAAATCTTTGTTCAGAAGGATTTGAGGACATGCACGCACGTCTTTGTTCGAAATGATGCTGTAAGGAAGTCACTGCAGCCCCCGTACGAAGGACCGTTCAAAATATTGAAGCGCAATACGAAATACTTCACCGTTCAGCTTAAAGGTCGAAAAGCAAATATATCTATGGATCGGCTCAAAGCAGCGTTTATCGCGAAGGAACTTAGTGAACCAATCGAGCATCCTGCACCGACTCAACAGCCAAGTCAACAAACGAACAATATACCGCGAAAGAAACAAGTGACCATTGATCCGGACGCAATTAAGAAAAGTCAAGTTCCACAGCCACTCACTATAACACGTTATGGCAGAAGTGTTTTTCCACCGCGGAGATATGCGTCTTAGAGGGGAGTATTGCGGTGTGCAACCGGACTATTTTGTCACCACCACTCTCATCAAGTGTGATACAATTCTTTTGGACAATTCATTCTGTCGTAGATTGTTGTAAAGTGCGCATCGAATTACATTTTTATACATTTTTACATTTTTTCAATGTTGTATTCCTTGCACTTCTCCAAGATCTGTCTGATATTAAACTGCTGGTCCGATGTTGAACGATCTACACGAAAACCACCTTGGTATTCACCTACAGAGTTTCCCATGTATGGATGAAGGCGCTGGTAAAGAATATTTGCAAATATCTTATAAGCAATATTCAGCAGTGCGATTCCTCGAAAATTGCCACACTCTAATTTGTCTCCTTTTTTGTATATAGGACGTATATGCTGGTCTTCCACTCTTCCGGTAACTCCTCCACATTCCATATACGCGTGATGAGCTCGTGCATTTTCATACATAGCGCGTTGCCTCCGTTCTTTCGCGCAATTAACCACACGCTAATTACTAAACGTCTGCAAAAGGATATTGTGGAAACAGGGATAACACATGTATTTTCAAAAAGACTCATCCACGACCAGAATTGAATTGCACCGCTCTTAGAGACGATACCGGATGAAAATCAAACAGAATTTCCAATAAATTCTTCTCTTTTTAAATTAATTCAAAATCGAAACCGAAATCAATTTCCTTTTAGAAAACAAGATGACCACAAAACAATTTTCGCAGTGCGAAGATAACTCAAATGAAAAGCATTCAACTGTATGTGGAGAAAAACCCTGTTGACAACAAGGGGTAGGGAACTGGACGCAACGGAGCACTCTTAACAAACAGAAGATCCCCAATTTTAAATCAATTATAAAGCAAATTGAAACAATCTACGCAAATTATAAATAAAGATTTAGTGAAGTTTCTCTACATTTATTGAAAGGTTTTCAAAGCTTTGTAAAGCTTTTATACCGTTGGACTTCTTACACGGCGTACATGTATCTGTATCTGTGAGAAGAACATTATTTTTGGAATGAAATAAAGACAGAAAAAACCGGTACACGGCAAGATTTGTATCACATTGCTGTTACAGCGAGCTTTAAAACATGATAAGAAGTGTAAAATATACACTAACAAATAACCATGAATAACGTGCATAACGTTGTTGTTTATAAAACATATTTACTTGTCGGTTAGGTATGATATGATGGAAAGGAAAATTTAAAGCGCCGGCTCGGAAAATTGTCGGTTTTCTTTTCAATACGAAACGATGAGCTGCACAAAATATACTGAAACTGCGTTTGATGGAATTGTATGGTAGACGAGAGCGGAATATAGATTTTCGTATATAGAAAATATACAACGAATGTTGTTATTGAGAGGTTACTTGCTCTAAAATGAATTCTCCGTGTTGGCATTCAGTGTTTGTGAATCCGTTTGATCAGAAGGACATTTTTAAACAAAAACCAATTTCTTTTCGGTTAATATTCTTCTATGTTGTTTGAAATCGCTTAATTGTGATAGGTGCGTGTGATTGGAAAGAATAATTTTGACAAATGCAATTTATGTATTTTAATTTCATTGTAAGTAATATTATCGACAACAAATTAAAAGGATGACAAGTCAATTTCAATTCAAATGATTACAATCTATCAATTTACATACATCGAAAACAGCGGTCCAATTAAATGTTTTAAAAAAAAAAAGTATCATTTTCAAATCTAAGACAATAAACAAAACAAGATAAATTGTTGGGATCAAGTAAACAAAAATAAAACTTTGAGCGTTTGTAGTTTCTTTTGAAAAAAAAAATCGGTTGATTTGATGTTGATGAGTCTACATGGTGTCACATATCAATTCAGCGTGTGTTTTAAGCACTTAGTGGTTTTACTGGCCGTAACCTCCGCCTTAAATAAATTTAAAAATATCCTCTTTGACCATATCCACGATTGAATTCTACTGAAAACGAAACAGATGATTTTTATGTACAATAAAAACTACTCCAGTGGCACTTTAATCGAATAACATTTAATGATACTGAAACGTAATCCATCTACGAGTCTGGCATTGAATAATGGAACAAAAAAAAAACAAAGAATTAATTGATTAATTCTATTGATTTCACGAAATTATCGCTAGCTAATGGTGGAAAATGAACATTGAATTCATAAAAAATGAATTGAGTAAATTGTGCCGTGGTATGTAATTGTAGAGTTCAATTGATCAACCTATTTACTCGACACAAAAAAAAACTGAGTTTTAATGTGAAAAAAGTTTTTGTTATGTGTTCTATCGTCGTCGTGCAGACCCTACCAATGTTTACATAACTGCTGTATGAGGATAACACAAACAACAAATGTAAGTGTTTTAATGGAACAAAATAAAAATTGTAGGGCTAGTGTACAGTACACATAATCATACCATCCACAACGTACAATTATTAGAAAATTGATTTAATATTCTGTGCACATTACACTTATCCTGCAATCCTTCCTCGTGTACGAAAAACTATTAGAATTTTCTTATTTTTCGTCACTTACACATCGTAATGTACATTAATTTAACTAGACCGGAAATATTTTATTCACGAAGTTACAAATACGTTTTCGTATAACAGACGGAACAGACGTGAATTCCCTATAATTTTATTTGATATATTCGATCCCTTGCGGCCATAATTTGACAGAGTATCGTTACTTTGTTATATTTGGCCTAATTTCAACTGTTTTTTGACGTTTTTTTCTTTTGCTTACAATCGTGGAAACGTGATAAAGAATTGATCGATGTATCACCAATGATTTTAAAAAAATGAAATATTGCCAAGCAGCTGGTAATTTGGTAGACATATTAGAGAGATTGAGCTGAACTACTTATAGAACTTATAAACGCTATTTTTCTTACGTTTTCGCACTTTATAAGTTATAAGTTCTATAAGTAGCTCAGCCCAATCTCTCTAATTATTGTTGACTTGTCACTCAAAATTATTACTGACTAATACTCCGGCGGGCGGCGCACACTGTTGTAGACCGTTCGTTCATCGCATCGGTAACGTCAGAATATTTAAAAGTAAAGCATTTTGCTAAGGAAACGTCGACAGAGGTGCCATTGGACAGTAAAATAAACGAAGTTGGACTATCAGAAATATTTCTTTTCGGGACATGGAGTGAATTACGTAAGCGGAAAACCTTCCGAGTGGAAAATCCGATTTTCTGATTTTTATCGAGGGTTCACTCATTTCTTTTGATGAACATGACTACACAGATCAAGCATCGTAAGTCTCTGTGAAATCAATGAAGGGTTGGCAATTAGCACATCGATGTTTTATTTCAAGACACTTTCTGTTTAATTGCTAAACGATTTCAGCAGAAAAGTCTTCAAATTTAGCTAGCCTGTTTATTGGAACGGAATTCTGAAAGAAATATAATAATAAAACAACCAGAATGTTAGTCTCGGCTGGTTTTCTGTTAAAATAATGTTCGTCATGTTCATGAAGACATCAAAACTTTGTGTTTATTTATATTAACTCACCATGTTTCTACACAAACAAAAGAATGAATCTGTAAGGTACAGAAAAAAATATGCAAGTAAACACACAAATGCATAGCATGATGAACGTTTTGGCAAAAACAACATACAAAGTTCGTAAAAGTTGTTTTTGCTACGAACAATCGAATATTTTCTTTCCACACAGACCGGTAAACATTTTCTATCAAGTTGCTAATCCTCACGGTCAATTAACAAATATTTTGAAGCACTTTGCACTTTAACGCTCTGTCACCAATTTTTATCAATTGTAACAGTAAGCCTTAAAAAACACCGGATTAATACCACCCGTACAGTGTTTTAGGAGGTAAAGATAATCTAAGACCCGTACGTTGCCTCCTACATTCTCTTTGACGTTCACTTCTCTTCCTACTAACTTCTCTTATCAAATTAATTTTATGTATTTGCAATTTTGGTGATGGAAAGATGCCGTTCGTAAAGGATGTCACGCCAAAATCGGCCTTTTTTGCCCCCCTCTCTGTCACACCAGCCTCATACAACCACACCTCATCACGTCGCAAAAAATCCCTAACACCTAAAAAACCTAAACGATCTTAGAACCAACCTAGTCTATTCAGTAGAAGCCTCTGACCCGTACTCCCATAGACAGACCATATTAAGGACCCTACAGTCAGAATCGCTCAACCAAGATTTACTAATTTTTTTCAAAACCTTAAAGAACGATTTCAGCGTTAAATTCGCAGACATTAGAGGTGAGCGGGCATATCTAATTTTCAAACCCGCCCGACCGATGCTCGTCGCAAAAAAATAAAAAAACCTGCCCGCCCTATGCCCGATTAAAAAAAGCCGACCCACCCGATGCCCGAAGATTTTTTTCGTATATGTCTGATGCCCCCCGATATTAACTAATCTACATTGTACATTAAAGTACAGTACAGTGACACATACACGTACCGCTACACGTACAATACGTTTGCATTGATCGGTGTCGGTTAGAAAAAAAAGAAAGTCATAGGATTGGCTTAAATGAATTAATTTAGCACAATGTTTGGACCCGTACGAAGTACAAGAGGTCCTATACGTTTACTACAAACAATTTTATTGTAACATGGGGTAGATCGAGGTGGGAGTGGGGGGGATGCATCTATTATCGTCTAGAGATGACGAATCAGCAATAAAAAAAATGTCCGTCTGTCCGTCCGTCCGTCCGTCTCCACTTTTTTTTTCAAACGGCTCAACCGATCAGCCTAATCTTTTTTTTTCCCTGAAAGGTACATGCCTCCCATGATTTAAGTTCGAAGATGATCAAAATCGATCAAGTGGTTCCGGAGATATGGTAGAGGAAATGACCAAAAACATGGTTTTTCGAGGGTCGGTGAAACTTTTTCGCAAATATCTCAGCAAGTAAAGCACGGAAATTGCTCAATTTGGTGTCAAATGAAAACATTTGATGCCAAAAAACTGGCGAATATTTTTTGTTTGAATCGGGTCAGGGGTCTGAGCACTGGGAGCCATGGAATGGGCGAAAATAAATTTCTCTGCCCAAAATGATAAGAGATAGTTTTTTTTTCAGTATTTGCTTAAATACGCAATACAGAGATTTACTTTCAAAGGCAAAGTTGTAGAGAAT
>CM055405.1:8847637-8870855 GCA_029228625.1 Pseudolycoriella hygida | reverse complement strand
AAAATTTTAGATAACACGTGTTTCTGGGTTTGAGGGAAAAACGACTTAGTCCTTGGATATCAGCTTTTCTAGATTTGAATGGTCTGAGACGTACTTCGGTAGGGCCTTTGACATTACCTTGGGTAATTTCTATGGATCTTTGAAATTCTTACAGTTATAAAAGAACAGAAAACGTTGGATTGTTTACTTATTTGTATATTTAGGTACGTTCGAGTCACTTTGCCACATCTATTCTGTTTGTCACATCTATTCTGATACGTACGGGTCTTTGGTTATGTTTTCTTTTGTTTTCAGAACTTCTTGCTCCAACGCCGACCCGAAGATTTTTTTAAATACCCACAAAAATGATGCTCGCCCATACTTTGTACGGTCGAGCGCGGGCGGGCATCGCGCGGCCCGAAATTTTCATAGTCAAAAATTTTCTGCGACCTTCAAAAAACCACGTCTTTGACCACTTTTTCGATCTTAACTTCGAAAGTTATGATTTTTTCCAAATTCAATTCCGTAATTTATTTTTCATTTATCTTTCAGGAAGAAAAAAGATTTTGTAAATCGGATTAGATTTACCATTACCAGATTTATGTAGGAAAAACACGTTGGGCCTCAGTAGAGACTCAGTTTTATGGCATTGGCTGATTCCAAGAGCCCGAAATTAAAAAAATTACGTCCATAATTGTCGGGCAATCCCAGACCTCCCGATAAAAAAAATCGGAAGAGAATTGCTCGAGCTGTGTACAAATGACCCAAACCACTTGGGCGTCCCTAGCTCAGTGGCACTTCGTCAAAAAATACCTATCTGCAATTAGAAACCCACTTTTGGTACTACCTTTTTTTGAAAATCGATTGAGTTTTTTTTTCACATGTTTTTTCTACATAAATCCGATTTTCAAAAACTTTTTTTTCCTGAAAGATACAGTAACGGATCATAAGATTGTGCACAATCCTATGATTCCCCTACTGTAATCAAAACTTTATTCACGAAATTGAACTTGGGCAAAATCGGTTGAAAACTTTCGAAGTTAGGTCGAAAAAGTGGCCATAAACGTGGTTTTTTAAGATTGGTGGGACTTTTTATCTCTGCGAAATTAGAACGGAAATCACTCTTCAAGGTTTTGAATGAAAGATGTGGACATCAGAAAATCACGAAAATTAAATTAGTGAAAATATGTTGAGTGATTTGGGCTATAGTGTCCTTAATGTGGGCCAAATTCATGCTACGCGACCTTACACGATATTTGGTGGTTTTTTGTGAATATTTCTCTAATGTGTTGTAAAGAAAAAAGAGGCAAATTTTTTGTCCATGCCTCTCCTAAGTGTTCTAGGTCGGTCTAAATTCTGGGGTTATTTTAAGGGTTTGGAGAGGTTTTTAGCGTCGTTGTCTACGTAATTTCATATACTCAAGTCAAGTCAATATTTATTTAGATTTAGTTCGAGTCTTTTTCTTACATCTCTTCTGTTTGCCACATAAATTAGGATGCGTTCCGGTATCTCGCATGTTTTTCATGTTTGGCATCTCTTTTTGGATCTTCCCTACAAATCTGGTGTTAAATATCTCGAAGTGCACCTATGAAACCCTGTTTAAGGTCGTACGGGTATAATTATTCGAACAGCTGTAAATTATAAATTAGATATGGACACACTAAAAATGACGACTTGATACACCTTGCACGCAAAAATGCACGAAATTGTCCAATTGTCTATAAAAGCGTGCGTACAACGTTATCATTCATTCTATTAATTACATCAAGCCTGCAATCAATGTCAGCCAGTCCTCAGCCCGGCTTTGCTTTATTGAATGCAATACGTAATTGTTTCCTAAGCTTTTTGATCTCTGCCGTAAAGAAGTCTGCTGCTCTACCAGGTTTTATATATTTTTCCGGACAGGCTGCGTTGAAGCTTTCTGTAATGGCTACGTTTAGGGATTTGGCGACACTGTCTAGGTCAGCCGCTGAATTTGTGGTAGTGTATTTGGGTAGACATGTGGATAGTTGTGCATTGAATTGGTTCCAATCAGTGCATGTCGGATTTCGGAATTTGGTTCGCTCAATGCGGTCCGTTTTTATTTGAAAGGTTATGCATCTATAATCTGATGCTAGGATCTTATTTGTTACTTTCCAATTATTTATAAGGTGAGATATGTGAACTGAGCATAACGAAATGTCGATTACCTCTTGTCTTGTCGCTGTGACAAAGGTTGGTTCGTTGCCTCTGTTTAGAGTGACTAAACTGGAAGTTAGAATGAATTCCAATAGTGAGTCTCCTTGTGGGTTACAATCTGTACTACCCCAAATTTGATGGTGCGCGTTGGCGTCACAACCCATTAAGAGCGGCCAATTGTGGGACTTGCAGTGATTGACTAGGTTTATGAATGCTTGGGTTGGAGGAAGAATGTTTTTGTCGTACGGTAAGTACACTGATGCGACTATTATCTTATGCTCATTTCCGTGTTTGTTAAATTTTAATGACGCTGCAGTGATGTCTCCACTACAGAATTGTCTCAGAGGGAGAATGTTACAATTTTTCGACGTTAGGATACATGTGCGTATTTTCTCTTTGCCGAGGTGGCTAATGATGTTGAATGTACGCGGGTCTAAATTTGCTATTGCGTTCTTTTTGAGGTAAGGCTCTTGAACGAAGATTATAAAAGTATTTGAGTCTAGAGCAATGTTATTCAGTTCGGCAGTTGACGCCTTACGATGCCCTATGTTTATTTGTGCGAAGGATAGTTTATTGTCTTTCATGGTTCGGTGTGAGGTTGACGGCTTAAAAATGCATTACAAAAGCTAGCTTGAATTTTCCATGCCGATTTACAGTCGCCTTCCGATAGGATGTAGAGCGGTGGTAGACTTAAAAGATTATTGGAGAATGAGCTTAGGAAATAATAATCTAGAAGATGCTTTAAGGTTGAATCAGCGCTTGATGATAATAAGATACTATATTTCGGTTTGAGTGGATGTAGGAATATTGAATCACGTGCAAATTGCCTTTGCATTGATAATTTTATGACTTCCGTAGTGGAGCTTAAGGTAACCCGAAAAATTTGTTGTTTCTATTCCTGACGAATGAATTACTATTTGCAACAGGGATAACTTTAACTGACAATGCCTCCTCTGTTTCCACAAAGAGTACCTTTCAACGAATTAGCATTTCCATGTTACGTTGATTACAATTGACTTCCCATCATAATCGCATTAGCCACAGCTTTGCACAACTTAGTTACTCAATCAGAAAAGTTGTTTGTAGTTGCATCGAACGAACGACATCATAATTTTAAAATTACTGAAGTTTATGCTTATGGTTTGCACTAATATTCCTCCATGACATACGCCTTTTAACATCACAAACGTGTTGTGTTCATACAAAAGCATTAGTGCAATTGAAGGTTTAATTATTTTTCTAAAGTTATGAAAATTGTGGTGCGCGTATTTTTGATTTAAAATCTACTTCAACGTTGAATGTTTCAGTGTCCGTATAGTTTTAATTTAGATATTCCAAAACTATTTTATTATTACAGTAAAATAATAATTGAGAAAATTTTCTATTAATTTTTGATGCATTGAAAATTAGAAAATTTTGTTTATGGAATGGACGATTTAATGCTTAAATGTATGTTTACGGTCGGAAAATATTGAATTCTTTGTTTGTTTTTCATTTACTGTTATAATTATTTATACTTTATTACGTTTGTGACAGGGAAAAATAAATTACATTTTCTTTATGAGCGCAAAGAAAATCGTTTGCAACGTTAAGTGAAACATGTACGAAAAATCACCAACGTCTCACGGTACGCAAACAGAACTCAAATAAATAATATTTTATTCAAATTATTAACCATTTTCTCGAACACATTATCCATGTGATTTGTATAAATCTCTTGACGCCATCAAATTATAATCGTTTAATAATTTTGTTAACGCATTGAAAAAGATTTGTTGACTGAAATATATTGAGCACGTCGGAATTTGGTAAAAATATCGGTTTAAATACACTTTGGAATTTGTTGAAAACTTCCTTGTAAACGTAAATGTCTTTTACACAAAACTTGTGTTCATAGCCGGGCACGTAAACACAATTTCTTGCTAAAAGTTCTCAGATATCGGTTTATAAATAACGCTGAAAAGTTGTGCTTCCTTGCTATTGACACAACTGGGTAGAAATTGTAATTGCTTCCCATAGAAGTCAATGAAGGAAGAGCTAATATAATTAAGTAAAAGTTACTACTGGGATTAACATTTCAATCAGTGCGTTCTTCCCATCATGTTCTTTTAATTCAATGTCAGAGTATGTCAAGTACGAGTATGACAGAAGAAAGAGTCTATGAAGAACAACCTCTAGCGAAGTTTCATGCAGAGACTCATCCGACTTTCTGTTATAAATGCTCACAACAACAACCTCTTTAAAGGTAGAGTGTGACGCAGTCCAAAATTAATGATATCGCTTGAGGTGACGCTATTGCTGATAATACACAGTTTGTTTGAATGGAACCTTGTGTTCAAAGTTTTGATTTTCTGAAAAAATTACGGCGCTTTTTTTAAATGTGTTAAAAAATTGCTTCACAAATGTCGGACCAACCATCGGAATAATTTTTCAAAAATCTCAGTTTTTACACGCAAAAATTAATTTACCTTAAACAATCTATGCAATAAGAAACAAAAGTCAAATTTTTGCAGCGCAAAAACTTTAAGTACAGAAAAATTATTTTGTCGTTGGATCCGGCATTTGTGACGTTTTGTTATGATGAGAGGTTGTGATATGAGTCGTTTTGGAAGTTTCCAGTTGTAAAAAAATTTCTATTTTTTGAAAAAAATTTTCTCTGGAAACAAACAAAAAAAATTACTTCTGAAAGAAAAATTGTCTGCGCGGAAAAAATTTTCTCCGAAAAATTGTCCTTCGAAAAAAGTACCTCCGGAAAAAAGTGTTTCTTGCTCAAAAAAAAAGTTTTTCCCCAAAAAAATTTTTTCTTAAAAAAAATTTTTGTTCGAAAATAAAATTTTCTCCGAATACGGTCGTGTGCTTATAAATTTACTTGTTATCAAGTTTCAGCTGTTTTCAAGGTTTTCCATACAAAAAATACACTGAAAAAAGAGATAATGTCGATAATGTTGAAAACAGCATAACAAGTAAATTTCAAAGCACATGTTTGTAATTTTTTTCTAAAAAAAATTTTTCTCCGAAAAAAAATTTTTCTTCGAAAAAAATTTTTCTCCTCCAAAAAAATTTTCTTTCCGAAAAAAAATTGTTCTCCAACCTTCGGCTACCTTCGGAACACTTCGTGTCACCAATTCTTCTCAGTGATTCATATAACTTTCCTGAAAAAACCAACTGTCTCGGTATTCTTATTCATAATTTAACAAAAAATCCAAGATGGTGTCACTTTGACAGTTGGCAGCCATTTTCATAAAATGCTAAAAAATTCTCCTGACCAAACTCTATAACCGGACGGGACGGTTTGGCACAGTGGTTAGCGTACTGGCCTTCCAACAAAACGATCCGGGTTCAAATCCCGTGTCGGAAAAATTCTACATGGAATTTTTCTAGCAAGTGTAGCGCATTAATAACGTCCTAAAGTTCACTCAAGCTTCAAAATTTGGGCAGTTGTGGTGTGTTTGGTGCCCATAACGACGTACACACTGAATGAATCGTATGACGTAACCCATATACGACGAATTTGTGTACGAAATATCTAAGCCTACATTTAGGCGAGATAATAATCAAGCGCCTAACAATTCTTGGAATAATTGCATAATAACAAAGACGCTACATCCGCATTACTCTGAGACGTGGTTCGGAATTCACGTTAAGCCGGTGGTCCAGACAAAACTTGTTATTGGCTGTAAAAAGCTGTTTGTAAAATACAAACCTTCTCTCTAAGTAGTGTCATTCCGGAGCTAAAATTCGAAAACCGAAAAAGCAAGAACGAAAATCCAAGATGGCGCCGCTATTACAGCTGGTACAAAAAAATTCTCCTGACCAAACTCTTTAACTTTCTAGAAGAAACCAACTCTCTAAGTGTTATCATTTCGGAGCTACAATCTGAAAACCCAAAGAAGCATAATTTATACCTAACAAAAATCCAAGATGCCGTCACTTTGGCAGATTTCTGAAAAAAACCAAAAAAATTTCCTGATCAAATTCTATAACTGTCCCGAAGAAACCAACTCTCTAAGTATTGTCATTCCGAAGCTAAAATTCGAAAACCAAAAAAAACCTAATTTATTGCTTGGCAAAATTCAAGATTGCGCCGGTTTGACTGCTGGCAGTCATTTTCTTAAGATCCCAAAAAATTCTTCTGACCAAACTCTCGAAACCAAACTCGAAGAAACCAACTCTCTAGTTATTGTCACTCCGGAGCTAAAATTCGAAAACTCCGAGTATTATCTCAAAAACCCTCAAAATTGACCACTTTTCCACATGCCACGGCTTTCCCAGAATTTTCCCGGAAAAGCGGCATATGAAATTTTTCATTTGGGGCCGTGACTGATGTTCCCTGAAAATTTCAGAAAGGTCGGCTGTCTAGTTCTCGAGATCGAAAATTATTAATAGATAGATAAATAGAAGCCGGCAGATCAGAAAAAAAGTATTCATAATGATGAGAACAATAGAAAAATTCATTATACATACAAAAATGTAATTTTCAAACCTCGATATCTCAGCCAATTTTCAACCGATTTTGATGAGTCTGGGCTCGTTGGAAAGCTGCTGCGACTTAGTTTTTTGTAAAGATAATTTAGAGGGGGAGGGGAGCGAGGGGAAAAAACTCAAAAATTCACCTATATGTATAGCCAAATGTTTTTGGATATAGTTTTTTGGGTTTATGGACGTTTTTTTGGGGTGTGGGGACTGTGTCACGCCCTCCGCTATGCATGTAGGCATGATCCCTTAGTACTCTCTATTAAGTACGTTCTGTGCTGACAAGTAATCTACAATTTCTGCCACAACTGTATCACCACAAACAAAAAATACGGCCGTTATAGACATTGTAGATTATCTGGAGACAATGGTTACCTGCTCCACGTGAAATTTGGAATCGTTTTTGTTGTCTTATGACGGAGAATAATTCTAAATTAAGACATTATGAAAAAAAAAAACTTGAAAACTCTTTCTATTAGGTGGATAGGAACGTTAAGAGTCGAATTTTTGCAATGCACTTATTTAACATGTGAGTTTGTTGCAATCAAAAGTCGGTCTCGTCGGTCTACTCCAACTATAAAAATGACGTTTCAAACGTCATACCTATAAAAAACCTTAATTACACATCCGATAGAAAAAAACTAAGACAAAAGAGAAATTAATTTGTTTGTCTAAATATTTGACGTTTAAAACGTCATTTTGACAGTTGAAGTACACCGACTTTTGACTCCTACAGTCTTATACATACGTTGTTTGTGGAATAGGATGATTCAGATACGTTTTACGTTTCTCCCTTCATTAATTTGGAGGTCGTAATTAGGAAAAAGTTTACCTTATAGCGTTGATTTCAATCTTATTTCTAGTCATTTGCGTGATTAATTTCGCTACGACGAACCAAATTTTCTGGCTTTTAAAACCATATGAATCTTTTGTTATTATGCATATTAGTCTGAGCATCAATTTTGTTTCTACTGTTCGTAATTCCACAACAAATCAACCAACATAACTTGTCATCGTAAAAGTTATACAAAATTTTCATTTTCTCGTTTTAAAATATTATGGAGATAAAGTAGACAACGAAAACGAAATCATTCCATTTTTAAAAGCGGATATGTAATTTTTATCACAGTGATTTTGCCATAGGAAATTTCCAAACATCTAAAGAATTTTCATATTCAATTTTTGATTTATTCCATTTATTTACGCTGAAAAAGTTGCATTTTTCTCTGAATTTTCACAGTCAAATAACTTCATTCCCACAGATGTAGATTTTACCACACCGCAGTTGAATGCTGTGTATAAATAAGCAATTTCCATCCACTAGGGTGTTGCAATTTACTTTTCAGTGCAAAAAAACACAAACATATGGGAAAAGCCCCGATAAATCCGTTGCACCCTAGCAATTTTCATACAAAGCTAAAAAAAATAAATTATTTTGTTCTCGCTGCTACTACATTTTGTTTCGGTATTACAAAAATATTTCTAAAACACGTTCGACGGAAAACTTTGAAACTAGAACTTTAAAGTAGGGCATTGTACTTGGATTTAAATAGAATACTTTCTCTCACGATACATAAGGGTTTCACTTCAAACTGTTCTTCGTAGGGTAGAACTATTTGAATTGGAACGACTGCAGTTCTGTTACAAAAACAACTCCACAAGCCAAAAAGAGAAATCAATCTGAAATGTGAAGGGCTAATATGCACACTGTTCGCACTGTCTATTATTGAGTATTTTAGGGTTCATATATGTTCGAAATGTCCCAAATTTTGAGTAAGCCGAAGGTAGCGCCTATTCAAGATTTTATTGGAAGACTTTCAAAGCGACATTTCCCAAAACCACATGTACAATGTAAATGTGTTGTAAAAGTCATTGAAAAATCATTGATACTTGAAGTAAAATTGACAAAAAAGTGTTTTAAACTGTTATATGAGTTGTTTTGCTGCTATATAAGTGATGCTGACTTGTTGTACAAAGTCTTAAAATTTGGAACACTTTTACAACACTTTTCTGTCAATATGAAAGTTTTACAAGGCTTGTATTAATGTTGTATCAGTGTTGTATGAGTAATGTATGATCGAAATATGTGTCATTCCACGTTACACTCTATCTGTATTTCGTAAACTACAGAAGATATAAAGTCTTTATTTTCCACATTAGCGTTGTATTGGTGTTGTTTCAATACCTTTTGATCACATATACGAGTACACAATTGTTATTTCACTCATAATACTATGAGTGATGTAACATGGTTGTGTGAATAATTAATGAAGCACTAATGTTTTATTAGTGAGGTATTAGTGCTTTGTTACTGTTTGTATACAACACTTAAACAACAGCAAAACAGCTCATACGATGCTTTGACATTGTCACTAACACATTCACAACATTTGTGTCGTTTCCTAAAACGGCGTTCTGAAAAAAAACTTCTAAAATATTTTCGAAAAAACCCATTCAAATTAATGGGACTCATAGATCTGCCGTCATAAGGAAAAAAACGCTGAGAAAATGAGCGTAGATTTTCATCGAATTTCGCCGAAAAAAAAAACAAATTAGCGGCAAAATTAAACGAAACAATAGCCGTTGAAAATCTTCCTTGATTTTCTATAAGTTTTTTTTCCTTACGACGGCAGAGCTCCACAAAAAAAATTATTTTTAAAAAATTAAAATTTTCGTCCAAATTTGCATTGTGCATTCGCAGAACTCGTTCGAAATTGAAAATCCATACCCTACTTTATTCATACCAACCAAAGTGAAATAACCACACAAATACGAAAATTTAAATTGCCATGGAGAAAATCATGCCAAATCGTATAATGTGCAAGAGAATATTAATCGTATGACTGAATAAATGACATGACTTCAGTTTAATGTTTCATTACAATATCGTGTTGAGAGTATTTATAACTGCAGTTTGTCGTGTTAGCGTTTAAAATTTTTCCATTCCGTAGAATAGTAGAAACAATACGGGCGTTTGTTTGTCTTCTCATGTAGAAAACAATGTCTCGATTAAGATAAGAGAACGTAATAGTTATAGTACATTACGCTTTTTCTTTTTTCCTTGTTTCGTCGAGAGGGAGGGTAATAAGATAGTGGAACGTTAACACGCCACTACTGACCCTGCAAGGCGGCCTTCCGTCAAAAAAAATTATCAAGAAAGTTTGTAATGTACTATTGCCTGCTTGTGGAGTGTAAAATATTCATTACTGACCATCTCAAGGCGACTTTTCGTGCGTGTCAATCATGTAAAATATAGCACGCAGTTTTCGGTAAATTTTTATATTCATAAGTAGGGACAGAGCTACAAGCCACCCACTCGTCAAAACAGCAAATTACAAGCACAACCATAACGTGGCGAGAAAAACATTAACACATTGAAAGTTTTTCAGACAAAATGATACAACACCCCCTGATGTACATACGCTTTAGTTTACATACTTCAACTTCATGAATATTTATTTAAATTTTCAACGTTAGACATCAATCCCTAAGCGAATACATGTAGCAATTTACATATTAGTAAATTGAAGTGTTTTGCGAAGTTGTGTTGTCATTGGAAAGGGATATATCATGTTATTTCCGTAAAATTTAATTTCTTTTTTCCGTTGAATTATAAATCATTTCGAATTAGGTCAGTTTATACAATACGTTTTAATTAAATGTTTGTACGCTTTAAATGAAACCATAAAAATGCAATCCATTGACGAAATAAAGCCAAATAATATGTTGTGGACCCGTACATCACAATGACAGGTGCGGAGCAAGAGGAGTGCTAGACAAAAAAATATAAATACGAAAATTCAGTCGAGAATTTTGATTCACCGGACCAACCATTACATCACCGCGCCGGTACAAGTTATGCTGTGAGAAATTGAGCGACGGCTAAGCACGGCAGCTTATACAATCGCTACTTTTCTAGTGAGCTGTACTTGTAAAGCCTTGCCAGGCGCATACTGCCGTTATGAAGAAAAGAAAAACTTAGAGAAAGTCAGCGAAGATTTTCAACGAAATTCGCAAAAAAAAATTAGCGACAAAATCATACAAATGATTCTTGGCGAATTTTTGGTTTAATTTTGGCGCTAATTTGATTTTTTTCGGCGAAATCACATTGTACACAGTGCGCTTTGTAGGAACGTTGAACAACTGTGTCGCGAAGTGTACACATAAACCGGAAGCGGCTGCTAGCAAACTCGCTTCTGTGTACAATGCTATGAATCTTTTAAGGCCCATTTACAAAGTACGCACGCTAAAAAATGTAGTATTTTAACACATCTGCTTCGCCCTCGCACGCAAATTTTCATACATTAGGATGTACTGCAGCACTCTTTTTTCTCTGAGTGCTACTCATTTGTCTGTCTCTAGTACATCGATATGTTACGGTTCATTCTTACTTCACGGTGTCTGTTGATTATACTCAGTATTGCTGAAGTAAGAATGAAACGTAACATATTGACTTTTTACGATGTACTAGAAAAGACAGACAAACGAATCGGACTCAGAAGCCCTTGGGACTTTGAAAGACCAACCACTTGACCTACACAAATCAGGTATTTACCAGATAATGTGCGGTTGTTGCGACCATAGGAATAACAATTCGCAAATTATTTAATGATAATATGTCTGCGATGTGGAAAAATATGACAGCAGTAGGCTGACACATCTTTATGACGAACCACGAAGTGACCATAAGTGAACTGAAATATACTCATACCATAACACATTAACCAGAGGTGGAAGATCGAGTACTATGAAGCCATACACATACACCGAGATAAACACGAAAACCTGCTGAACGAAGACTTCGGAAATATAACATCCCTATAGAGTCAAAGAAAAAATTCATCATTCTCAACATGGATTTTTTACGAAAAGATCGACACAATCAAATCTAATAGAATTTATCACATCTATTTCACAGTTGATGGCAAATGGTCCTCAGGTGGACGTCTTATACAATGATTTTTCTAAAGCGTTCGATCGAATAGAACCCTTTCATTTGCTGAAGAAATTGTCTCTCTTCGTATGCAGTAAGTCTATAACACAATGGTTCCAGTCGTACTTATCTAATCGATCACAGTTAGTGGTGATTGGTGGAGGAAGATCCGTGCGTATCACACCAATGTCAGGTGTCCCGCTAGGCTCCATTTTGGGGCCATTTTTATTCATTTTGTTCATAAACGATCTATTATCGATTCTCAGTGACACATTCGCTTTCGCAGATGACTTGAAGTTGATAAGGAAAATAGTAGCTAAAAATGACTGCCTTTGTTCCAATCACAAATCAATCGTTTACAACTGCTGCCAACTATGTCAAAAAATGTGCCAACAGGAAAACGGAAATAAATCGAATAGCTCATCAGTACCGAATTGGTGGTGAAATTGTTAAAAGAGTTGAGTCGAAACGTGACTTGGTGGTCATAATTGATAGTAAACTATCCTTTAATGAGCACATAAATGAAATGACTGGAAAGGCATACCAAATGTTAAGATTTATTTTCCGATGCGGTAAACTTTTAAAAAAACGAAAGAGCATGATGACACTATACAATTCTTTGGCATGAATACTGTTCAGCCGTTTGAAGCCCCATATATGTTAAACATAGTGATATCATTGAGCGCGTACAGAGAAAATTCACTTGGATGTTTTTTTTTCAAATTCGGTTTAAAAAAAGAAGGATATAAAGATCGACTCAAAATCCTAAATATGTCGTCTTTGAAGTCAAGAAGGCTAATAAATGTTGAGATTATTCTATACAAAATCATTCATCATCGAATGGGCACGAGATTGCACCAGGGCCTATTTTTGAAAAACTGAATTTCTTAAATTTCTAAAATTTCTAAAAAAAATTCTAAAATTTCTAAAATTTTCAATCTTTAAGAAATTTGTTGAATTTTATAATCGCATTCGACTATGGTCAGTTCAAAATCACTTTTGTTGAATGATTTAAATAGTTTGCTCAAACCTCAACAATTGTGGAAGCTTTGCATTCAAAAGCTCGTCGGCTTCGTCGAAAACACCTCTGAACCACCCCTGCTGCTTCGCTTTTTAAACTTTGAGTGGTCGTGGTATTTTAACATTTATCCAATGACGAACAGCAGGGGAGGGATCAAATTTCTCTATTGTTGGCATATTCATATGGACGTATAGAATGTTGAATAGTGTTGATGCCGATGAATTTACGCGGTCAGTATCTTTCACTTTATTGTACAAACCTAAGAAAAATTTCAGTTGCGGATGTGCCCGTGCCTAAAATAACATACATTGCTATAGGAAACGTGACCAATACAAAATTCTAATGAAATCCAATATTACCACTATTACAAAAACTGTCTTCCGCAAATATACTAATAACTTTAGTATTCTGAACAGAACACACAATGCAGTTGTCAAACCTTAGCTATAATTTCAAGAAGCAATGATGACCTGGCCTCCAGACAGATTCTGCGCCATTGCCTGTCGCTTATCAGCCGTAATATTCTAAATTATAGGTTTTTTCTGACTACAAATTTTACCATTGAGACTTCGTTTAAGGCTGTACACCAGGCCCTATTAGAGTCTAAATGTTCAAATTTTTCGCCTGCGACGCCATATTCTTTTTTTTTTTAATAATACATTAATCCTGATCTTACAGTGCCTGTTGTGCTAAAGCAAATAGTTTAAATTACATGCGAAACCTAGGACCCCTTCGACCTGTGACTGTGTATAATTATTGAATCAAAAACTAACAGTCTCACTTACTTGTGACATTAAAAATTAAAACTTTCACCTGCGGCGCTGAAGTTGGTAATACAGTTTACTTAGATAACACTAGGTCACAAATGAAAATCAAATCGATGTAGCTGAGAAACTAGTTATTGTAACTTATTTAGAATTTAATAAGGAATCAGGAAGTATTTATTATTACACTGCAGTACGTCTCAATAATTCCCAGTACCTCAATTTCTTTCCCATACAAACCAGGAAAATGTTTAAGTTTAACCACGAGTATTTGGTTAAGGAAATGCTGAACAGAGGCAAAGCATTGAGTTAGCTTAAACTTAAACTGAAACTCAGAATGAGATTGTGCTTAAACATATGCTTATTCTGCTTTGATTTGAAAAGAATTAATTTTCCTTTTTTAGAATATCGGGTAACTTATTCTTTTAATGAGAAAACTTTGCTGATTTAAGTAATGATCTAAATCAAAAAGAATAAAATAAACAAACATAAAGAAAATATGTATTTTCTTTACACAACATGTTGAAGAGGTTAATACGAAGGTTAATGTGCTTTGCTTAAGCACTTACTTAAGTTGAATAAGCTTATGCTTAAGCTAATGCTTTGCTTAGATCAATCTCATGCTTTAACTTCAGCTAAAACATAAGTCCCAGATTCGAAATACAAGGAAACTCTGGATGGGTCTAGGAATAGAACCAGACGTCCTGGCAACATTTTGTTTTTGGATTTGAGTTCCTCATATGAATCTCTTTCCGCTACATGCAGTACTTTTGTAGCTACAAAAATGCTTTTGCCTAGTGTAATTAATGACAGACACCTAAATTTTGTCTGCGATGCTACCTCGCAGCTTCAACCAAAATTTTGTCACTCAATTCTCTAGCCCTGATATTTCCCCTATGAACTTGTTTTGTTTCGTATTTTTACACAAATACGCCTTCGTTCTCATAAATACGCCTTTTTCTTCGAAAATACGCATTTTTGCTTTAAAATCCCCCCCTCTAGAAAAAGCTTATTTTAGGCACTGATGGAAGTTGAAAAGTGCCAGAGAAATCTACAACAATCCACAAGAAGCCCATAAACCTAGGAAGCTTGCTTGGATGACCTCACTCATGTCGAGAATAACCGAAAAATATTAAAAAACCTGATGGAAGTTGAATACTCACTCACCCATACCGTGAATACACTCACACACAAGTACATAAAAAACATGATTTTATATGGGATTTGTATTGGAGCTTTCAGGAGTCCTAGCTCCCAAACGAGAAAGGTGACCCTATTTTTCAAAAATGTCAGATGTCGCAGAATCCCCAACTGAAGCTTCCTGCAAAATTTGAAGAGAAGTTATGGAGCCGTCTTCGTACGCGAGCCGAAAAAGTCGTTTTTCATACAAGTGCCAATGGAAATCACTAACTAACTAAAACACTAAACCACTAACGTAGGATGTTTGCATTATCTCAGGTCCCTTGTATACTGTACAAATTGCACTGAAAATCCAATTTTCTTAAGATCATAACTCCGGATCCAGTTGACCGTTTTTTTTTTTGACCAATAGGTCGATTTCAATCAAAATTTTGTGTAGAATCCGAAAATCCAGGTACGAGCAGGTACGACGCAAGGGAAAAAGTCAAAACTTAGCTGTATATATAGTTCCGCAGTCTACGAAAAAAAATTCTGAATTTTTTAATCATATGGGTAATTGCGTCACGGGGGCTTACTACCGTGCTCCCATGATTTCTATGAAGTATTTTCATTTCTTCATGTAATTTCTTATACATAGGTTTTTGCTTCTCCCTTGCGTCGTACCTTCCTGAAAAAATTTTATAGGATTTCCTCAGAAAATCATAAAAATTTCTTACATTTCTAAAAAATTTCTAAAATTTCTAAAAAATTTCTAAGATTTCTAAAAATTTCTAAAATTTCTAAAAAATTTCCAAAAATTCTAAAAAAAATTCTAAAATTTCTAAAAAATTTCTGAAGAATAGGCCCTAGATTGCACCAATACCTAACAACTACCAGTGCTACCCAAGTAGTATATTTTTAAGGGGTTGTGTAGCGTTACTCACGATGGAATATCCCATATACTTGATCAAAAATAATTCAGCGATGGAATGTAATTAAATTGGGCATAGGCATGCATAATTCTAACGCCTACATTTTATCCACACAACAACGCGAGCTGTAATAAAGTAATAAATTAAATTCAATAGCGTAACATACTTAGGAATAATGTCTCTAAATACCATACGACCTGTCGTTGTACGTATGTATTGCCTGTGGCAAGAAAGTAATGTCTTTTAGTGTGTTACGAAGTCTCAAAAAAAAACCCTTAATTGTATCCTTACATAAAACTAAAATATTACGCTAGTGTTACAATGGTTTCATTTAAATTCTACTGAAATGATAATGAAGTACTTTACTTCATGTATACACAGAAAGGAGAAAAACTAATATAGGTCATCGAAAATAGTGTACATACAATCGTTTAGAAGTACTTTATGGTCGCATACAATTGGTTTACTTCTCAAATAATGTAACAATTAGTTGATAAAAAATTCATTTCACTTCATTAAGGTACAATAATAAACGATTTTTAGTGTTCAGCTTTTCGTTTGTCGTCAAATTATTTCTTTACTCTAGACTAAATTTGCTTTGAGTCACTTAGGAAGAAAATTGTGTGTACTTTAGGGTGAGGCATGGATAATTTTAATAGATGAAAAGATATTTGGGTAGGGAGTGCTGCATTCTTTAATAGACAAAAAAAATGTTGAGCAAACTTTTCGAATTCGGGTAAAAAATGATTATTAAATCAGTGTCACCTTCACGGCGATATTTTCGGTAAGAAGGAATGAGAATCTTTGCCGAAAATCAACCACAAAGTGGGGGATGTGGGATCGAGCATGTACGAATTTGGAACACTCACTCTTTGAATTCTCTTGCTTCAACAGAATGTGCATTCGATCCATAATTAACAACAGGTTAAAGGGTTGGGGGCAAGATCATTAGGCTCTTTCATTACGCTGATACGTCCGACAACTAGGTTTTCAAGCCATTTGGATCGAAAATTTTTCACAATCAAGCATGTGTGCATGTGTGCATGTGTGTTAGAATGCAATTCATTTTTGAAAAGTACAATCCTTTCTAGCAGGGCCTATTTTTGAGAAACAAATTTCGCGAATTTCCTGAATTTCGCGAAAATTTCTTGAATTTCGCGAAAATTTCTCAAATTGAGATAACTGCATCTTTGCAATGAAACGACATTTAAAAGTGCAACAGATTATATTTTCACAATATTTGATCCGCCCCCCTAAGGTTTGTTCCTTCCCTTCTGATATATATTTCATACTTTTTTCTTGAATACTGTTGAGCCTTCGACTACCTCTGAATCACAGCAAACTTTTTTTATATTTAATCAAATTCATAAGAAAGATTTTGACGCGCTGGATGGACCCTACCAGTGAATCAATATTCATTCACATTTTTGTTAGTTATTTTTTTGAGATCCATATCTTTCATTCCAAACCTTGAAAAGCAATTCCTGTTCTTCAGAGATATAAGCAAAAACGTTTCCTCGAACGTTTCTGCGACCTTCAAAAAACAAGGTTTTGACAACTTCATCGATCGCAACTTCGAAACTTCTTGACCGATTTCGCCCATCTTCAATCTCAACATTACTTTGGAAACTACCTCTCAGGCAGACCTGATTAAAGTAGAGGAACGGGAGTAAATCTTCCGGGCCCGTTCCTGAAAAGGTGGCCCGGGCGGCCATTTTAGGGGCCCATCCTATGTCTGAAAAAAAGAAAAACGGATTCAAATTTTCAAAATTTCAAACACCTTGACTTAGCAAAAAAACTAGTTAAGAGCCCAAAAATTTTCGCCTACGGCGTTCGACAAATACGAAATCAATCAATCAGTGAAATTCTTATAATAAGTCCTACAACCGAAAGCTTTGCCTGCGGCAATTAAGTCGTTCTTCGATTTACCTAAAGAACGAGAACCGGCGGTTTAAAATTTGAACACCACAATTTAAAAAAAAATTGCGCTTGACGCAAAGAAAAGCTTCCGACGCAGTAACAACATTTTTTTTGACAGAATAGAACTTTGACTTTTCTTAAAAACCATAATTTTCCGTTAAGATGGATTGGAATGATCATGCTAGCTTTGTCTGCGGTAAGGTGTACAGATCCCTGCGGAGTGCATGGCCGCACTTCCTCACCACGCCTCTGTCGACCAGGATTGTGCTAACTAAGTCGTTGTTCTTGCCGCACCTGGAATACTGTGGTGTATTCTATCCCTATCGGATGTCAGCGACCTCAAAGAAGGTAATTGACAAGGCTTACGGACTACGGAGCTGTAATTAGATACGATTATAGAGGAAAAATTGTTGGACTTCTTGTTGGAAAAGCACACATGAACTATAGAAACTATAAAAATATATTTAGATCTAATTATTTGATCTACTTAACAATTTTCTATAAACGTTTTTACTTTCGAGGATTTCTTTTGTATTTCTTGAATTTTAGAAAATTTTGCGATAATTTCCCGAGTTTCGCGAAAATTTCTCGAATTTCGCGAAAATTTCATGAATTTCGTGAAAATTTCTCGAATTTCGTGAAAATGTTTCTAAAAATAGGCCCTGATTTCTAGGGTTCCAAAAAAATTTTCAGCTAAATTCATGCATCTGTTCCAGATACACAGCAACTTAAAGATCACAACTTTTGAAATTTTTGGATTGATGTTTTTTTAGAAATTTTAAGGGAAATGTCTTTGAATCTGAGCAGCGAATTGCTTATTTCAAAAGTTTTAAAAAGCTTTGGAGTGTTTTTTGGGCCCTTATCTACAAATTAAAGCAATTTGTAGAAATATTCTTGATTTTAAAGTCTTCCAGTATCAAAGTTCTTGAGAGAACCTCTATTTTTCTAGTCATTTCGAAGCACTTCCGAAGAAAATTACATGATTTTTATATATCGCTTTATCGCTTATCGCTCATCCCATTTTATTTTCACATAAAAACTTCTTAGGTCTTGGTCTACTACCTATAATTTTCAGATTCTATATTTACTTTTATATTTTGTTTAAATCGTCCAGTTAGTAAGTGGCCGAGAAATGTGATTCGTGCTCTGGTTTCTAACCATACGTTCTTCTACACTGCTCTACTACTTAATGAACAATCTTGATCATCTTAATACGCGATAAAAAAAGGCCATTAAACGAGCTACAGAATAGAAACTGAGGTATTGAAAGCGCCCCATTAGTTCCTCTGGAATATAGAAATATATATTCGAAATACAAACTTTTTTTAGGCCCCGCTTTAAAGTGCTATATTTAGGGATCCAGTCCATGAATTTAGCTGAAAATTTTTCTGGAATCCTAGAAAGGATTGTGCTTTTCAAAAATGAATTGCATTCTATCACACATGTACGCTTTAAATCTGATTCTGAGGACTTATCGATCCACCCTCGTACTTTAACTTTGACAAGAGAAAGTACTCGGGTTTATGTTTTTGGATTAGGGCACGGGCATATTTCGCTTATTTTTCGTTTACAAACTGACCCCTTCCTAGGGAATATTTTTTGGTAGAATTTCGTAAAAAACATTTCCCGGTATGCCACTAATTAGTGAAACTCAGAACATAGTCTCAAAAAAAAATTATTTATGAGAAATGCGGATAATGAAAATGGAACACTAATTACAATGTCGAAATTAATTCTAGCGAATAATGTCTACAATGGGATCGGATTTTCTAATAATAAATTCGCAAACGTCTACGACGTGATTTGAAAATATTAAAGAAATCACAATATACCCAACGCAAAGACAAATTATTTATTTAAATTAAAATTGGATTAGGATATAATGGATTGAATTAAGTCTACGAAATTCTAAAATTCTTCCTTTTGTTTTCGTGCGTTTCTTTCGCAAGTAATTTATAAACGTTACATCTATATAGCAAAATGTTGTACATGTTGCTGCTTAGTATTTAATTTAGACAAATTTGGTGCTGATTTTGTAGAAACTTTGGTATGAGAAAACTTTTGTGATTGCTAAGTGATAAGATTTCTTGGTGGGAAAGTTGGAAAACAACCAACTCTGCTGTAATTTGTGTGTTACAGCTTTTTCACATAAGTTTATCATGCGAAGGCGTAGATTATTATTAATCCTTATTTACCTTCACTTTGACAGATTTGCAAATTTTTTGAAGCAATAATCACGAAATCATTTTGCATGAATATTTTGTTAATTGTGCATAACATACATAGGGTCGCCCTGAAGCTCAAAATTGTACTTTAGGTGAACCGACGTTGAACACATCCTAAAAAATAGCATGAAGAAATTTCAGTGGAACTTTGAGGTTTGTTCACCCCGACTGTTATAGGTCCCTTTCTTCATTTGGCAATTTCATTTCCACTCTAACAAAAAAAACCATAAATTTTTATTTGGTTTGGCAATTTCACAATGTCGAGAATAATATGTTTATTGCCCAATTTATTAATTTTTTGATAATGCCGGTACTCAAAGCACTCGAACAGATAAGTCCCGTTCGAAGATGATTATTTCCATGCATGTTCTTTAGGTCGAGATAACATTGATCTTATTCACAGTCTTTAATTTCAACTTGGAATAAAACAATAGTGATTGTTCTCTCGGTTGTAATTACTTGTAAGAAAGTCGTGTACGTGTACGTGTACATTGTACAAGTCAATCATAATGTTTAGCAAAATAACAATTTCTCTGATTGCACTTGGTGCGTGCAGCACAATAGCATGGCCTTATGGTGAACAAAAGATTCGGGGGGTGAATCTTGGATCTTGGCTGGTGTTGGAAAGATGGATGAATCCGACGGATAGTGGTGTCTTTGCTGGCCTTCCCGAATCTGTGACGGATGAGTACGCTTTATGTGAACACCTCGGATACTCTGCTGCAGAACAGAGGTTGAGGGCTCATTGGAATACATGGATTACTGAGGATCATTTCGCATTTTGGGCGAGCACTGGACTCAATCATGTTAGACTTCCGATTGGGTATTGGGCGTTAGACATTCAACCAGGAGAACCTTGGGTGAACGGTAGTTGGGAATA
The DNA here is from genome assembly GCA_029228625.1 of Pseudolycoriella hygida. NCBI lineage: Eukaryota > Metazoa > Arthropoda > Insecta > Diptera > Sciaridae > Pseudolycoriella > Pseudolycoriella hygida. The sequence goes on along the minus strand of CM055405.1, from coordinate 8,850,431 downwards.
TGTTGTTAAGGCAGCGGAATGGTCCAAAAAACACAATCTTCAGCTTTCAATTGACCTCCACGGTGCTCCGGGATCGCAGGTTGGCCTTCATTTAGTAAATTGTATTTTGATAGTGTGACATAAACTTTGCTATGAACCTCAACCGACAGAATGGATGGGATCACAGTGGACGTTCCGGTGATATCGGCTTCTTCACAGATGAAAATATTCAACGAGCTGTAAATGTCATAGGACGGATTGCTCAATGGTCAATAGATTTCAAGGACACCGTCACTATAATCCAACTTATCAACGAGCCTAATCTGTGGGATGCATACGATTACAGGCTCGGTCGTCTAAAGGACTATTACGGTTTAGCATATAAGGAGGTGAGAAAGTACAACCCAGACGTTGTTGTTGCCGTGTCAGATGCTTTCATAGATGCTGTAAATTGGTACTACTTCGGTGAACTGCCTGAATATCATTCGGTTATGCTGGATATTCACATGTACCAAGTATAAAGATATTGTCTGCTTTGTCAAGGTCACATTTTCGAAATGATTTATCTATCGCAATCGCAGGTCTTCGGGGATGAATGGCGAGATATGACATGTGCGCAGCATCGTGATTATCCGTGCACTTATCATGAAAGATTGATTGAAGCGAGCAGTAAACTGTGGACAGTAGTTGGTGAGTGGTCTATAGCTACGCCAGGCGAATTCAATTGTGATGAACAAGGATATTTTGCTCGGCAACAAATTGGAGCATTTGAGAAGGCCGAGGGATGGTTTATGTGGGCTCATTATAATGGGCAGAACATGAGGGAATGGAGTTTCAATCACTCGTTTGCTAATAATTGGATCAATCCAGCCGGTGACAATAGTCCACAGTGTCCCGATCAAGATTCGGGTGCATCTTCTTTCTCATTTTATTTAAGTCTATTTGGCTTATCTTTACTTACATTGTTGACAAGCACATAAAACTACTCGCCCAACGACCTACAATTTTAATTTAGTCACAAAAATGATGATGAAAACATTAAACCAACAGACGAAAAGTTATCTTTCATTTTTGTAAAGAGAAGCAAAAATTTAAATCTAACGATGAGAAGTAATTTTTCGTTACCTAAGATAAAAAGCAATTTTCGTGTCTAGAAAAGCATATTCCATCGTGTTGCCTCTTGTGTCAGTGCGATGATTGCCTTAACTAAGTCCTTATTTACAATACATTATGATAAACAAACAAAGCTACAGCGAATTTATGATGATTTTCACCGTGCACCATAAATGCTTTTAAAAGCTATATGAATAGACAGGATTGTAGACAAGATTTTCAACGAAATTTGTCACGTTCATCTCAAGTTGTAAAAAGTAAAGCACTTCAAGTTGAGATAAAGAAAAACATATTAAAGATTATTCAATTCCACTGGGTATTAGAGAAAAAAAAACGGAGAAGATTAGATTTGTATATTATCTTTAATATTGTTTTCGTGTCTGTTTAGACTTTCAAATGAGAATTGAATTTGTAGAAAGTAGTATAATGTGTCCAATATTTGTCCAAAAGAAAACGAATCATCTGTCAACAAAGTCAAATTACTTTCGTGTCCAGACAATGATGGTTTTTCTAAAAGTTTTCGACGAGCAAAATGTCATACTATCGATCGACTGTACAGAATGACGTTATTTTTTAAGGCAATGTAACCGACCTCGACGGGCGCACTGGTCTGTTGAGGAATTTCTTTCAAATTTTCTTTCCTTTTTTTCTTTTTTTATTGAGAATTACTAGACTGGGAGGGTTCGTCTATTAAGAATCGCGTGATGATACGCTTAAACAAATAGTTTTAAAATGCTAAAAAAATTGACTCACGCGGTCTTCAGTTATTCATCTAACATCATGGGCCGCGGTAGCGATGCGCCCGTGACGCAAATCCCCATACGAACAAAAAATTAAGAAAAATTTTTTTCGTAGACTTCGGAACCATATATACAGCTAAGTTTTGACTTATTTCCCTTGCGTTGTACCCCACTGAGACCTAGTTTTTCGGATTCTACGTAAAATTTTGATTGAAATCGACATTTTACTCATTAAAATCGGTCCAGTGCATCCGAAGATATGACCTTTAGAAAATCGTCTTTTTCCATACTAAATGTGCTACTTCATAGTTAATGGAAACATCCTACGTTAGTGGGTTAGTTGGTTGGTTAGTTAGTTAGTTCCAGAGCCATTTGTATGAAAACCGACTTTTTTGGCTCGTGCTCGAAAACGGCTCGATAACTTTTCCTGAAATTTTGCAGGGACCTTCGGGTGGGCATTCTACGCCATATGAGATTTTTAAAAAGTGGGGATACCGGCCTCGTTTGGGCGCCAGGGCTCTTAGAAGGCGCCATATAAAAGAATGTTTTGTATGTGTTTGAGTGTATTCAAAGTTGGGTCAAATATGAGCAAAATTTTTGGAATGTGTTAGGATGGAGATAGATGTTTGGTGTCAAAGCAAAAGTTATTGGGTTGAAATTGTCGTATGTCAGAGTGACTAACAAAATGGCCGACGGTGGTATGGGACGAACTTAGGGGGAAAATTAATTTTTTTTTGAGTTGGAGGTAGATGTTTGGTGTCAAAGGAAAAGTTTAAGGGTTGGGTGTGTAGTGTGTCAGGGAGACGAACAAAACGGCCGAGGGTGGTATGGGACGGATTTAGGGGCAAAATTGATTGCTTGTTTAATTTTTTTTTGTTGAAGATAATGTAGATGTTTCGTGTCAAAGGAAATTTTTTTCGCTGGAAAATTTTTTTCGCTGAAAATTTTTTTCGCCGGAAAGT
>CM055405.1:8795587-8825332 GCA_029228625.1 Pseudolycoriella hygida | reverse complement strand
CTACGCTTTTAGCTGTCATACGCAAAAATTTGATTTCCTGTTCAAAAATACGCCATACATAATGACAAATTTTTGCGTTGTGAAAGCTGAAAGAACAGAAAAACTATAACATTGGGGGGTCCGGCATTTGTGACGCATTTTTTAATCAAAAATGAAAACATTCCAAAAGAATTTTTGTGTTTCAAAGCTTTAAGCGTCACCCCAAATTGATATCAGTTGTTTTGGAAGGAGGAAGAAGGACTTGCGTCACATTTCCCTTTTAAAAGGGTTTTTGTTGTGATTCCACTTCCCCCGTATTCCACGTTCACCGTATTGAACGTTCCCCGTATTCCACTTCCCCCGTATTCAACGTTCACCGTATTCCACGTTCACCGTATGCAACGTTACCCGTATTCCACTTTCACCGTATTCTACTTCCCCCGTATTCCACTTACCCCGTATTCAACGTTCCCCGTATTTCAAGTTCCCCGTATTCAGCGTTGCACTTGCTACGTATTCTACTGACTTTTGGCCGATTTTCAATTATGACCCGTTTTTTACCCATAACTCTCTAATTTCAGAACAATATCCCACCCCGGAACATATTTTCTCGACGTTTTGCACAATACCCGACAACATATCAAAAAAATTTTTCAATAATTTTCGGGCAGCGGAGCAAATTTTTATCCATTTTTGCCTCCTTTGACCGACCCTGGATACCGAACCGCTCAACCGATTTTCTTAAAATCGGCTCCTCTACCTTCACACTGCCAAAACCTTTCATTTGACACCTCACTGGCCTCATTCCGGCAACTACCGCCCGAGATATTGGTTAATAAGTGCTCCAGCTCTGGTTAAAATCGCCAAAGAACGACCTATAGCTCGGTAGTATGAAACTTTTTCACCCAACATTGTTCAGCAAATTTGTTGCCTCAAGCCTCCACTATCGATTGGCACTCAAAAGTTATCTCTACTTTGTCCAACAACAAAAGTTCCGTAACAACAAAATGAGGAAACCCCAAAATTTTAACAGTTTTCGCTGCCTAGCTCCTCCGCATGAAGTCGGATCCAAAAATTTTCTTCTTCAAAGTTGTAGGCCATCAAAAACTCTAAGACTTTTCTTCCTCGACCAAATCTCTAAGACGACATCTTGACTGACTTTTAGCCGATTTTCAACTATGACCCGTTTTTTACCCATAACTCCCTTATTTCAGAACAATATCTAAGCCCGGAACATGTTTTCTCGACGTTTTACACCATACCCGACAACATATCAAAAATTAATTTTTCAATAATTTTCGGGCAGCGGAGCAAATTTTTGTCCATTTTTGCCTCCTTTGACCGGCTCTGGACACCAAACCGCTCAACCGATTTCCTGCAACCCAATTCGGCTACCTTCACACTATCGAAACCTTTCATTTGACACCTCACTGCCCTCATTCCGGCAACTACCGGCCGAGATATTGGTTAATAAGTGCTCCAGATCTGGACAAATTCGCCAAAGAACGACCTATAGCTCGGTAGTATGAAACTTTTTCACCTAACATTGTTCAGCAATTTCGTTGCCCCAGGCCTCCACTATCGATTGGCACTCAAAAATTATCTCTACTTTGTCCAACAACAAAAGTTCCCTAACAACAAAGTGAGGAAACCCCAAAATTTTAACAGTTTTTGCTGCCTAGCTCCTCCGCATGAAGTCGGATCAAAAAACTTTCTTCTACAAAGTTGTAGCCCATCAAAAACTCTAAGACTTTGCTTCGCCGACCAAATCTCTAAGACGTCATCTTAACTGACTTTTGGAAGATTTTCAATTTCGACCCTTTCTTGACCCATAACTCCCTTATTTCAGAACAATATCCCACCCCGGAACATGTTTTCTCGACGTTTTGAACCATCCCCAACAACATATCAAAAAGTATTTTTTTTTCTTCGCCAGTGTAAACGCAATTAAACGAAAAAATAACGGGATCGTGACAGACAGATTTATAGACGCATAAATAGACGCATAGATAGACGCATAGACAGATAAACAGACGGACATTAGACGTTTATAATTAGTAATGGATGTTCTTTTTTCGTACTTTGTTCTTGTTCCACAATGTCCCACTAAGCAAGAAATGCGTGAGTATATTTTATTACGTGTGCGCAGTTCAAATTTTTTGTGGAACTTGAAAAAATTGTGGAACGCCTAACAGTATATTACTGTCTCGCTGGGACATTTCTTGTTGAGGCGTTTGGGAAGGGTGTATTTCGAACCGAAGGTGAGGATTACATTCCACACGGCGAAACAAGAAATTTCCCAGCGAGACAGTACGGTATTTTGTTGTCTTGCGGCCAAAATATACGAAAACCTGACTTTGACCGATACGGTAATGTAGTGTTTTCTGGCCGCAAGCAACAAAATCTTTTTGTCTAACATTGCTACATTTACACATTATTGCATGTTTACACACATACTCACATAAGTCTACACCAAATTGATTTTTCTTAGGTTTTAGAGTCACGATGATTTATTTTCTCATTATACAGAGTTTACAAATGTGAACCAGCTTAGTGTGGTATTAGTACATTATGCACCGCTGTCCAGGATGCTCTATTTTGACGATTTGGAGGTTATTTCCCGAGCCGAAGGCGTGGGAAATAATCCAAATCGTCAAAATAAACCATACTGGACAGCGGTGCATATATAGTTTTATCTATCGAGAGCAATATATCGAGTTAAACAATTTTGCCCTAGGGAATTAAATACGAGATTATTGCTCTTGTTTTGTAATCAATCAATCGCATTCCGGGATGAAGCGAAATCAATCAAAATGCTAAATCACGTTAGTTCCAGCGGTTCTATGTTCTGCATAAAACAATGTCCCTCTAATCACGCCCGATATCCGCACTATTCAAAAAACATTACCGGTGACCTTTGCCAGTGAAGTAATCTACATCCTTGAAACTGAAAATTTACAATCCAATAATATCTGTCGTATTCATTCAATTTACCACTGATGCACCAACGATGATTACAGAATGATAAATCTGGGCATGTCATTGTCATCTACCCTCATTTGATTTTGATGGAAATTAATTCTCACATCCCAAAGCACACATAATAAAATCTGAAGAAGACATTTTTTTTATACCGAAACGCTAAAGCTGAATGAACAAAAATAATACACAAAGAATCAAAGTTCATTAAACTAAGTTGATGGGATTATTTCAAAGCGAAAGGACCTCTATATAAAAGACCATACACAAAATAAATTTGACAAAAGCTTAGCTAAGTATGGAGCCTTTCATAATTCAATTTTATATTTAGATTATTAACCGAATGGGTGTCTCTTATAACAATTTCACTTTTTTTTATTCTTTGGAAGCGTTGCTATAATTTTCAAAGTACAGGCTATTAGTATGTACTTAATCGGGTTATGTACTGAGTTTCATTATGAGATGCATAGTCTGCAAATAAGAAATTGACTGTTTTTGCATGAAATTCATTATACTTTGATATAAGCCGATGACGCACCAATGGCGTGGATTTAGGATTCGCCAGCACCGAATGCTCACAAAAAAGTGGCAAGTTGCTATCCTGAATCAAAGGCGAGTGATAAAATCACTCGACCACGGAAGCAAAGTAATGTAAGCTATTCGTAGAGCCTCGCGCTCATTTGTCGATAATGCGGACATATAGAACGAAGTGGACAGCGTCACTTTGTTTTTACTAATATTCTAAGGTGCGCGACAATTTTTAATAATATAAAAAAGTAGTGTGACTACATAATCCAATATGGGAACAATATAAAGTTAGTTACGTGACTCGGGTTGAGTAGTTTATTACACAATTCTGGATGTGTTAGTGAGTCTCAAACGTATTGACACATGCGGATGTGGTTGTAAAGTCGAGGGAACCGACACATATCCTTATGTTGCAATACTCTATCGACTCGCTGATTCATCGGTAACAATTGTGTAACAACCTAGATTCTGCCATGATACACAATTTTACATATTAGCTGGAGCTGGAGTGAAAATGCACTTTGCCGCACTGTTGGTGTAGTGAAAACGCACTGTAATAATTTTTTAGATTGCAAGTATCAAACCTTACACTGTATCAAACTATGACATGCTAGAGGAAGATAAGTCTATTTTCACTACCGCAAACAGTGCGGCAAAGTGCGTTCTCACGTCCACTAAAATGTACAATTGTTTAGCATGATATAGCGGCTGGGTTCCCACATAGACTACAAAAATCTGAGGGAACAAATTGTTTTATAGAGAATTACCCGAATTACATGCGCATATATGGTGACAAAATGTCAAATGATGATGACATTTGCTCACATTATTAACCTATCTGGGGAACCCCAGCGCCATATCAAGTCTTCTGGCAGATTGAACTGTCAAAACGATTGTTAATATCATTCTACTATACGAACGTTCTGGGAGTGTTGCTGTTAGTGACACCCGGTTTTATGAACTAGATGTGGTTTTGTTGGGGTTGTTGTGAGTGTTTGGAATGTATATTTTTTGTCAAGTTCACAACAGATTTTGTATTATTTATTGAAAGAACGTAACGAAATAATGACAAGAGTATTGAGTTAAATGAAGATCATATTGTTCAGGTGAACTTGAGACTTTATTATCACAAATTTAACATTTTCCTCTAATATATTTGCACAGTCGGCAGCAGCAATCATTGACATTAGGTTAGGTCGGGTATTGTTATCATGAAGACAAAAGAAATATTGAATATCAAATAAAAAAGAAGGAAAAAATCGAAAACGCTTTAGCCAAGTCCTATTAAAATTTAGTGAAATAGTCTCGGGAATAGACTTACAAGTGCTACATACTCAACTCAAAAAGAATATTTTTATTCGACTGAAGGATTCTTTTGCTGTACAACAGTTTCTCAGATCCTGATATGAATTTTATTTACGCAACCAACCAATCATTTTGAAGTATATTGAAAGAATAAAAAAAGAAAAATGAGAGAATTTATCCTACATAATTTTGTGTTTCCTTGCATAATATAATGTAGGTTAGGTGGGTTCCATTACATTTTGAACAAGCTACGGTGAAGCATAAAAAAAACACTTGACACTGTAAGTAAGGACCGTGAATCCAATATCACAATTTTTTCCGTTTGTGATACGAGGAATATTTACAGACTGTAACAATCTATGTAAGCTTTTACAAGTTGTATAGCACTACCTACCGCAATTCAAATAAGATGTGATTTTTTTTTTCGAAAATGTGCTGCGAAATGTACATTTAAATTTTGTTTGTTACATGTGTTTATTTTTAGACCCGTACGAAGAGCAAAGTTCTTCGAAATAAGGTCTATTCGCTCTATTGCTTTTACCACAACGTAATCAGTCGATTTGAGGGGGGGGGGGGGGAGGGGAGTAAAGGCGGAGCATCTATCAAATGCCGAATATGTAAAAAAAAATTGTCCGTCTAACCGTCCGTCCGCCAACACTATAACTCGAGTAAAGTTTGACCGAATTTCAAAACATTTTTTCTCGAAAGGTAATCGAAAAATCTTTTATGGAATTGATGGAAAATGTCCAATTTTTCCATGTTTTTGGACACTTAAGTGGCATTAACTCCACCATTTCTTGATATTTTTTCGAAAATGAAATTCCATCACATACTACATGGGGTGAAAAGTCCGCGGCCTCACATAGAGATGGCGTCATTACTTCAGAATTTTTGTTAACATTCAGTAGTACCACCCTTTACTTGTCTACAGCCAAAATTTCCTGACATTTGGTGTCCTAGTTTTCGAATTACTGTCAATAGAGTGACGCAGGTTTTTGTTGTTCGTAAAAAATGGAAAATAATGAATTCCGTGTGTTGATTAAACATTGTTTCTTAATGGGAAAAAATACGGTGCAAAGCAAAGAATGGCTGGATAAGTGTTATGGCACATCTTCTCCGTCGTATACAACGGTCAAGAAGTGGCATGCTGAATTTAAACGAGGTAATACAAGCACCGATGATGCCCCACGTTCAGAACGTCCAAGTGAAGCAGTTACTGAAGAAAACATCAAAAGAATCCATCGTATTGTTTTGGCTGATCGGAAAGTTAAAGTTAGTGAAATAGCTGACATCCTCAAAATATCAACAGAACGGGTGCGACACATTCTACACGAGTATTTGGACATGAAAAAGCTTTCTGCGCGATGGGTGCCGCGTTTTCTAACAATTGATCAAAAGCAGCACCGTCTTGACGATTCAGAGCGTAATTTAGCTTTGTTCGAGCGTAATCCAACGGAGTTTTTGCGTAGATTTGTCACGATTGATGAAAAGTGGATTCATTACTATACACCAGAGTCCAATAGACAGTCTGCAGAGTGGTTAGAATTTGGTCAAAGCCGACCGAAGCGCCCAAAGGCACAGCGTTCTGCAGGCAAGGTTATGGCCACGATTTTTTGGGATGCGCATGGCATAATATTTATCGACTATTTCGAGAAAGAAAAAACAATAACTGGCGAGTACTATGTCACATTATTGGAACAGCTCGACAACGAGATCAAGAGAAAACGACCGCATATGCAGAAGAAAAAGGTCCTGTTTCATCATGACAATGCACCAGCGCATTCATCCATAAAAGAAAATGTGAACTGGACTCTTTGGGCTATGAATTACTTCACCACCCACCTTACTCTCCAGATCTGGCCCCCAGCGACTACTATTTGTTCCCAAACTTAAAAAGATGGCTACAGGGAAAAAGATTTTACTCTAATGATGAGGTGATATCCGAAACAGAGGCCTATTTTGCAGGGTTGGAGAAATCCTATTATACCAAAGGTATCCAAATGTTGCAGGACCGTTGGACTAAGTGCATTTCCCTTCAGGGAGACTACGTTGAAGAATAAAATTAATTTCATATGTAAAAGTTAGTTCTTTCATTGCAAGGCCGCGGACTTTTCACCCCATGTAGTACGCAATGAAAATATCTTCCAAATGAGCCACGATACTGAAATTTCGAAATAGTTTATCCACTGAAAATGTCTAGTCTAAATAAGAAAAAATTGAAAATAATGAAAATCTGCCAAATTAAATGTTTCGACAAAAACTCGTTTCGACTTATTTCCATTTACTTTTAATTTTCTCTATTGCTGGGGGCCTCAAAGAATGTGTTAAAACGAAATTCAGAAAAAAACTTCATAAATGATTTTTCGGCAGGTCCAATACACAAAGGTCAATACGGAAAGTCAAAATTTTACACAAATTCGAATTGCGCGACTACTAACCGACATTTTAAAAAAAATTCAATCGCAGTTTCAGAATCCTGGGAGCATACTGAGTGGGTCTAGGACCCCCCACTTGGGAAATAAAAAAACATTTAAAAAACGCTACACCCTAATAATTATCGATGAATAGCCGACTAAATCTTATCAATCAAAAGATTGTAGAAGTATTTCATTCCTGTAAGCGTACGTCTACGATCATACGAAAAGACACAGTTTTTCGAAGGCGCATACCTGAACTTCTCTCTGAATAGAACTACACTTCCCGGAAAGTTGCGGTAAATTATTTTTGTCGTAAAGCAACAACAACAGCAAGACAGACACTTTAACTTACAACATGTAGAACAAGCAACAACAGACAAACTTTAGCTTAATGACACGACAGTTACAATTGAAGAATTACTGACATTCTAATTATGTAAATAACAAGGTTTTTTATTGAGAAATAGACGGAGCTACCGAGACGTTTTATTCCGTCGCCGTGTTGTTTTGGTGAATAACATGTAATTTCCGTTGATCAGAAATTTATTTTTCAATCTCAAATGAAATGCTTGAATAAGTAAAATATCAGCTTTGTGTAACATACTGTCCTCAGTCATAAAGAAAAGGATGATAAACGATACCCATTTTGAAATTGACACGTTCTGATACAAAACCAAAAAAAAAAATGAAAAGTATGTGATTGATATGCTCTCTATATCTCCTACTATACTATGTGGTAGAGAACGATTTGATATGGGGAGGTAAATTTATTGGTTGTAAATTCATCATTTCCGGGTAAATAAAAATTCAGTAACTACGTCTGCCAACAAAAATAGAAACAAAAAGTTAAAAACTTTTTCAATTTCTGTTTAATCAAAAAAAATGGGCCAAAGTAAAGCTAATTTTGAGAAATGAACAAAACGTCGTGGCGTTAAAAAAATGGGAAAAATATTAGACTGGATATTTCATTGTGTTCTTTTATGCTTACTGTCAATAAAATAATCGTGAACGCTTAACGAAAGGGGGAAAACTGTTGGTCAACTACAATCCATACGATAATACATAATTGTTAGAGTTACAAAAACCATGTCCTTCTCTGTCAGTCGGATATCACGAAATCGATATAAAACGGCTATTTTTAGTCTATATTACCGTTACAATATAGGGCAATCGCATTATTACAAGTGTTACATATTGTTGACTTACATTTCATTCATTTTATATATTCCTTTTTTAGACGAAGCACGGAGTATAGAGGGTCTTATAGGTTCACTATACATGGGTCAGGCCGTCTGTCTGACTATCGGTTGCCAAACATTTTTGAAGACTGTTTAGCCTATCAACCTAATGCACAAGCCCTAGTCAAAGTCAGTTTGGCTGAAGAAGTGTCCAAAAACGTTGTCTTTAGAGAGTGGAGTGGTAGGTGGTTTTTCAGGATTATTTAGATATATTACAAAGAAAAAGTTATGCAGTACATTGGGATAAAAATTTTTGCGTCCTATGACCAAAAAACAAATTTTTTATATGTTGAAGAGGAGGTTGAGAAGAATATTTTTCTTTATCGAACCAAATCAAGGTGCTAAAGTCATGATTCTTTTCTGTTCTGATACGTACGGGACTCTTTACGAATGTTTTTTTTTTTTTTTTGTTAATCCGATTTTCATTTTATTTCCTTTTATTTCCATCGTAAGTTTATTACGAGTTTTTTCATTTTTTTAATATAATGTCATTCCCTAGGCGATGTCATAAAAGTAAAGCGGACTTGAATGTGTGTGGGATGCAATTATGAAGAATTAAGTCGTAACATTTTATATCTCAATTTGAACGTTTAACAATTTTGAAATCAATAATACGCTTCTCGCGAAAAGTAGCAAAATAAATAATGCAGTTTTTCTGGGGAAATTGGAATTTACCCTTCATTTCATTCGCTGTTGAGACACACTCCTACTTTATTTAAGTATTTCAAATTCAGTGGAACTTTTCATTATTTCCAGCATTACTTGCAATATGCAGACCTTCCATTATATTTCAATTATTAAGAAGATAGTTGCAAAAATAAGTTTCATAGAAAATAATGAATAGAACGCAATCTAGAATTTTAATTAAACATTTAGTAACCAAGTGTGTTTGTTGCATAAACTGAGCTTTGCATCCACCATTGTTACCTATTACAATTATTAACCTACCCATAAGTTGAATTACTATTAAATATTCAATACTAATTACATTGCGGAGCTGAGGAAAATCTTTGACAAAATCATGAATACATAAATCGATGCATTCACGCTGTACGTCGAACACACTAACACACTAAAAATGTGACCTAAATTATGTTGGTATTGTTACGTTTAGCAATGTATTAGACTATGAAACTTCTAATGTTTTGAGAAGACAAAGGGGCCATGTCGATTAACTATCGGTGGTAAAAGACTAACTCCCATTACTTGAGTGAGTTTTCTATCTAAATCAGGCCATAGCGCCATCTAACAATTTAATACAACATGAGGAAGAAGCCGTAGTAACATATCGTCTAAAGATGAAGAATCCGCAAAAAATGCTCAGTCCGTCCATCCTTGTCCACTTTTTTTCTGAACGATGGAACCAATCACCCAAACTATGTCCCCTTAAGGGAACGACAATCCCTTCAATCAAAAGATGAGTAAAATCGGTGAAGTTTTTGGAGAAGAAGTGTCAGAAAACCTTTTGACAGTATCGGCAGTATAGCATGTCAAAAAATCGTGCAAATCTGTTTCATGGTTCCGTATCAGCAAGGGTTAAAGAATTTGAAATTTTTATTGCTCATTTTAGAAACTCGCATTATGTCTTCTGGACGTCTCTTTGCAACATTTATTCTGATACGTACGGGTCTTGTCGTATGTTGATTATAGTTATTCAACAGACGTTTGCTTATTCATCTGTTCTTCTTTGTAAAAGAAAACCCCAAAACAAGTGGGTTTGATTAGTCTTACATCGGAGAAAACTACGATTCGCTTGTGAAAAGCACGTCCCATAGTTTCTTTCAATTCATTGCCAAGTGTATTTCGAAGGAAGACTATAGACTAAAATAATGCGAGTGAAGAGGCTGGGAAGGTTTTTGTTATTTTATGGTTTTTATGGTGGTTTGAAGGACAAGTGTAGACCTCATTACAACGGCGGAAATTGTAGACTTCGCTAGACTGCGTATCTGTCCATTTCGCAATATTCAAAAATTAACACTTCAACGAGCCAAGAACTGAAAATTCCAGAAACATTTCTAGTGTGGACTGGATTGTTGCAGTAATGACATAAATAAATGAATGGAAATAAAACAAAACCCGTTCATTGGATGAAAAATGTTTACAATATTATGGCGCACCGACTTCTGTTTTGGTCGTTTAGTTAGTTGGCAAACTAATTAAAAAACATATGCAGGGACCCGTACGTATCAGAATAGATGCGGCAAACAGAGTTGATGTTACGAAAAGGCTCGAACGTATTTAAGTAAATATTGCCCTAATTCTTAAGTGTATGAAATTACGTCCTCATAAAATTATATTGGAAATTGCCGAGAGGGCAATATTGAAAAACCCGTCTGAAGAAACGGTGTAAAAGAACCCTCCCGGAAGCACAAAATTGATCTCCAAATAAACAAAAATGTTCGTCTCAATTTTCTCTACAACATAGTGAAAAACACCGACCTAGGGCCACAAGGAAATGCCTCTGACACATACTTCCATAGACAAAATGCCTACCTCAATCTACTCTGCAATATGACAAAAAAGTGTTTTTTTTTTGTAAGGGCCGACCTTAGGACCGACCAGAGGCCCGCTTGAGACCCAAGCACAGGCCCAAATTTGTTTATGAATATAATTCGGTACACAGTTACCTCTCAAATAGCAAAAGAATCAACAAAATCGGTTAAGTTTGCAAGATTTATGTATACAAAAACATATTGGGCCTAGTTGAGTCCTAGTCCTTGCTAAGTCCATGGGCATCCTATCAAAAAACTTTCTTCCATAAAATGTAAGACATTCCTAGACCTTTCGTTAATTTTTTTTTTGAAAATCGGAAGAGATTTATGCTCGAGTTATGTACAAAAAAAAATGTAGGGCCCTAGCAGAGACTCGTTTTTAGTGCCCTAGCTAGGTCCAAGGGCTCAAAATCAAAAATGTCTGTTCTACAAATTGTCGGTCATGCCCAGATCTTTCAAACAAAAAGAAAGTTTATGAAAATCGGAAAAGATTTACTCGAGTTATGTACAAATACACGTATGGCCCTAGCATAGACTCGGTTTTAGTGCCCTAGCTAAGTCCAAGGACTAAAATTTAGAAAAAAAATTTCCATAAATTTTCGGCCATGGCCAGATCTTTCAAACAGAAAAAAACTTATGAAAATCGGAAAAGATTTACTTGAATTATGCACAAAAAAGACGTAGGGCCCTTGTAGAGACTCAGTTTTAGAGCCCTGGCTGAGTCCAGGCGCTCAGATTCAAAAAAGGTTCTTCCATAATTTGTAGGAAGTTGCTTTATCTTTTGATTAAAAAAAAGTTTTGAAAATCGTTCGTTCTTCGTACGGGTCTAAAAGCTAGTACGTGTTGACACAAAATAGTAAAGCTTTATTGCTGTTTCTCTATTCATGTAGAGACAGTAGTGGTGACACGAAATAGTTCAGAACGACATCTATGGACTACACATCGCTCAAATGTAAATTGAAGTAATTTAACTCGCGAGCTCAGCTAGTGAAATTCTGTGAATGCTCTGAACTTTTCTACGTTGAGTAGAGTTACACCATAGAACTCGGTGCGCCTGATGAAGTATATAACGAGATGTGTAAAGTACACGAGAGTGTTGGTACTTGACACCAATACACTCTCCCACAAATAGTAATAGTATATTATAATACAAGGGCTGTTATTTGAGATCTCGTATCTGGGAGGGGTTGAAGATGCGCGAACGTCAGCCCTAACAACCTAATTTATTTTAAACAGTTTATTTTCTTTATTGCAAAACAGTTCCGGCGCGACGGCACAAAAATGAAATTAGGGCTTCCGAACAATGAATGACTAAACTTCGGATTTGCTGATTTACACTTAGAGAATTTAAATCGAACCATTTCAATGTAACAGAGTTAAAGTCAGGTTTTGGATTTTCGTCTTGTCAACAGCAGCAAAAATGTCATCAACGCATGCATAATTTGTACACCATTCAAATTGTTGAAATGTTTCTATTCCATTAGCAAAATAGTTAATCCATTTATCTTCTTTAAATCCATTCAGCTGTCACACATAATATCCCTTTTTATACAGTACGTTGCTGCTATATTGATTGATAATGTCATTCCCTTTCCAGGATATGCGGCAGATTAAATGTTGTATAGTGTGATGCTCGGTGTTGAGGAAGGGCAGGAATGATATATTCAGTTTGACGAAGAGTACGTGATAATCTGTTCGAGTCAGGTGTCTCATTCAGTTTGTAAAACATGTTAAAGTCTCATGTCTCGTTACTGAGTCCAAAACATTGTCACAATTTATTTTATGGGTTAACCGCAACCGAGACCGCAACCTATTGAAAATCCCCACAAACTTTGTATTTCCTGAGAACACGAATGTTACAAAACTTCAAATAAATTTTATCATACGATGTTTATGTGTGTCGTGTCGCTTTATGTATTCCATAACAATCTGCACACAAAGTAAAACAATGAAATTACTTTTAATGGAAAACTATGTATTGCATAAAGATATGTGCGCCGAACAAAAACTGTTTTGGCATCAACAGCACATTTATTTGGGAAAGAAAAATACACTCATACCTAGGTACATCTAACATTGGACAAGTGTTACTTTGTTTATTCATTCATGGCGACGACGCTCGTGAAAGATTTTTTGTTAAAGCAGTTAACTAAACATCATTCAGCTTCCGAAAGTGATAGTAGTCAGCATTGGGAGCTAGTACGCGTAATAAAAAGCTAGCAGCACACGCATCTCTAGTTGCATGTTTACAACCGGCTCGGTGGTATTTAATATGAACATTGACTTTAATAATTTATATAAAGTTTGGTTTCAATTTTAGCTGGAAAAACTAATAGTAAATATAGAAGTTCGTGTTTTCTGTCTCGTAAAATATATTCCGATTCAATTAAAAATTAAGTCTTTTCAGTTCGTTACGATCTAATTTAATATGATGACAGCACAAGCAGAAATATTTATTTTACAGCATCCAAGAGTTTTCGCTTTTGTTAAATTAAAAGAGCTTTCCTGTGAACAAAGCTTCTTTCAAAGAAAGTTGTTCCACTACATTGCAACATTGAACGATGGTGTGGAACGTACATAATCCAACTCGTCAAAGTAAACATTTGGGCAGAGAAAACATACATCAGATTAGGGTGTCCCATATTTTTGTTATTAAGTTAGGTCCGAGGCGCGAGCCAGAAGGGATTTCTGAACACATAGCTGATGAAAAGTGTCCATTTGACTGACTGCTTCAGAATTTTTACAAAAATAATTTTTTTAATCAAACTTTTCCATAATTTTGTTTTTAAGATACAAATTTAGGAAAATTTGCTAAAACTGAAATAGCTATTTCTTGATCAAGAAATTCATAAGTTATGGTAGGTGTTGGGACCTAAGTGTCATAATAGGCCATTGAAATAGGTAGGATAGTAGCGATAGAGTGAGGTGAGGTGAAGTGAGATGCAGCTAGATGCAGTGCATATAGGAAGGGTCGCCACTTAATGAAGAAACTATATTGGAAGTTATGAACATCTACACGTTCCACACAGCTGATGTGCCACGAAGTTACACCAATTTTCCCTACTCCTACGCTAATTACTAGAGTTGCACCTCAGACTACATTTTAATTTTGATGAGATGGAATATGTACTACTATGCGTTTGGTTCGCTCCATAAGTTCTTATTTTATGAGTCGACGCAACGTTAAACCAATTTTTATCTTCTAAGCGACATTCCGTTACCTTGTAACTAGATTCCTTCATCTCTCATGCTGAGTTACGTAATTTGTGAACATATCAGGCCCTAATTGGGCCTGTATGGAAAAACTCTGTGAACGAACGACGGATATACGAATATAGGTCACTGTTGCTAGTTATAATGAATGTGTCACATTTTCTTGCATATCTTTCTCAAGTTTTATATCAATTCAAAAATGGGTTTGCACAAATGCAAATAAATAGCAAGAAAAACCGTAGAATCTAAAACAAAATGTCTTGCATCAATTTTATGTTTGTAAATTTTCATTTTCTATGATATCCAGAGACGGTGACCACAAACACAATACCATCAACTCAAATATTTTATGAGCCATGGTAAAAGGTTTTTATGATTCTGCTCTTAAAAAAAACGACTGTGATTTTTGTGTCGATGTGGTGAAAACAGTATGATAGCGTAATGTTCAGATAAAATCATTTCGAGATTGTGTTCATTTTCCTCAATAATAAATGGTGCCACAGAGAAAACGATACGGTAACGTTCACGTAGTATACAATTTTGTTTATATATCGGCAGTTTTTTTCCCTTTTTTCAATAGATAGTATTCCAACAAAACCTTCATAAAACGAGGCTTTGTGTACGAAAGGAAACTTTAAAATCCTACATCAATAAGTAGGTAATGTTTCCCATCTCTACTTGATGTTAGGCTTTTTTTCGCAATAAGCAAACCAACCCGAAATCAAATATTTTTTTGCGTTTTCTCTTCTGCCAAATTGGTTTTTTTAATTTGCTATTTCCATAAATTTGTAAAACTTCTTCAATTGAAAATAAATGTACTAGACCCGTGCGTTGGTCGAAAATGTTCTACGGCTTCGGAGTTTTTTTTTGAAAAATCAGCGACGGCTGGAATTGTCAGGAATTTTAAAATTACTATTTTTATCAAATTTATGGGGTGCAATCGACTAAGTTCTAACTCTGCTGGAATAATTCAATTTTTGGGATTTTGTTTTTAGACCCGTACGAAGCGTTTTTACCCGTTATGCGTTTACCACGACGTTTGTAACCACCCCAATTTCGACCGGGGAGTAGGTGGGGAGTATCGATGATGGTCCTTAGATGACGAATCAGCAATAAAAAAAATGTCCATCCGCCAACTTGAGTAAAACTCAACCGATTTTCAAAAACTTTTTTTTCCCTGAAAGGTAATCGAAAAATCTTTTATGGGATTGATTCTAGGCACTTTTTTGATTTTGACTTAGCTAGGGCACTAAAAACGAGTTTCTGCTTTTTTTTGTACATAACTCGAGTATAAATCTCTTCCGATTTTCAAAAAAAATATGTTTATCGAAAGGTCTAGGAATGTCTTACATTTTATGGAAGAATGTTTTTTGATAGGATGCCCTTGGACTCAGCAAGGACCCTGAAACTAGGCCCAACATGTTTTTGTTTACATAAATCTTGCAAACCTAACCGATTTTGTTGGTTCTTTTTCTATTTGAGAGGTAACCGTGTACCGAATTATATTCATAAACAAATTTGGGCCTGTGCTTGGGGCTCAAGCGGGCCTCTGGTCGGTCCTAAGGTCGGCCCTAACCAAAAAAACATTTTTTTGTCATATTGCAGAGCAGATTGAGGGAACAATTTTTGTCTATGGAAGCATGTGTCAGAGGCAGTTCCTTATGGCCCTAGGTCGGTCCAAAATCGGCCCTTAACAAAAAAATTGTCTTGTGCTATGTTGTAGAGAAAATTGATTCGAACATTTTGGTCTTGTTGGAGATCAATTTTGTGCTTTCGGGAGGGTTCCTTTACACCGTTTCTTCGGACGGGTTTTTCAATATGGCCCTATCGCAATTTCCAATACAACTTAATGTGGAGGTAGTTTCATACACTTAAGAGGTAAGGCAATATTGACTTAAATACGTTCGAGTCTTTTCGTAAGATCAACTCTGTCTGCACCATCTATTCTAATACATACGGGTCCCTCAATATATTTAAATAATTTTCGACCAGGCGACCATATCTGTTAGCAAACTTTTCAATCTGCTTCAATTTCGACTCAAAAACATTTGTGTGCCGTTTCGGCTGATTTCAATCGGTAAATATATAGGAAATATCAGTTTATTCATTATTTAAGATCGACGTTTTAACGCATGTAAAGACGCTCAATGAAGTTAAAAAAATTTTCAGTCATCGATACAACAAATCTTTCATGTAACCTGCAAAAGTGAAGTAAATGAATATTCTATGGAATAAAATGTTTGTTAGATTTTAGATCAAAGCTAACTACATGAACTCATAAGTTAATTTCTCAGTTGATGCTATTAACGAAGTCATTATTAAAGAATGAGTCGTGATAGGTATTGTTTTATTTACCCCTTTTCGTCAGATTTGGAAAAGTTTTGTAAATTTTCGAACTCGAATTAATAATTCGCATCATTTATCAGGATAAAAAATTGTATTTAAATTGGTAGAAATGGTAGAGGCGGTTGATATACAGACACCCTGTTAGGCCTGTACGAAGTACGTAGAATGAAGTATACGGAGCCCTTCAACACGATAACTCCAGTAAAGTGATTTTAAAATTTTTTTTTAACTTTTCTTGTACCTTTTTTTATCGCATTCCAAGTTCGTTTACGATGTTATTTCAGAGCAACTTTCGACCTTCATACGCAAACTTTTTCAATTCTGATTTATCTCTTATTTGTGTAAGAGTCACCCTCTCGTAGTACATGAGCTATAATTTTGAATAATTCGTTATTTACGCAGGACTATGTTCTACGAAAACATCGCACATTTGACAGTTCAAATTTTTGCAACTCTTAACACAATAGTGAAATGCAAAATGTTTAGTAGTGTTACGTAAAATTTATGTAAATTACGTATTTCCAGCAGAACGTGAATTGTGCATGTGTTGGTGTACGATTTTTGCAGGGAATCGTACGGGTCTGAGTAGCTTGTGTTTTTGTTGCTGATTTCGTATATTTATAGACCCCAAAAAAGAAAACAAACAATCGAATTTCGGAGTGTGTTGTTGTCAAATACAAATTTCAAATAAGGTAATTCTAGTGACATTTATCTGAAAGCTAACTGACTGACTAATGAATTTCTCTAAATAGACGAATAGAAACAAATTGTGGGAATATTGATGATGTCTTCCGCTTCACTGTCAAGTTCAACCTAAATCAATAAAGAAAGGAGGAATAATGGAATAATTATCGACTTCTAAAATAAATTTTTCTTTTTTTTTTGTCAATACAATTTTAGACGTCGTCGGTACAGTCTAATTCATCAAAGATGCTGGTGAACTTTTAACTCGATTTTGTTTTCATTTGATTTACTGTCTAGTTTCCTATTTCAGTTATTCATTTTAGAATTTTTGAAAGGCAATGCAAAGAGCGACCAAAACCGATAAACTTTTGATAGAAAATGTTCATAAAAAAATCCTTGAATAATTAAAATGTTTGACATTTCAAGTGAAATCTTCATTCTTAATTATAAAGTAATTAAGCAAAATAACAGAAATGGAAATGAGTTTAGTTTAATCAAAAAGTTAATTTCAAAATTTGGGATGGAAGTGTTAATTTTAAACTCGAAAAAAATGACATAAAATTGATGTGGGTTTAACGAAGTTATATTTGGTTGAAACAATGAAAATCACTCGATTAAAGCTATAAATACATGAATGCGTAATGAAATGAATGTTAATAAATTGACAGTATCCATATTTGACTTATCAAGGTTATAGTGCCTTGACTCGATCGACTGAAAATACATGTTGGATAGTAGATGGGTGCAAGTGGTTCGGAGTGGTGAGCTGATGTTATGGGCTCACGGGAAACCACCAACTCCTAGCGGTATTGACGATTCAATTGGGTCCGTTTTTTTTTAATTTCGCTCCGAAAGCTCGGATTTGAATTGTGTACTAAGTTGAAAGCGAACTTCTGAAGTGGCTTATTGGCTTAGTAGACTAAATCGTAAGTTATTTTATTTATTTATTTAGTATGCGATCGGACCGAGCCCGCTTTCCGAACCGAACCCGAACAAAAATAAAAATTCAAACTTGACCCGACCCGAAAAAAAGAAAACGAAAACCCGACCCAACCCGACCCGACACGTCGAATTGAAGCGGGTTCGGGTTAGGTTTTTTTTGAGTTTCGGGTCGCTCGCGCCCACTCACCACTATTTTGTTTGACCATTTTTGATCAATCTTCTACATGTTCCTTAATGGAGAAGAAAGTTGGTTTTCTCGTCTTCACTTGAACAACGGAGGATATCTTTTTATGATGTCATCCTGGGAACACCAGTTTAGTTATGCCTTTTACAACAAGAAAATTGTAGAAATCGGTGAATTGGTTATAAAAAAAACCCAACTATGCGATTTATTGACACAATTGTCAACACCATTTTCACAAACAACATTTGCGTGTAGACAGTAATACACCTCTAGAATAGAGCTTTCATGCAAACAGAAAATCGTGTTGTCTCTGTGTACACCAATATGTCGTTAAAGGAGACGGAAAGTTTAATTAAACTCTGGCGTCTTAGGTGAGGGAATTGGGTTTTTATTGTTTAAATTCACAATATTCGTAGGTTATATTTAGACTGTGTATGTAGGTGAAGCTAAATCTGGATTCACAATACGATGCAAAGAAAAATAATGAATAATTTCGCCTCTGTGACTCTCGAGTTGTATTGTGAATCAAGGGTTCGAACGTTTATGTTCCGAAACGTCACATCGCTACACCGGCGTTGCGACACATTTCGGTTGTCTGTTTGCTTTATTGTCAGAGGAATGTTAAGTTGGTAATCGTGTGTCCAGATAGAAGGAGCATGTTGGAAAATTTGTCACCATTCTTGAGAGAATTTGTATGCAATTCTCTTCCATTCAGTTTTTAACCCTTATAACCTTACATATCTTCTATATGGCCGCAGGCGTACCAACTTAATATTTCTCTGTGTATTGTACAGATGGCACCGGCATCAGTTTCTGAAATGGTATGTAAGTGTAAGGTTCTTCATCCTCTACAATCTTACTCTTATATTTCACCTACTCAGATCAAAATTATTTTAGATGCATCCCTCATTCGTCTCAAGTGACATTTGATAACCACTCTTTACATTGTTACTTTCAGGTATGTAATTTTGAGAGTCTATAAACTTTTAATCCACAATTCGAAATGAAATTAAAAAAACGAAACAATAAAGCTCATCCATTTCTACAAATGTAATTAAAACTTTACAATAACACTGAAGTTCACTTCATTGTATATATAATAGACCCACACATAAGCGATGTGGTGTCGTATAAACTTTTGTGGTGGAATTCCTTTTGCAAACTTTTTTCCATAGAATAACACGAAATATATTACATGACCAAAGAATGTCTTAGAATACCAATAAATTTTGCTTTCAATGAATAATATGAATAGTTTAGGATCCATTATAGAGGTTGAGCGAATGAAAAATGAGTAGAGGGGTTGCTAAATGGTATCTCTACGAAATATAATGACAACCGACAGTAAGAAATCCTATTCTCTGAATTTAATTTCCAACCTTCATGGAAGAGGAAAATAGGTGATAGACCCAAATGGATTGACTATAAATTACCTTTTTATATATTGACAACACATCAAATCATCAAAACGTGTTAATGTTGTGTTCCAAGAAATTTCTTTGATGTGAACTAGGGTTTCTATTTTCTGTGTGATGTAAAAGTCTGTAATGACTATAAGAAACAGATTCAATTGAATGATAAAGAGAAACGGTCGTTCAATGGGGATGCTAATAAAGTTATGATGTAGACTTTGAACAGCTACAATTAATTGAAAAAGTAGACTTCCCCTTTTTTTTGCAAAAATGTACTCCGCCCGTTCGTATATTTAGTCGGTCGCATGTTCAACTACCGCAATGCTGTAATTGAATATTCATCGTAGTTGCAGAGTGGTGTTATCTTATATTTTGGTGCAAGGGTTTCCTCAGGATTTCCAAGGAATGCTAGCTGATTTTTTTTTGTTTTCATGAATTTTTTGAGAATTCGAAGGATTTTTTGAGATTTTTCTACGAGTTAGGAATGTCTTTTGAGTACAAAGTATGTTCATCTGCCACCCGGTTGACAGTACACATGCAAAGTTCGATTCAATTTAATATTCATAGTGAGAAATTTTCAAAGCATAAAGTGTGGCGCCACCGGAGTATGTTTGCAAAAATTTTAAACTTCTCGAAAAGAATGAGAGATAGTGGGCTGACTGCCGAAATAACCAATAATATTAGCGTTACTCGTTACTCCGGAGGTATCACGAAAGGTCGGCATATTAAGGGCAGGAAAAGCCGCAGGGGTAGATGAAATTAGGACGGATTTTATTAAGAATAGCGGATCAGGTGGAATCCAATGGCTTTGTAGGATTTTCAATTTGGAAATGAAGTTGAATATAGATACCCATAGATACAGCACAAATATTTTTGAAAAAACCAACCAATACACATAATACAAGATCAGAAAATAAATTTTATACTAACATCACAAAAACGAACATCGGAAAATCGAAGATAACTTTTTCAGGACCATTTTTATATAACCAAATCCCAAATGATTTAAAAAATAATATCACAAATATCAAATCTTTCAAAAACAAATTAAAATCTTGGCTTCTTGAAGAAGACCAGATCAAAAAATTATCAAAATATTAATTGATTAATTAAATAAATAACTTTAAGTTTAAATTTAAATTTTAATTACTTTCTAAATATCTATTTTTTTCTATTTTCAACTAACATTATTTTAAATTTTAATTATACTTTTAAAGTCAATCCCTTAAATGGATTATAATTCACTGGGATTGATTTGTAATTTTTATTATAATATTTTTTTTTAATTACATATTGTAAGCTGTTACTTGTAAAAATATAACGACTTACGAAAAAAAATTATAATAATAATAATGATGACGAATTTTTTGGAGAAATTGGAGTTGTTAACGAACCTTCGTACTAACCCATACTTATACTTTCGGCAATAATTTCATATATCAGCCAACAGTCAGTAGTACTTCAGACTTTCAAAATATTACAGATAAAAGCTTAGAATTAACAATTCTCTCACTTTTTGCCCATGACTGCAGTCTTCGCATTCAGCGTGGTTACAATTATTCATATCTTTACCTCAAGTGATGTAAATATCCGGTATTTGCACTCTACTTTGAATTCAGAAGAAAGTTTTTCAAATTGCACAAAACATTTATCATTATTTAGTACACCTAAGAGCCACGAACTTTGTTGTTATTTATGCAACATCCATAACACCTTAATAAAAGCAACGAACTCAAATTTCCCCAATGACTAAAACTCGTATAAGTATCGACCTTGTGCTTTTCGAAAGTGTAGTGTACTCTGTACACTCATAAATGACTCAAATGTACTTTGTATTCTTCGATCCGTTTGATTATTGACATACAAAACCGTACTCATGCTCATAAGGGTATCAGAACTTCTAAATAACTACACGAGTACGTTGTTTGTGAAGTAATTGATAACCTTTTACTCCTTTCACTTCTCCAAACCATTCACCCAAATCCATAAATGAATTACACAGTTGTTGCTAGTTTTCAATTAAATGAAACGAATGGAGACACTTTACCCTAGTTTATCGTTTAAATTCACCTAACAGTCGCCTTTAATCTGAACTTCATTTTATAAATTGTTCGATTGAATTTACCTTTTTTCTCCAACGAAGTGATTTCCTGTAGACCCGTTTCATTTAGTGACTCATTTAATCAGGAAAAAAACGTTTTCTTTGCAAAAGAAAATAAGAAAAAGCTTACATGGCAAATAACAAGCCGTGGAAATCAAAGACGTTTAAACGATGCTATGAACCCCAACTGAATCAAAGCATGTTTCTAAAGTCAAAGTGCAAAAACATCTTTTGTGTGTAAAGCTTTCTTAGTCATAAATCACGGCAAGATAAATGATTTTTTATGTTACATACTACGAAAATTCTGCTACTTCTATTTGCGTGTTAAACAACCTATGAGTTATTTCAGTTAGCGGACACAACCTCACAATGATAACGTACATACCTAGCCACAAGGTGACTCGTTCTTGATCTCATCCTAACAATTGAACTCTTCAGAAAACATTCAATTCAAATTGATTAAATAAAGTAAAAAACTTCGAAAATTTTTTTTACTTTCGCCTCTAGTCATACAAAATACTATTGTATGCCAGAAATTTAGTCGAGCAGCCGCAGTTATGTATCTTCTTTATCCGGTAGACAAATAAACTCATTTTCCCTCCGATCCGTCTATAGCATAGGGACTCCCATACACCATCCCAGACTTGTATTGTTTGCATAAATATAAACAACTGAAAAAAGGATACACCAAATTCAAAAGCACAAAAACAAGACATTAACAACAGATGTTAAGCTACTCAAATAAAAAAATGTTGTAACCATAAAACGAAAGATAAAGCGTATGGGATGGTATTTGGGGTTAAAAGTTTTGGTTGTTCATGCTACGCACGCTGCTTGTTTGTTTTTATTAGAAGGATAACGGTCAAGTTGGGTAGTTGTTTGAGGTTCATTATGTTGTCTTTCACTTTATTCGAACGTACATTATGTGTGTCAGTCAGGTTATTAATGAGGTGTCTGAAACTATTTAATCTTGTAAGGACATAAAAAAAGAAGGTTTTATGTTCAATTAAATTTAAGGGAAAGAGGAATATTATCCATAATGTAGTATACACACACATTAACTGGAAATCCACAGTAATTAGGATTATTGATTAACACACGTGTACTTTGTTAACTAATGTCGTTTTTATTTATAAATGAGATAGGGTAGAAGCACCCAGTCTCCGGACACGTACTAGTCTGCGGACACTCTATTATTTTAAAGTATTTAAGCAGTTAACAATTTAATTTTACATTTTAGTAAGCTGTTAAACTGTTTAAATAAACCGGTTTCCAAGCAGTATCTGTGCTTTTCAAAGGGGACTGGGTTTTCATGCTCGGCCTAATAAATATTTGAATAAATTTCTGCTTCGATAAAAATAGAAACTATTATAAAATAGAGGCCAATCTTTGATTGAAATTGAAAAAAAATAGTGTCCGCTTCTAGTGGTGCTTCTACCCTATTACTTTCACAGTGAGTTTCAACTGTTAAAACTAAAATGCTACATACAAAATGCTAACTACGCTACACTACACTACAGCGATACTACACTAAAACAAAACCTACACTATTCATATACTTCACCTACGTTACATTACACTACACTTAATCTACATTACCCCCACGGAATACACTACACATACACCTACGCAGCACAATACATATAAATTACACCTACACACTTTAAGTAGTGTAACTAGTAGGTCTAATGTAGTAAAGTGTGTTTAGTTTTATGTAGCATATTTAATGGGTATGTGTAATATAGGTGTAGCTAACAGCGACGCTAATACAACCCTGCTACTCAGACATAATTCACTGAAACTTTATCGATGTGAAGCGTGGAGCTTGAGTTTTGAACGAACCATTTCTATACAATATTCATATCAACTTTGCGGAATGTTAGAAAATATTTGTAATCTTCTTTAACCTTTAAAATAAAAGTTTATTTCTTTTCCAGAATAATACCAAAAAGTTCTGCAAATTTTTCAATGGATAAGACCCACTAATTCGCTGCCAACATCAGCATTTATTATTCAGTATATGGAGTAGAGATTTAAAATACTCCTACGTACCAGGTATGATTTAAATGTCATTTCGTCTGATGATGATGATTTAAAAAATCTTTGCACAATCTAAAGAAAGAATTTTCAATTTTAAGTATTTTGACTTAAAAAAAGGTTTTTTCACACATTTTAGACGTTAAATTTAGACTAAAATCCAGCAAATCATAGCAATCAAATCATTCAAAATATAAATTGGAAAATATATATTCCAGAGCCTATCGTGTTTATATCCCACTCTACCCGACATTTTTCTTACATAGACCACTTTCATTCATCAAACCGAAACAGAAAACCACTTTTCAAATCAATTTATTGCCTGAAAATGAAATTGTAGCAATTCTCAAGCTTTTTCTCCCTACGCAATGTCTAATATCGTTATTTTATTTGATACATGCGATAGTATGACGTCAGACGCCAAATAAAGGTTTGTATTTTTACACCTGCGAAAAATTCAGATTATTACAATTCTATCATTGGAGTCATCAAATAATTATTTGAATCACAAGGGACGAAAGAATAAAATTCAACCCTAAGTGAGAATTGCTGCTCGCTCCGAAGAAAAGGGCTGCAATCGCACAGGTTGAATTTTTATACGTCGTCGTTTATGATTCACGATATTTTTCATCACGACAACGGAAATTTTAATTTTTCACTTCCTAAACTCAAATTTTCAACAACAACGAAATAGCTGAGGCAATAAGGGGCTGTCCCTAAATAAATTACGTAACACAATTTTTGACCATCCCCCACCTCCCCCTCAGAGCGTTACTTAATTTATGGACAGCCCCTAATCATGTTGAATGCATCAGTTACTTTCGGAACTCTTTTAGAGAACCGGAAATATTTTCGCATCTCTTGACTTAAGGGATCATTATATTGGACGCGTAAGGCCTGTGTGAAAGCTCAACTTGACAGAACAAAAATTTTTTTTGTCAAGTTGAGCTTTCACATAAACCTTACGCGATGCGATTCGCATCGCGTCCAATATAATAATCCCTTTAGTGAGGCCAGCATTTTTTCATTTTCAGTTCCTATTTGGGGGGGGGGGGTGAAAATTACGATTTTCGTTGCTGGAACGATGAAAGAGTAAATAAGCACAAGCCTCATTCATCATAACGATGTAACGATGTTGTCATTAAATTCACGCTTTTGGTGTGGCGTCCGTCGGCTTATGTTTAAGTATACAAATTTTCATGTCGAAACTCACAATATTTAAATTGAAAATATCACTTTGACATAAGTCGACGTCGCAAAAATGCCTTCATTTCCTTGGGAGTGTAGATGTTAAGGTAGCCCTATTATAAATAGGTGACGTATTCATTTGTACTTCAAGTTTCTACCGCCGTAATTTTTTATGAAACAATGAAACCACTGAAATCCCATGACGTGAATATACTCAGAAGCGCCCACTGACGTTCAGTGAGAGAAAACAAAACGCAACAAATAGGTACACTTTTATCAAATACATACAATTCTGATGCCTTTAGTGTGTCAACGGCCTATGTCAAACTATACTGATTTCCAAGACTTTATACATAAGCTGCTGTCAAACTAATGACATTACTCGCTTAAGCATGATGTTATGAAAATCACTATACATTGACATAAGCAGTTGACGCGCTAAAGCTATGGATAGTGCTATAAATGCTACTTTCCTGTTATATGTTGCATGTGTTATGCCCGATTCATACATAATTTTACGTCGCATAGAAATAATCTATCGTGTTAGTGAAATATATGACTGCCGCATAAACAGCATTATTGCTGAAATTTCCATATATATTTTGATTGATTCTTTGTCAGCCGATAAAGTGTTGATATTTTTCTGTATTTTTTACTTTCTTTATTTTATGGAAAGAAATTAATTTACCGTTTTATTCTGATTGTTATATGAATGGTGATATATAAGAAGTTTGTACAAAGTTATGTAAAATGTGTGGCAGCAGGAACGTGTCTAACATTCGAAATCAGATTATGTAAATTTAGTTTTAAATCAAGAGGGAAGAATTGTATAAATTATACGTTAAATAACAAACTTTCCTTCATTATTTCCGTGAGAATTAAGGGCGAAATAGCGCTGACAAAGATTTCTTTGCTGTTATTTAAAATTTTTGCAACAATTCCTTTGTTCATTTGACTGTCCTTAGGTTTCCTGATTAATGTACTTCATGATGATTGGGAGTGGGATTTTCGGAATTTTTTGTGGAGTCTTACCTGCACCAAATATTTTATTTACAGTCACAGAAATAATTATACATTTACCATTAACAGCTTCGGTGTTGATGTGTTTTGCTTTATTTATATTAAGCTTGTGGAACGAATTGGATTCAATTTTTGATTATGCGACCAAAAATGTAATATTTGAAATACCAGAGATTAACGTCCCAGGCATTTTCTTCATTTCCTATAAATCTACTTCATGTTTACCTTTAACGGTCCACCATCGAAGCTACATTTCAGAAGGCTGTAAATTAAAGTTTATTGTTGCTTGTAAATTTTAGTGCTAACTGGTAGAATTATTACCCTTAAGTCATCAAAACAAGCAAGAAAGTAATGTTCTAATAACGTGCATAGTTGTAATGTCACTATATTTTTCACTATAATCACATTAATTAAAATAAATTCTCAAAGCATTCTAACTAGCAGCAATCAAAAATTAATCGATAACCTTTTGCTTTTTCATATAAACGAATTCTTGTATTTATAAAGGAATCTAAAACGTTCCACAAATGCCAAATGAGCTATAAATTAAAAAAGAACTCCATAGTTTTTCTTATTTATTGATTTCAGTCACGTCATTTAATTCAGTTTTACGTTAATGTCCCATTTTATTTCTTCACAAAAATTTCGATTTACCCAAAAGAAATGGCGAAAACGAAAGAGTTGTTTTGATACAAAATGTTTTTTTTTCATTTGATGTGCGAAAATCCGTATTTTCTCAGATGAAATGAGTTCAAAAAAACTATCAAATATGGAGTGTCAAGCTTTCGGTGACAAATATGAATTCGCTCGCGTTCCCAAAGTGTTTATGAATTAAAATCATTACAAATAAGTTTTCCTGAAACTGACAGAAATTTGCCACTGACAAATATGAAAATGTTGGAACAGCACATTCATCCTCGAAGGAAATTCTAACACTCACAGAAAACATTACATCTCAAATGATTTTTTCGAAAGATACAACCGAGAATGATATGGCCTTCGCTGTACTTTCAGCCTTCACTCTTGTTGAGTTACTTTTTACCGAGTATTTCACATTCCAAACTTAACTTGTTGTGAAAATGTCTAGTTTGACAATCGATTTTTTTCCTTGTTGCTGGTGCTACATAAAAACCCCTTTTACTTTTGTTAATTGTTTTACACAAAGCTTTAATCCCTTTACAACTTTAGCTTGAAGGACAACATATATTGTGTGAATTCTGTTTACTTACCTCTTAAGTCTTTGTCATTCCAATTAACATTGTTGGAGAAATGTAGAATGGATACACAACTTCTCTGTTATATTGTATCATAACGATGGAATTTGTAAAGAAATGTTTGCTCGGTTAAACAGTCCGATGAATTGTTTGTTAGCGTATTTATTATAGGAACAGGAAATCTGTTTTTCCTTTGAGAGTACTATACTCAATGCATTCCTCGCAGATGTAAAATGCAGTGCATCTTGCATTTGTATAAGATTCACGAGAAGAGTAAACAGCTCCAGGGAAACCTTTTCATTAAACCAAACTGAGTTCTTCTAAATTTAGTATTTCCCGCCTATTCAACAGTAGCCGAGGAAATACATTCAGTGGTGTCGTGTTACCTTTTCTTTATGCTGAGTCAGCTGAGTGTTACACCATTTTGCAACGAAAATTAACCTAAGTCAATGAGGAGCTCAACGGAATTTACCCAGCTTAGAGTCAAAGAATAGGATTTAAATGGCGTTAATCGCATGAAACAGAAACAAAATACCTAAACGAAATATTTTTCTTAAAATAATGACAAATTATGTTAATAAACGAAACGATTGCGTGTCATGCTAATTAATTAAAAGCAGCATTTGCTATTATATTCAATGCAATAGTAAAAAACATTGTTCCATGCTAGAAATGTTGGAAGGAAAATGGTTTGTCGCCTCAGGTCACATAGAGATTGTAATTTGTTTAGGAAATGTCGCCCCGAAAATTTTAGTTGAAAGCTAAACTTATTAAGGAAAAATCGCTTTGTTTGACTTTTGTTTCGTGTTATTAATCCATTTCAATGTTAAACGAAATGTTTTATTGTTCGATGTCTGTATTACACAAGCACGACATAACATAATTTTGCGATTAAAAAACGTCGTTTTGTGAACGAAAAAATGGATTTACTTGCGTATAGTATTTATTTGTTGTAATTTAGAAAGATGTCATTTAAAACAAGCATTCCGGTGTAAATGAATTCAATAAAGATTTTCTATTTTAGCAGGGGGAATTTCAAAATTTTTTACCTCTGCTTTGGTTCGAAAATTCTTCTTGGATGTTGGGTTGTGACTAAGTTTTCGTCCCTAAAGTTCCCAAAACTCAAATAGTACCCACTTTCAACGCAAGTATGCACGAGTGTTGCACACAAGAAGATAATTCGTTTTTTTGTGTCAATATTTGCAATCAAAGTGATGAACTACTTTTTACGTGCGTTAAACATTTTTTATCAATTATTGCACTAATAATGGGGCTATAATCGGCCTATTATAGTCGACTTTCTTGTTAAAAGTAGGGTTGTAATGACGCTATTATAACCCGGTTCTTTAATGATGACGTAGGCTACACTGAAACAACACGAATGAATGAGAATGAAACGTGTGTTGTTATGACAACCGCATACTAAATCGAAAAATCAATCTAGACGACATTTTTTGCAACAAATTCGATGAGTTTTGATTTATGTTAATTTTGTTGTCATGTTTTGTGCATAATTGGCAATTATAGGATCAAATGTATCGTATAATACGAAGGGAACAATCGCGCAATTATCCATTTCATTTATTCTAACGCCCCTTGAAATTTCACCCCACCTCGATTATAATTACGCAATTATTCCCCTTGTATTATAATAGAGAGTTTGGGCAAAGCTACATATAGCGGAATTTATAACTTATAACATATAAAAAATCACAACAAAAACCCTTTTAAAAGGGAAATGTGACGCAAGTCCTTCTTCCTCCTTCCAAACCAACTGATATCAATTTGGGGTGACGCTTAAAGCTTTGAAACGCAAAAATTCTTTTGGAATGTTTTCATTTTTGATTAAAAAAATGCGTCACAAATGCCGGACCCCCCAATGTTATAGTTTTTCTGTTCTTTCACAACTCAAAAATTTGTCATTATGTATGGCGTATTTTTGAACAGGAAATCAAATTTTTGCGTATGGCAGCTGAAAGCGTAGAAAAATTATTACTACTTCCATGGGCGAAAATGAGCACCTCAACTTCCTCTACAACATATCAAAAGTTTTTTTTGAACCGCCGCCGCCGCCAAACCGAGCCGCGGCGGCTACTACTTTTATGGGCGAAAATAATCCCCTCAACTTCCTCTACAACATATCAAAAGTTTTTTTTTGAGCCGCCGCCGCCGCCAAACCGAGCCGCGGCGGCTACTACTTTCATGGGCGAAAATGATCCCCTCAACTTCCTCTACAACATATCAAAAGTTTTTTTTTTGAGCCCCCGGCCCATTTTCCGCCATTTTGCCGGTCACCCCTATACACTACACATCCAACCCAACATCTTTCCCTTTGACACCAAACCTGTATCTCGAACACCCAACCATGTCTTATACAAAATATGCTTCCGTACACACACACACACAAACACATACATATGGGCTTTATATGGCGCCTTCTAAGATCCCTGGCGCCCAAACGAGCCC
>CM055405.1:8769521-8782601 GCA_029228625.1 Pseudolycoriella hygida | reverse complement strand
ATTTTTTTGATCGGTTTCAATTTCTTCCAAAAGTACTGATATCACAACAAAAACCCTTTTAAAAGGGAAATGTGACGCAAGTCGTTGTCCCTTCTTCCAAAACAACTGATATCACAACAAAAACCCTTTTAAAAGGGGAATGTGACGCAAGTCGTTGTCCCTTCTTCCAAAACAACTGATATCAATTTGGGTGACGCTGAACGCTTCGAAACGCAAAAAAACTTTCAAAATATTTTCACATTTGATTAAAAAAATGCGTCACAAATGCCGGATCCCCCAGCGTTATAATTTTTCTACGCTTTCAGCTTTCATACGCAAAAATTTGATTTCCTGTACAAAAATACGCCATACATCCCATAAAGTCAAATTTTTGCAGTGTGAAAGCTGAAAGAACAGAAAAACTATAACGCTGGGGGTCCGGCATTTGTGACGCATTTTTTTAATCAAATGTGAAAATATTTTGAAATTTTTTTTGCGTTTCGAAGCGTTCAGCGTCATCCAAATTGATATCAGTTGTTTTGGAAGAAGAGACAACGACTTGCGTCACATTTCCCTTTTAAAAGGCTTTTTGTTGTGATATATTTTTCCGTTGCTTTAGTGGTTCGACAGAGAATGTGTACATCGTTAAAAATGTGTCTCTTTGGAAATCTTTTCAATTTTTACCCAAACAAAAACCAACCCCTAGCCTGTAATCATTAGACCAATGACACAAACTTGATAACCACACAAGCCCATTGGACACATACGGATTTCATGGAAATTGATGAAAAAAGTAAATTATGAACGAAGAGACGAAAAATTTAATTAAATACATCGCAAGCAGTGTTCAGTACGTTGCTACCATATGAGTCATATCCCATGAATTTGAATTTTTTCTATGGAAAAGGGTTAACTTAGATGAATATGCTGTCTCATGTCGGAGATTTATTTGTGTACACAACCTGAAGATATGGCGATGTTTTCATGCAAGCTGCATATTTAATTATTTTCTATTAATACAAGAATATGTGGTTCATCTGAATTTCATGATTTAATTTGAAAATCATGTAGTGGTATGTACGTATCATGGGATAGCATAGCAGTACATTTACGGTAAATGAGTATTTCCACGAGCTGTTGAGAACAGATTTTTAGGATGACTTAAAAAACACCAACACAATACAAAATACAAAAATTTGATGTAACATTACAGGGTTAAAGTTGTAAAGCTAAAAGTTAATTGTTGTGGTTAGATTGTATGAGTTGTATTTTTGTTGTGGTATAATGTTGTAAAGCTGTTTCGACGTTGTTGTGTGAGTGTTGTTTAAGTTGTGAGATTGAAGATTTGCTGTTGTACTGTTGATGTACAGTCTCACGACAGTAACACAACACTTCGACAACTTCGACTGCTGTGTGGTTGTTCTTCACCAATTTAAGGATTTTCTCGGACTTTGAAGGATTTTTGTAAGTTTTCTGAGAATTTTCCTTCGAATTTGATGATCTTCTCATTCTAGTTATCAATAATTTTTATTTCTTTGTCAGAAGATTTTCTATTCCATCCAGCAATCGTGTTTTCGAGCAGAATGTCACAGAAGATGCTCCAAAATGTAGTGAAGACCGTGATTGTATGTATGACAAGGATAAAGGAACTAATTTTCAGTTCTTGCCGTTGACTGATGAGTTTTGGTAAAAAGAACCCTTTATACAACGAAACAGTGTGAAACTCAAATTGCCACATTCCCTTCATCTGATAGGCTCTGCCAGTCTGGCGATTTGAAAAAAACCCCAGTACAATAAAACATTTGAACATTTTTCCCATTTCAAAACGCCTGACAATCAAAAATTACTGTTCTCCCTCGAATATTCGTTTTTTTTCACCAGTTATTTGTAAAGAAGAACAATTTGTAAACGTAAGTAATATAATGACGATGTGCTACTCATCATCATGGTGGTAAAGCAGCTAGATAATTAGATATAACTTGTAATTTGACATTTGACCGATGTGTGAGTTTGTACATATGTTGTACGATTAAAATAACTTCCATGTTTGTTTTAAACTCGAAATCGAATAAACGATCATTGAAACTTCAACAATTTATAATCAATATTTTTGAGTGTCTAAACCTCAAAAATTCCCAGTGACCGAATTAATTACATTTATCATTTTTAATTCCAATTCTTCAATTGATTCAAAATATTCGTTAGCTTATGATGGAAGTAATCACAACATTCTCTAAACTAGTTGAATCTCCCGCCCCTAGGGGCCACGTGTGCTTTAGCTGGTTTAGCATTCTCGGTGACTAGATTTGATGTTTTAGGCTTAAGGACCTTACACCGAAGGGTGTGAAGGGTCTGTAGAGTTTGGGGGTCTGTAAAGTTTGATGTAAATGAAGAAGAAATAAAACTCGATAGTATTTTAGAAATAAGTTTATTGGACCCGTACGAAGTACAAAGGTCCTATACGTTTACTACAAACAATTTTATTGTAACATGGGGTAGATTGAGGTGGGAGGGGGGATGCATTTATTATCGTCTAAATATGACGAATCAGCAATAAAGAAAATGTTCGTCCGTCTGTCCGTCTCCACTTTTTTTTTTCAAACGGCTCAACCGATCAGCCTAAACTTTTTTTTTCCTGAAAGGTACATGCCTCCCATGATTCAAGTTCGAAGATGAGCAAAATCGATCAAGTGGTTCCGGAGATATGGTCGAGGAAGTGACCAAAAACATGGTTTTTCGAGGGTCGGTGAAACTTTTTCGCAAATATCTCAACAAGTAAAGCACGGAAATTGCTCAATTTGGTGTCAAATGAAAGCATTTGATACCAAAAAACTGGGGATATTTTTTTTTGTTGGAATCGGGTCAGGAGTCTGGGCACTGGGAGCCATGGAATGGGCGAAAATAAATTTCTCTGCCCAAAATGATAAGAGATAGTTTTTTTTCAGTATTTGGGCAGGATGACCCGGATATCCAGAACTGTGAGAGTTAGAAAGTTAGTTTCAAAGGCGAAGTTGTAGAGAATTAAATATAAGCGAACACGTGTTTCAGGGTTTTGGTGAAATATGGCCCAATCCTGGTATATGGCCACTTCCATAATTGGACAGGATGACCCGGATCTCCAGAACTGTGAGAGTTAGAAAGTTAGTTCCAAAGGCGAAGTTGTAGAAAAATAAATTTAAGCGAACACGTGTTTCACGGTTTTGGGGAAATATGGCCCAATCCTGGTATATGGCCATTTCCATAAATGGGCAGGATGACCCAGATCTCCAGAACTATGAGAGGTAGAAAGTTGCTTCCAAGGACAAAGTTGTAGACAATACAATTTGAGATAGCGCGTATTTCTGGGTTTTAGGGAAAAACGACTTAGTCCTTGGATTTTCTAGAGACGTACTTCGGTAGGGCCTTTGACATTACCTTGGGTAATTTCTATGGATCTTTGAAATTCTTACAGTTATAAAAGAACAGAAAACGTTGGATTGTTTGCTTATTTGTATATTTAGGTACGTTCGAGTCACTTTGCCACATCTATTCTGTTTGTAACATCTATTCTGATAAATACGGGTCTTTGATTATGTTTCAAATTTGTTTGTGTTAGTAAATCATAACAAATAGGAGCACTGAATGTTAAAAGATGCGTAGACGCGTTTAATCTTTGTGCGTAATGTATCAAATTCGGTTTTCCCCCGTACTACTCTTTGATCCGTTTTACCGTTTTCGCCGTATTACCGTTTCCCCCGTAGTACCGTTTCCCCCGAGCTGCCCGATATTTCCACAACTACTTGTCACTTCTACTCACAAAACCATGAGAGTTTGTCAAAGAAGCTGAAGGTCTACCTTCGCAGATAGTTCTAAAAACATAAAAACTGACCACTTTTCCATCTGCTGATGCGTATTCACCTTTTTGTTGGGTGTCCAGATGCGCAATATGTTAAACCCGATAAATCTTCCTTTGACACCAAACATTTAACTTCAACCAAAAAGAAGTTTCAAGAAAAATTTCAACTAAAATCTAGGTATCGGATTGTTTTTCTGCTGTAAAAGAAAGTGCAAAAAAACATTTTAATTCAGTTGCTTTGAACTCTTCAAGCGGATTATGGGCTCATATGTTCTTTTCTTCTTCGTTGGTTTTTGGATTTCCTTTTTGGTCTTTTTTTTGTTATAAAAGAAAGTGACTACTAAATATTATTTTAGTTCCTCGGAACTCTTCAAGCAGGGCGGACGTATGCTCTACTCCATACGGTTGGTGATTTGTGACCAAAAGACAGACAAACAAACTTTAGACGTTTATGGTTAGTTTTTACAACTATTTCAAGAAATTTTTTGATTGAGACGTTAGTACTTAGTACTATCTATACGCGACATCTTAGGCCATGCTAGTAATTAAAAGGATTTTACGATTTTACTACAGGAAATATTACTCAGGGGATTATCACCCAGGACCTATTGCCAGCGTTAGCGTCAATTGAAACTTAGAATTTTTTTTGCGAATCAAATTGACGTCTACTTAGCTTCCGTTGATATGAAATTAAAATGAAGCGTGGAAATTATCACCCAAGGAAATATTATTTGACAATTCTCTGCAGGAAAATAACTTACACCATTAAAATCTTCAATCGAACGGAGACTTTTAAATCCGGGTAGTTTAGAGATTTAGCCACTTTTACACAGTTCAAACAACATCTTAAACTTCTTCATTTCAATTTCGTTTTAAACTTTAATGAAAATTTCTGAAAAAAACTGACAACATTTTTCGTCAAAGAAGAATCCGACGACAATTTCATTAAAAACATTTTTCGTCTATCCAATTTTCATGATATAAATTCAAATCGAAAGAAAAAACTATTCAGAGTTACATTAACATTTAGCGAGTTTGATATATTCTTATTGGAATCTCAATTTTTTCCGACCCATTTCACCGTTGAATGGAATCTTTTTTCAATGTGTCTTATTTCCACCCAAATACTGCCACTCTATCTGTCATTCCGTTAGACTAAAATTAGTTTAAGCGAAGGAAGACAACAGACACGACTGTAGTTATTAACTCTTGAAATGTTGTACTTAGCGTGGAATACACCGAATGAAAGCTATTTGTATGAATAATTATTTATACGTAAGACGTATAGTAGAAATGAAATGAATGCGAGAGCGGAAAAGCTAAAATCATTTGGAAGCTCATATCGCATCAAATATTAAAACGATTATTATTGTATGTAACTATGCAAAACTTGCGAGTATTTACGACTATATCCGACTGTTATAAACATTTTATTTCAATTTTAATTTGGCATATCTCCAACGTATGTGTGTTTGCTCATCCATTACTTCCGCATGGTGAAAAGTTTCATACCCTTTTGACAATGGTCTACCATCATTGTTGATTTAACGTTCAGATAGGTTTTTGTGGTCAAGATACTTTTTGATTTGTGAGAAGGATTATTTTGCGTAACGTTGATAAAGACATCAAATTAAAGCATTTGGTAATGCTTCCCACGTACGAAAACGTAGAGTCATTGCCTGGGGAGATTTCCACTTTCAGAAGTAAAGGTAAGCTCTTTTCTGGGAATATAACAAAACAATATGCGGACACGTCTCTCGTAAACTCATGAAAATCAATCGGTTTTCATGACATTTTTTCCGTGATTGCAATTTCTTAGGAAAGCAGATAAAGCAGAGGACAACAAGACCAGCTTTCTTTATTTTCATAAATTGTCTCCTAAACTTCATATAAAACTAAAAAAACTCGTCCGTTTTCTGCCGATTCTTGTAGTTATAATCGAATATTCCCCACACTGGAATCAAACAATTGTTGTATTGGTTCATATATTGTATTTTCACCACCCCCTCTCATTTCCGGTGCAATCAATTAATTAATTTGGTTTTCATCTTTTCAGAATATGATAAAAAATGTCTCAACAAAATGAAATTGAAGCAGCGACGAATTCTGGCTATGGAAGCGGCGATGATGTCACGGAAACGGCATCGCTTTTGGTGCCGACAACATCGAATCATAACATAGTAACCGCTAGTACATCACCACTATGCCAATCAAAAATGACATCAATCAATGGACCAACAACGTCAAAACCGGTGCTAATGCGTCAAGACCGAACATCCACATACCTCACCAGTCCAAATTTGTCACAAACGCACGGCTGTTCGGAAGAAAGTGGACCAAGTATTGAGGACAGTGAATTAAATCCAATTGCAACTTCAATAACAGACATCGACGTACAATATCGTCTCGAAACGCCAGTCATATCAATTTCGAATGCCGGTCAGGGTGGACATCGCAGCTCAGTGAGCGGTTATCAACTGTCTCCACATATGAGATGTCGTGCTTGTCGAAGTTGTGAACGACGTGCCTCAACTACCCCTGTGTCTTCATTACATTTAGCGAGATCTGTTTCGAGAGAGAGTGTGCGCAGTAATGTCATCCATCTTTCACCAATTTCACCAAACATGCAATATAAGCACATACCACCACCCGTTCTAATCACCGGTTCGCCAAACTCTGGTTCACGAATTATACGACAGAGTTCGCAACCAGAAGCAAGCAGTATTTGTTGTGGTGGACATAGTAACACATGCATGCATCCGCAAAGTGTTTCTTTACGACAAATATCCGACAAACGTGAAGCCAGTGAAGGTATAGCTGGAATAGCGGCCGATTCATTGAGAATAAATGGTGCTATGAGACCATTTAAACAGGTAAATATCAACATTTGAACGTTGTTTACAGTTACATTTTTGAAGAGATGATAAGAGAATCAGATAAATTTAAATGTGTGTGCGTGAGAGTAGAAAGGTTTGTATTATAGCTTTTAGGTCATCATATTTTAACCGTTTTTTGCATCAGTGGCTGGTAAGTTGTGTTCACATGATCTGCTTAATGCAATTTAAATTGAATTAAGGGATCGTTTATAAATGAAGTAACGCTATAATACGATTGAACCTCTACGAAGGTAGTCATTTTCTTTGAAATAATGGCTGAAACTTCTCTATATGATGAAATATTTTTTTGGTGTCGGCTATTTTAGAGCACTTTCGTAGTTATTCATTCGTAAGGCGACACTAATAACGTGACGTCATTTACGAACGGCACCTTACTTCACCTCACCTATCAAGTAAATTTATGCGTCTTGATCGCTCCACTAACTTTTGGCAAACGCAGTGCTAAAAATCACATGTGCATTACTAACTTATTTACAATTTATTTATTGGATAATAAATATTGCACATGCGCATTAGGAACATTTTACAAATGTTGGAGGCTAGACCACGGGTTACTTTCTAAGTGTCGAATCAGGTAGAATACATTCATTTGTTAAGGTTGTTTTTTAACATGAAAAGATGTCGACAACAACAATTCTAAATCGATGGCTTTGCCACATTCGCCTATACCAAATTGATTTTTTCCAATGCTTTTGGGTCATGTGACCACAATCATACTGCAAGATTAGTTGGTTTCTTAGAAATTCTCTCATTTTTAATAGTGTTGCCGGATTAAAATCAACTTGGTGTGGCAATAGAGTGACCTGTACAATCAACTAAGAAAACGCCAGCAGCGAAACAAGAAGCATTACCTGATTTGAGTGGATCTAAAATTCGATCTACGGTGCTCACACTTTAAAATTGCGCTGTAGCTATATTTTTCTATTCATCGATGTTTTAGAATTTATTCTATCTGAGTCGGAATCGGTGTAGCCCCCAACATTTAAAATGCAAAGTCGAGTGCCCTCGTAGAAAAACTGCTATTCGAGTGAAGTTTATGGTCGCCACAGAGAAAAAAGGCTCGAATAAGTTGTAAATCTTCTAGCCACAAACATAACTCTCGTTGCAATTTTGAAGCTTTGCAAATATTTGCCAGATCTTATTCTTATTAGCTTCACATAGGAAAGATACCACAGACTTTTGATATTTCAAAACTAAGTTAGTCGGTCATACAACCACTCCAAATACTCTCCTCTCTAAGTTAGAGTATTTCTCTTTCGGAAATGTATGTCCTTTTTGGAGTTACATCTCCGCCTGATACCACTCAATTGCGCAATTTTTTTACTTAAATAAAGGAAAATATATCCGCCGGAAAATATGAAGTGGCTACAACTTACCTCCAAAAGATGTAAGCCATGTAATTGTTTCATATCTTAATACACTTATGTATGAGACATTTACATGATCTAGGTTGTAATATGCTATTTACTCGTGTCCTTTCCGTTTGTCTATTATATATACCCTTTACGACTTGTTTTTGATATAATACGTAAAATATTGACTATCTTATGTTGTGTACACGTATTCGTAATCCCACGTGGCTACACTATAAATGTGATATCAATCTTTTACTTTCCGTATTCCGTGTTATGATGATGTTATGTTTCTGTTGTTTTTTTTTTAAATGTATGTATATAACGTTCATATAATTTTCATTAAATAAAAAAAAAGAATATACCAAGTATATAACAAATATTGTGACGCAAGATATTCGGACTATGCGATCATATAAAACTGGATACACTCCCTAAACTTAGTGTGTGAACGATAGCTTTTAAGCGCACTGTGCGTATTGATTTAAATTTTATTAAACGAGTGGTATGAAGGATGTGTTGTATACTATGCGTTATAATAATCAACAAATTTGGGTTGTTTACACATGAAAGGGTTTTTTTTATCACTCTGTGGGGGAAGATGAATGAAAATTGGTATATTAAGTGATAGATGTGTTCAATGTTCATACATTTTCGGCAACATGTGAAAACAATGTTCCCTTAAGTTATGCCCTGCAGTCACAGAAAACTATTTGTATCTTAATAAGGAAAATTATTTACGGTCCGAGTCAATATTCTCATTGGCTTGAGATATGGATACAGAAGTTCCAATGAAAAATTGTTTACAAAGTTTCGACGAAAATTGTTCCCTTATAGTTAAATTTAATTGAATCGAAAACATCTCCTTCATTCATCATTCAGCTACAACCCTCCCAAAAAAAAATTGAAAACTAAAGATGAAAACAAAGAGCGATATGTCCTTTTTTATCGACGTACAAAAATAATTGAATTTCCTTCGGAATTGATTTTGAGTAATCGTGACTATTAGGGATGAACCTTTGTGAATAAGGGCACAGGTGTTAGTTTTTTGCTTTCAAATTTTATGCGACCATTTACCATAACACAATTTGTGTTTTCGATAAAAAAAATTGTGTTATCTCTCTATACTTAAAACAATTCTCTCAAATGTTCAACAAGATCTCAACAGGTCTTGTTCTCTATTTTATCACATAGGTGGGAGGTAGTTGAGTTAAGAACCGGTTGTAAAATTCGAATTGAGAAAACATTGAAGTGAAATAAAAGCTACATTCGGTATTGTGTGCTCTAAATATGTCTTATACGACTATCAAATCAAAGAGAAGAACAAAGTGTATTAGTTATTAGTACACCAGCGAAGCAGCTGATTGATTAGTCCAATGAACTCAAGCTCTTCAACTATCAATCTAATTATTTCTAGATATTTTGGAGTGTCTTTGTACCACAAACAACCTTAAGTGTGATTTTTAGCACACAGCAAATGGAACGGAAGAGCTAATCTGATGTCAAGGTAATTTTTCAAATTATCGACGAAACCAGATAAGTTCATAATTTCCGAATAAAGTATATGAAAAGAAAATCGACATTTTCGTCTTGTTGTACTGCAAATTAGTTAACAGAAACTTATTGGCAGAAATTTCTAAATTATTTTCGTATTACTGCTCGATGTTTTCGTTTATAATTAATTTTTAAACTACAAAAATATGTCATTTATAATTAGACAAGCTGACAAGCAAATTTAGAGCTGGCTGTATATTGATTTTTGTCGTTTCGCTTGTATTGTAAATATGTTTTATAAATTTGAAAGTACATTTCCCTTATCTTAGTGCATTCATCAATTCTGAAATAGTCACAGTTGTCTCTCATCCATGCAACAATTTAAATTTAGAAATGTCATCTCAACTTTTCAGATACTTGTTCAATTCATATTCGCATTTGAATTTGTGGTCATTCTGCATTATTCATATAGCAAAAACTCAATAGCCGCCGAAACGTACTCGGAAAAGTATATCAATAGTTTAAATTGTATGAAAAGAAAATTGACCGAATTAAGAAAATGCCTTCAATCGACATGATTCCATTCTGTTAGGATCATCAGACACCTTTCATGAACACATTGTTCTGATTCACTGACAAAAATGGTATCAAAATTGCTTCTATAGCTTCAGGCAATCTGCAGCAATATCTGTCATTTAAAATAAAAACACCTAGACACAAAGCTACCAGCCGCAGGTGGAATTTTCAAATCTTCTGGTTCTATAGAATTTTTCGCAAAAATTAAATGTTTTTGTATGTCGAATTATGTATACAAAATTTCATGACAAGCGTGACATTTTTCGTCATGAAATTTTACATACTTTGACACAAGCCGATGCCGCACTAAAAACGTTGGATGAATGTTAGGTGATTGTCGTTTACCATCACCTCTTGGGGATGTAATTTCCTTTTCTGTCGTCCTGGCATCACCGGGGTGATATAATAGTATTTGAATACAAAATTTTATGAGTTATCTCAATACTAAATTAAGGGTTGTTTTCTAATAACATGATGATTTGCATGAGTACGGAAAGATGTTTATCTCAAAGCGTAAGTTTCTTTCATCGTAATACAGTAAGTTATTTCATCAACAGTATTCGCGTCAGTTGCAGCAGAGCTACCGGTAAAATATCCATTCAATTCATTCAATCAACTATCCTTCATAATTATGTTGAAATTATTATCAGATCTTCATATTTTATTGTGAGTGCCTTATATTCAATGTAAGCAACGAATAGTTGCATGAAG
Organism: Pseudolycoriella hygida; assembly: GCA_029228625.1. Lineage (NCBI taxonomy): Eukaryota > Metazoa > Arthropoda > Insecta > Diptera > Sciaridae > Pseudolycoriella > Pseudolycoriella hygida. The sequence goes on along the minus strand of CM055405.1, from coordinate 8,771,757 downwards.
TAATTTCGCATATTACAGGCGTTTAATTCACAAATAACTTCTCTGATAGACGAGTAATGCAGAACCATTTCCGAGAATTCTCATGTACAACATACGGGAAAATTGTTTGTAGAAATCGTTGTGTATATTTTTAGAAGACAGTCGTACCTTTTGAATTTTTTTTCTGTGCTTTTTCTAATAATGTACATGCTACTGGGACGAAAATAGGCGTTTTTCCAAAATGCTCTTGTCATTTTGTCCCTTGTCGTTTTTTTCATTCGAGAAAACTTCGAATTTGGGCGAAAGTTGATTTTAGACACTCGGCTAGTTGCCCGAAAGAGACACCTCAACAATTGTAGTTTTCTATCAAAATGTAGTTTTTGACATTTCTGCTTACCGGTTCTTCACAAAAAAGTCTGTGGTTGGAAATCCTTTCAACTTTTCTTTTGCGATTTAAATGTTCAAACAGATAATTCAAATAAGTCTTGCGAGCTTGAAAAGATACAGAAGTTAACAACAGTTTCGACATCGTGAAATTTATTCTCTGCTTTTTGTACTATCGAAGTGCCTTTTAAAAAGAATGCGTAAATGGGCGTTCGCAAAAGACGTCTTGCACAAGGGGAACTGAAAGAGTATCTATCCGGAAAAATGGTGTGGTATATCGACAAAATATCGATTTTGGCGTTACACTCTTTTTTCGAACGGCTACTAAAGTATGTCACGCTTAGGCGGAAGGTTACGAGTTCCCTCGACAAAAGTAGTTGTTACTTTAGTCTATTCGGTGTTAGGTGTGACCTTGTGTTGTGGGTGATGGAGCGGAAGATAAGAAAAGGCTTGTAGGATTTTCATCTGCCATTCTAAAGGTTATTTTGTAGTTTTTGTTTATTTGCCGTGGCTTATCAAATTGTAGATTTTGTTTTTTGGTTTCATGCGGCATCAAAGAAAAATTAATTTTTATTTAAAACATTTGCTATATTTCGGGTGTTTGGTTGTATCCTTCATCAGGCTGAAAAAATCGGGAATAAATCCGTTTGTTTACAATTACAACTTTGCTTTTTTAATGGCTGGCAGTTCGAGAGAGAAATCAGAAACGTAAATTTACCACAAGGACACAAATTAATTTCTCTTGATGCTACATCTCTGTTCACGAACATTCCGACAGCATTATGTACCAGGGCAATCAAAAAACGATGGAGTCTAATCAAGCCGCACACATTCCTGACGCAGAAACAATTTTTGGAAACGGTAAACGTCATTACTTCTGAATCTTTTTTCAGATTCAAGGACGATTTCTACCTTCAAAAATCAGGATTAGCCATGGGAAATTCTATATCTGGCTTTCTGGCAAATTTCGTCATGGAAGACCTTGAAGAGGTAGCACTAAGGAAATTACCTTTTGAAACGCCGTTTTATAAACGATACGTCGACGACATCATTGTTGCCATCCCGGAAGGACAAACTGAGACTATTATGAAACAGTTTAACAAAGGCCACCAGAAACTAAAATTCACAGTGGAGGAGGAAGCCAACGGATCGATAAACTTCCTTGACATGACGTTACAAAGGATGACGGATGGATCTATATCAACCAAATGGTATCGAAAAGAAACGGCTTCAGGACGATATCTCAACTTCAAAGCTCATAATCCAATCCAACACAAAAGAAATGTAGCCACAGCCATAGCCGATCGGGCCATAGCACTGACAAACCCAAAAGACCGTCCTGAAAAACTAACAAAGGTGAGAGATTTGTTAGCGGAAAACGGATATCCCAAACAATTCGTATCGAACATCATACAAAAGCGGGTTGACAGATACTACAATGGACCGAAAGGACGGACAAAGAAACCGGAGAGATATATATCAGCTCCATACATTCCCGGTTTATCTGAAAAATTAAAGAAAACACTCAGTGATTACAACTTGACGTTAAGCTGCAAAACCACCAACAAAATTGACAACATATACACCCGAACCAAATACAAAATACCCAAGGAACAAAAATCAAAAGTGGTCTATATGGTAAAATGTACGTCTTGCGACGCCATCTACATCGGAATTACAAAGCAAAAATTAAAGGATAGAATGTCAAAACACAAAAGTGACGTTCACCTACAAAAAGAACAAAACACGACGGGTCTAACTCTACATGCAGTTAAAGAGTCACATGTTTTTGACTTCGACAATGTAACTGTTTTAGAACAAATACCCGATTACTGGCAACGCCTGATAGCCGAAAAGATGTACATACATCGGG
>CM055405.1:8737124-8769021 GCA_029228625.1 Pseudolycoriella hygida | reverse complement strand
CAAAAAAAACCTAATTTATTGCTTGGGAAAATTCAAGATGGCGCCGGTTTGACTGCTGGCAGCCATTTTCTTAGGATCCCAAAAAATTCTACTGATCAAACTCTATAACTTTCCCAAAGAAGCCAACTCTCTAGCTATTGTCACTCCGGAGCTAAAATTCGAAAATTCCGAGCATTACCGAAAAACCCTCAAAATTGACCACTTTTTCCCATGCCACGGCTTTTCCAGAATTTTCCCGGAAAAGCGGCATATGAAATTTTTCATTTGGGGCCGAGACTGACGTTCCCTGAAAATTTTAAGGAAATCGCTCGTGCGGTTCTCGAGAAAAAAAAAGTAGATAGATAGATACATAGATAGCTATACATAGATCGTTGACACACCACACAGGAATAAAATTGTTATTAATTACAAAGGTAATTTGACCACTTTTCCTTAGGTCCAATTGGTCAGTAAAAAGTATTTTTTACTCCAGTCAATTACGCGAAATGAAGGAAAATATCATCATCACACGTCTCTAGCTCAAATTTTAAATTGATGTTGATAAGACATGAAACCTAAACAACTCTGTCGGTTGCGGTACTCTGTCTGTGTAACACGCCCAGCCGAAGAAAACTGGCTTTTATACATGAAAATGTTATTTAGGGCGATTGTTATGTGCTACAAAAGTGTACCACAATTTTGCCTGAGTGCATCAAATTTAAGTTGCTTTGACAGAGTTGAAAAGGCCGCATTGTATTACACGAAATTCTGTGCTAAATCTTGACATTTTTGTTCTGTCATTCTGCTTCCCGAAGATTCGTACAACACAAGAAAGTACAAAGCCAAACATTTTTACCTTGCGTACAAGATGTTTTAACACATCACCATAGAATACATTATGTATAAAATCGCATGCCTCTCCATAAATAAATAAAAGATGAACATTTCCTATATTTTTGTGAGCTATTTTCGGTGTAACGTAATATGCAATCATTGTCTCTATGTACTTCGAAAATGCTGACACATGAGAATCACATATTTAGGAATATCTAAATTTCCGGTAAAAGAAATTTTTTTGCAATTTTCGATTTTTTACATCGCATAAAACACAAGCAGTTTTAATAATTTATTATGGTATCGGTGTGTGGTATGGGTAGCTTCCCACAGATTTGTCTTCACTATGAGAGTAAAGTTGATGTTACTTTATTAGTGGCAGTTCGTTAAGGTAATGAATTAATTCATCCAAAATTCACTGTCTTGTTATTAATTGGTTTTCTACCTATATACTAGAGCTGTGCGCCGGCGTTTCATCGACTGGGTCTTCAGGACAGTCTCTAGCCTTTCGAATGCATCCTAGACTTGTCCAATGTTCAGCAAAAATGTAGAGGATAGTTTAACTTAGGTTCTCAAAGACAGTATTTCTCGTAAATGTCTCTGGAACAAATTATTTGAGTTCCGCCGTCTTAAAACCGATTGTTAGCCGAATGCAATCGAATGTTCAATTTTAAGTCGGCGCAACTCAAATAATTTGTTCCAGTGAGATTTACAAGAAAGATTGTCTATAGAACCTAGGTTCGACTATCCGTTCAACGTTGGACAAGTGTAGGATTGTTGTCCTAAGGGTAGAGACTGTCTTGAAGACCCAGCCGACGAAACGCCGGCGCACGGCTCTACTATCTACTTTGTATTAAGGGACGTGACACCCTTGAATATGTCTGATCGACAATTGAAATACACTTCTATTTCTCCGATTCAATGTTTAATTACCCATAAATTCGAAAACGGCTTACTTTGTGCAATCACTCGTAGAAAATGTCTACCACCTGTCTTGTTTATATGATTTGGAAGCACGTTATTTAAATCAAAGGTATAATAACTAAACATTAGTCCAAAAGCATAATTCTAATTTAAGCTTTCACAAAATTTTATTTAACGAAAATTAAATCCTTATTTAAATGAACCTACTTAGCGTATAATGCAGTTTTCGTGAAAATTTAAGAGCCAAAGTTTGGTTGCGGTTATGAAGATTTTGAATAGAATTGGGAAAATTAAAATATAGAAATAAACGAAAGACTACAAACACCAACAGAGTACATAAAAGAATAGCCCAACTTTGTGAGCATTATTGAAGAATTATGGTCGTTGGAGTGTTAATTTCTGTCAGAGTGCGATTCCATCTCGAGCTTTAATTTGAAATGAAATATTTTTTGATTCAAAGAGACACACTCGAAGCAGATGAAAAGAGACTTGATGATACTTTAATTTTTGAATAAACTACATAATCTATTTCTGTCCTTACGTAAATCAAGACAATGTTTAAGACGAGTTTCATATTCGAATGAAGAGTTAGATTGAAATTGCTTGGCTCCTGTGAGTTCAAACAAGTAAACGTTGATCCTAGCTGAAGTTTTGAAAAAGTTTTCCTTGTTAAAATGGGAACGGGTTAGCTCAGTGGTATCCAAGAATATCCGGGTTCAATCCTGGTGATGACAAATTCTGCATTGGATTTTCCTCCAACGTATATCATGAAAGTAAAGCTTCATAATTTGGGAAGTTGGGATAGTAATATCGCAACGAATCATTCACAACGAATTATGACGTCACCCATATTCGATGCACTTTTGTACGAAACAAGCAGGTACGAGTCCAACTGCTATGTTAAGGTATGTCTAAAACACAAAAGACAAAAATTCCATACCGATAGGGCTGTAAATCGAGTCGGTTTGATCCGCGAAAAACTCGAAAAGTTGAAGGCATAATTTACTGGGAATACACGTTAAGCATGTGGTCCCTAGCAGAGCTTATTTTACGGAATTTTAATTCCTAAATTCTGAAAAATTTCGAAAATTCCGAAAAAATTCCCCAAAAATTCACAAAATTCTGAAAAATTTCGAAAATTCTGAAAAAATTCCGAAAATTCTGAAAAATTCCGAAAATTCAAGAAATATTTTAATATCCAAAAAAATTGCTATTTTTATTAAAATAAGAGAAAGAAATTATTGAATTATTTTTAAAAATGTTAAGAGCGCGGTTTTAATCTCTTTGTTCGTTATCGATTCTCGTCTTTAAGACTGATATTTTCGTTATTGAGGAATTAAATTTGGAATTAATTTGAATTATTGAGTTATTAAGTGCATGTTGGTACTCAAAAAAAAAAAAAAAAATGAAAAATGCAACTTGGTTGCAAAAAGTATATTTTTAAGCTTTAGATATCATAAATTCCTATTCGCTAGCATGTTTAACTACATCCAAGCATATTTGACTATATGCAGCCAACTACACACCTGGATAATTGTGATATTTGTAACCATGTTATGCTAACTCCAACCATAGTTATACTATGAGAGCCCCCAAAACGGTACAGAACTACTGTCAAGTTTTGGGAACTCAAGGTATATTTGTCCTTGACGTTAGCATACACTCACGGAAATATATTTTTGCATTAATAGAATTTTGTACTTCTGCGCAGCTTTTTAACACTGCAAAAACTTGCGCAGAAGTACAAAATTCTATTTGATGCAAAAATATATTTCCGTAAGTGTAAAACATGGTTACAAATATGACAAGTATCCAGGTGCGTAGTATGATATGGTTCCATATAGTCAACTATGCTTGGATGTAGTTGAATATGTTAGCGTATGAGAATTTATGATATCTGCAGCTTAAAAATATACTTTTTGCAGCCAAGTTACATTCTTCATTTTTTTGGGGTGTACCTTCGTATAGTTTTCGTTTTTTTGATACCAGTACTTTTGGTTGGCTTATTGTGACGTGACACAGAAATGTCATTATTTTGGCCAAAAACTTGAAATTAGAATTCGCTAGTATCACTTCGACTAGCATTTTTAACCGTACGATATCCCGTGGCTCTGACATTTTGCTTTTGGTTAATTGACTCATGGACGATCGGCTCCTGGTCAATTGCCCAATGCAAGGGTCTACCGAAACATTTTCATGGATCCGGTCAACGTACTCGAACAGATAATTCAATCAAACAATTTGTCATTTCCGTTGCGATATCTGAAGTACTTCGAAGTCAGATGGTCGGAATTTGTTTATTCTTTGTTCAGTGCCGCACTACGAAATTGGCGAACCTGTGTTTCATACTTATAGTCGCAAAAGCTAACAAACATTTTAAAACCGTAGCTATCTTATGACCGGCTGCACTTCCTATCATTCATCGTCGAGCTATTTATAAGAACGTCTATTAAAAAATACTATAATTTGGAACAAATCAACCTTACTTCTTCGTTTCAGGTGACTCTAACAAGTTTAAAGATTGGGACCGTGGTTCAATGTCACCGGTTACACAGTATAATTATTTGTACATTTATATTAACATGGTGCCTATATACACCTTTGATCCTTCTCCGGCTATCAATCTTTGGATATCTCGAAAGAATCGTAAGCCGAGGTTTATCCTGAAGGCAACAGAACAAAGTTGGTTTAAGGGAGTGTTCGGCGAAGCGTCCATAGAAAAACCCAAACAGCGCAAAAAGAAAGCATTTTGAATGTCGAAACTTCTAGGCTAATAAAGTTAGTTTCATTTCTCAAAAATTCGGGACAAAAGCAACTAATATTGGGATCGGTACCTAATGATTTGCCAAAAGTCCCAGAAGATCCCAACTTGGGAAATTGAGAAAATCGAAAAAAAGTTAAAAAGTTGAGGTTCAGTGTAAGCTTTTTGTTGTTGTTAAAGGAAATGTTTATTTTTCAATTTTTTTTCGTGAATAAAATTTTTCCTCGATTCTAGATAGATTACCTATCCAGCCAACGAGAGGCAGCTTTGCCTTTTCAACCCCCCCCCCCTCCCCCCCCCGCTGTGTTTAATACTTTTCAGTGTAAACACTTTCACGAAAAAGCGTTGGTGGCGCCACCATACCTGACAGGGGGTGTTTTGTGGCCATCCCACCATAAACCAGATAATAACAAACAACTTTGCCTTTCACACCGAAGAGCTATATTGGACCATCTTTAAACATTAATTTTCACAAAAAAGCGAAGGTGGCGCCACCATTGCTCACGACTACCATTGTTTTTTTATCATCCGTTTATCCATCAGGCAATATGAAACAGTTTCACTGGTCTAATAACTGATTTAAAACAAGTTTGTTGAACAAAAACACCGAATATTTTGCAAATCAATTTCCACATGCAAGAAAAATTTTTGTTCGAGTTGAAAGTTATAACATGCTGCTTATGAAATGTTCAGGATAGTCTAAAGATGTTTTTAAGCCGCTAACATCAAAAATCTAGGAATACCTATTTTGGAAATGATGGTATAAAGTCAAAAAAATTTTTCGCGCGGATAAAATTTGGAAAGAAATGTTGACTTTGAAAAAACGTATCTCGCGTTGCTAGTTACCGGTTCTGAGTGATAGCTCTCTGGAAAGCTTAGACTATCTACAATGCAGAAACTTTTGGTTCACGAAAAAAAAATTGAAATATAAAAATTTTCTCCAAAAACACCAAAAAGCTTACACTCAACCTCAACTTTTTCACTTTTTTCGATTTCCCAAGTTGGGATCTTTTGGGACTTTTGGCATATCACCCAAAGACATACCGATGCCGATATTAGTTACTTTTGGGCCGAATTTTCTCAAGTTTCATACATTTTTTTCTGAGCTTATTAGCATATTCTGTCGAAAATCAAGTATATCTTCTTAATTCTTTTCAGAATTTTCCTTAGAAATGAAATTATAATGATTAAAACAAACAATTTCGAAAAGGGATAATATTAATGCACACAAAAAATATTCAAAATTACCTAAAAAATAATCAAATTACCGAAAAATAATTCAAGATTCCCGAAAATTTAAACAGCAATTATCAAAAATAAATTCATTTTTTGCCGAAAAAAAATCAGTTCTACCTAAAACTAAGTCTACTTTTACCAAAAAGAATTAACAGATAATCAATAATTCCAGAATAATATTCGTTTCTACTGAAAATTTAATTAATATTGGCATCTAATTTTACGGTCAGCAAAATTATTTTTTGGTCAGCAAAATTATTCTTCGGTCAGCAAAATTATTGCTTTTTGTCAGCGAAATTATTGCTTTTATCAGCGAAATTATTGCCTCTTGTTAGCGAAATTATTGCTTAAATCATCAAATTTAATTTCGTCTTTAGCTTTGTATTGCTTGGAAATTTACCAAAATTGTTTATTTTATTTAGAGTTGAAAAATTTTCAAAAACAACTTTGCATATAAAGCAATACAAAATAGTATTACAAATTTAATAAAAAGTGCTATTGGAATAATAAAGCACTATTTCTGATATTCAATATCACGCATTATTAAATGATCGAAGTTGATACTTCATCCAAATGTAAGAAGTGGCAGTTCTTACATTTGCATGTTGGATTTATGCAAATCTAGCATGCTCTCAAATAAACATAAGCTAGTTGTGGCAGATCTAGCTCAACAATTATGATCGAGCAAACAAAGTGGCTATAAAAAGCAAACGTATTGTGCTGTTGACTACACATTCCACCGTGTATTCTGCTGATATACACATAGTTCTTATAAGGACATAGGTGTACTGAAGAAATTATGTAATTGTTACATGAGGGCGTGATACGCCGAAATCAGCATATATGTTTGTAGATTTTTTTTTTTTAGATAATAAATTTATTTAAAGCGAAAAAAAAGACTGCTCACATTGGCGCAGCCTGTAAAAAAACGATCTTTTCAACAACAAATTACAATAAATAAAATTCATCTACTCTACTATTCCCTAATGTTGCCAGGATGCAAGCCGCATTGCCTCTCTGAATAGCGATTGAAATCTTCTGTATTAAGAATTCTTTCGAGCGTGATTCCACTGAAGCTGCTCTCTTAGGGTCATACCATCAGGTCGTTTGCCATCATCTCGGGAAATACCTGGTGGTTGTATTATATTTGGGAATCCTGCAGAAGAAAATGCATGAGAAATGATTTTATTGACTTCGTCGTGCATAGAAATTATCCCTGCTTTTTTCTTGCAAGTCAAACTCATGTTCCTCACATAGTTGAGAGCCTAAACGAAGACCAACAGCAATTCTCGCGGAATTGTTATCTAATAGCAAACCTGTATTACTCTATGGGACCACCTGTAGCCACTTTGAAGATTCATTAGTAGATGTAGATTGTATATCATTGTGCATTTTATATGCAAAGTTGTTTTTGAAAATTTTTCAACTTTAAATAAAATAAATAATTTTGGTAAATTTCCAAGCAATACAAAGCAAAAGACGAAATTCAATTAATTACCAAGCAATACAAAATAGTATTACAAATCAAATTTAATGTTTTTGGTCAGTTAAATTAATCGATCAATCAGCCGAATAATTGTGTGATTCGTAAAATATTTCGTATTGATTAGCGAAGTTATACTTTCCGGCTGACGATATTATCATTTTATGTCGCTGAAAAATTTTTTTCGCCGGAAATTTTTTTCCGCTGGAAATTTTTTTTCGCCTGATATTTTTTTCACTGGACATTTTTTCTCTAAAATAGCAGGATTTGGAAACTTATATTTTTAGTTTCAAATTTTAAAAATAAATCCACACTACAAACACCAATTTGTTTCGAACGAAAAGTCACCTAGAAAACTTCTCAATATGATCGAAAACCATGCAAATATTAAATAAGTAATTTGGGAATTTTTTCTGAATTGATTTTAAAATTCTGAAAGCTGAAGCAATTCGTCGTTTTTCTGTGCTTCCCCATTAGACGAATACAATGTTTGAAAATATACAGTCTGCCAATTTCTTGCAAATGCAGAATTTTTGCAATCTAAATTCCACTCGCCGTATTCTTTCGTATATCTTTAGGAAGTTCTGGAAAAATTACATTCCTAATAAAACATAATACTGCTGATCACTGGATCAAATTTGTCGATCTGTACCATAAAATTTGCAGATCAGAAAAAATTATTCTTGCGGATGAGATAATTGTTCGGCTGACCGACCGATTGATTCAACTGACGAAAAGCATTAAATTTACTGATTTAAGCAATAACTTCGCTGACAAAAGGCAATAATTTCGCTGGTCGAAAGCAATAATTTTGCTGACCGGAAATATATATCCCATTAATATTTAGCACGAAAAAAAACTTTTACTGACACAAAAGCTACTTTTCTCGCATAGAGCTATAGCTATAGATAGGCAACTTTTCCCTTTACAAACTGTTACTGAGAAACTCTGGGTAATTTTCATTTTACAAAATGCCACGAAGAAATTCTATCCCTGACTCTGGGTGATTTTTCCTTTTACAAAATGCAACCAAGAATTTCTATCTCTGACTCTGGGTCATTTTGCCTTTTACAAAATGCGACGAAGAAATTCTATCAGTGACTCTTCCTTTCATTTAAGTGTATTCTTTTTGGTAAAAGAAGACATAGTTTTCGGTAGAATTAGTTTTATTGTAGGTAAAAGTTGAATTTGTTTTCGGTAATTGCTGTTTAAATTTTCGGGAAACTTGAATTGTTTTTCGGTAATCTGATTATTTTTTAGGTAATTTTGATTTTTTATTTGATCCTTAATTACATCCCATTTCGAAAATTCTGAAAAAATTCAGAAAAAATTCTGAAAATTCCGAAAAAGTTCCGAAAATTATGAAAAAATTCCGAAAATTCTGAAAAAATTCCGAAAATTGCGAAAAAACTTCTACATAATAAGCCCTGATCCCTAGTGTGGTTTCTGCTGGATTCTGTCTAACACGCTGTTAGTCGATCCAGTCACTCCACTAGTGCTCCTCCCGACTAAGCAATGTCGTGTGGATATAACATTGGCTACGACGTTGACTGTTTAACCGGATCAATTATGAAGGCGAGTCTAGGAGAATAAAATTGATTTTGTTGTATCAGCTGTCAAGGTTTTGTATGGAAATTTCGACATTACCTTCAAATGACCAGTTATCTTAACTGGTTATGTCATGTGAAGCAATCAATTGGCGGTAATCTTCTGAAACTTAAATCCGCTGGTGTGGTGAATAATTTTTGCTCACGGTAATGTTCCGTGGTAAAATAAATTGTGAAACCAAACGGGTTGGGGTAAGGTCAGTTCTAAAAATATCAATCAGCTCTGCATAAAATTCAACCATTAAATTAAATTTTTATTAGTTTGCATCACATAAAATACTCAGAAATTTCAATAAGCGATTTTCCGAATGCATTTTCCATTAAAAGCTACCAGTAAAATAGCTATTTATCATGCTGAAAGTCTGACAATAATTATTGATCTCATCACCGATTATCATTTTATATCAAATTGCAACAAAATTTTTATCATTTCACTCCATTATACGAGATAGTTTCTTTGGCTTAACTGTCTTTAAAAATTTGTGTTTACTCAACATTGGAAAACCGAGCGACAGGACGATTAACAAATGCAAATATCAAAAACAGAATGTTATCGTTATGGCGTGGAACATTCGTAGGTTCAGTTGAAACAAAAATTTTAGCCAGCAAATTGGCAAATTATACACACGTACACACCAAATTATTTAAAAAATTGTTAAATTTGGTATCATCACTTGTTGTAGTGATTCGTCATGAATGGAGAGAAAATCGCACTTTATCGCAATTTCCACACTCAGAAGATATAACGATGTTGGTCGAAAACTAGTTTGAGCAAACGATGTGTACATTTGAAAACCTGACGCCGCATATGACGCCATTACACATACAAGTCAAAAAAAAGGAAACGAGTTCAATATATTACATACTTACAATTTGTCTCAGTTCTCATATACGCGACGTCATCATTTCATGTATCCGCATGAATTTCCACGCTAAACACATTGACAAAAGATTCTCTCATTCTCATTTTCCATGATTTTTCATTCACATACACTGACTGTTGTGTGAACCAACATCAGTTCGTCTTAAACCATCGAAGGAATTGCGTCGAGAGACACTCTGTATCAACCATCGAGTAATCTTGTTTCTACTAAAAAAAAGAAGAGCCGTGTGAGCTTGAATAAATAAAATTTGTGAAAATTTCATAAGTAAACACTCTCTACGCTGGCGAACTTAACAAATCGTCCGTGGTGCATAATTACATTTTGAGTCGTGAAGTTATCCGACTACATAACATTGATTACGTGAGACTTGCAAAAGAATTAAATACACAAACAATTTTTCTTGATGAATGAAAATTAATTTCCTCAAACGAATTAATAAAAAAATGTGTTTTGGGTGGCTAACAAAGTGATGAACGAATTCTTTGATCGTTGGATGATATGTTAACGCATCGATCCCAACAATAATAAATAGCAAACTTTGATTTTCCAATTTTAAAGTGTTCATAGTGTCGTTATCAAATTAAACCGAGTACATAACCAAATATGTGCTACCAGAAATAAGAAAATATTTTTATGTTGAAAATTTAATTTTTTTAATGTTGTGTAGGTTATATGGTAGGATTATATGCTGTAAACTTTTTCATTTACGACCTGAGGAGGGTGTGTGTTCTTATAAATAATTTACCTTTTTATTTATGTTTTGTTTTTTTGCTTTTGTTTTTTTGTTTTTTTTTTTTTGTTCTTTTTGTTGCAACAATTCGTTTTCATTTGAATGTTTCAGTTCGCTTTTAGTTTCATCACTTTCACTCAACTTCGTTATAAATAAGCTACTCACCAACCACTTCCTTTCATGCAATTATATATTAATATCCTTTTTTTAATTTAATAAAAAGCACTCACTCTCGCTCTTGAAATCGTACATCGTTTTTGTTTATTCTTTTTATTATTATTTTCGTTTTTTTTATATATAAATCCATAAATCGTGCGATAAATATAGATTAGAAGTGGCAATGGAACTTCTTAAAATATAACACGCACTCCCATAAAGCAAATATTCTTACAAACACTTCTATACACACGATAGCTCTTTTGCAAGAGCTCAACATACTTCAGATTATCAATTTTTTTAGACTCGCACAAACCGGAACAGAGCGAAATTTTGATGAAATGTGTATCTTAAAGCAAGCGATGAATTATTAATTCATTTCGAACTTTTCGTTTAATGAGACCATATCGAAAAATTGGGTTTTCAATATGCCAAGTGTGGTTGATTTCAAAAGGTACAAACTTTAGCTTGATTTTATCCATTTTCAATTTCTTGCCTTTGATGAATCACCAGCAGAGGACTTTTGTAAGTTTTCAAAGGTATTTTACGTTTTCTCAGAGATTGTTTTGAGATGTCAGGCCCAGATTAAGAAAATTTAAATGAAGAAAATTTGCAGCCAGAAAGAAGAGTTACTAAGTTCAATCGAGTTTGTTTCGGCTTCTTTCCCTTATGTCCTTGAAAAATGCTTTGAAGTTATACCTACGTGAAGGAAAATACGATTTATTACGAAAAATGTAAGTTTGCAGGCTTTAAATCCGTAGAGACTCGAAAAGTATCTTCTAACTTTTCACTGTTGATTTGCTCAACATTTCTGAATTGAAAAATGAAAGATAACAGCCTGCCAGAGTTTCAAGCGAAATTTTCCCAAATAAATCGGCGTAAGTGTGAAAGAGATAAGGCTGGAACTTTATTGTTGTTATAGGAATAATACATTGCAGTTTCATAGTTCGAGCCGAGGGATTAATCCAAACGAATCAATGACAATCTCTTAGGTCCTAGCTACTACAAACCACCTAACTTTGACCGCTTATTTGAAGACTGTAAATTCTAATTCATACCCAATTATGCCTAAAATTATGATGCGTATGCCTAAAATTGCTTGAATCATTATTGGAGATGTACGGGAGGGTAAAATGAATTTCCGCAATTCAATGTCGAAATACGACAATTTTCAATACTGCTTTGAATGCGGAAAATGTCAAATTTTCCGCACTCAGATTTGAGTGAGTATGGAAAAGTTTTTCAGCACTCAAATTTGAGTGCGGAAAAGTTTTTCAGCACTCAATTTTAATTGACATTAAAAATGCAACGAAAAGGAAATTGTGATCGAAATAGAAATTTTATTGTTTGGTTTTGTCTATTTCGGCATTGAATTGCAGAAAACGTTGTTCCTACCTCGTTTTGTAACTAGATTTTTTCAGCACACGTCCTAAATACTGTCCACGCGAAAAAACCTTAGTTACAAAACTAGGTAGGAAAATTACTATTACCCTCCCGTGCATCTCCAAAAATGGAAAATAATGCGTCAATACAGGAGAAAATCGCTCTCTCAGTACGAATGTGATGGAATCGCTCTTATTTTATTGTTTATAGTCGTACAAGTTGATGCGTTTCGTTTATGATTATAGTTTATTATTAACTTTGGCTCTAGTGTATTTCGTGTATTTTTAAGCAACTCACTTTAAAAATTGTTTTTTGACTCTTGTAGTTGTATACCTCGCCTTCGGCTCGGGATGCAAACACTACACTCGTCAAAAAACAGTTTTCAAAGCTTTTTGCTTAAAAACACCCTCTTAAGTTTGGCTCATTTCACAAAATTAATCCCTCATGTAATGACTTATTTTCGCATCCCTCACTGTAATCTACTATTTTTTAGTTGTCCAATGTCTAGTTTCTATTCGATATTATATCGCTCCAAAATTGGGCTTCCAGTCAACGACGAAGGTGACAGACATATTAGCTTGCAAAGTCAAAAAACGGTCAAAGTTAGGTGGTTTTACGGTGCGGTACTTTATTTTGCTTTTGATGATCCCCAAAAACGACTTTTAACGCTAGTTTTCGAGGTAAAACAAGTAACAACAGTGAAGTTGACTCCACACGAAATTTTGTAAATTTTATTATTGTGCTAGAATCGATTACAGCGATGGTCATGAATTCTGATCACCTTAACTGACCCTTCATGATTTTTGCTCACATTTTTTTGGAAAACTAATCGATGCGAATTAGTATAGCGATCTTTATCGTAAATTTTTATTTTATGACAAACATAGAATGTGTTTAGAAAAGCTATTGCTAACATGCTTTCAATGCGAGAACACATTAAATATGGTGTACCTAAACCCATCAAAAATCAATATTTTCTTCTGTTTTGCTTTGGTGTAAAAGATACAAATGGGAGTCGGTATATTTTGTAAATAAATCGTGGTTAAAGCAGTAACCATGTGTCTTTCAAATTAAACGCATTGCTGACTGGTTCTATCAAACCGAATAAATAGTGTGCCAATCAACCGCCCAGTTAGATTTGATTTAATTATGACACACAGCGATTGTGTGTGACTTTGCTACACTTTTTAACAAAAAAAAAACTCATTATAAAATGTTTTTTGTGATACATTTATGTCTTTCATAAGCAATTAACAAGACATTGAAATTTTTCAATTCAAAAGATTTATTTGAATCTATTCTGACGTTCCTGAAAAGATTAATACATTCATTGGGTCAATTACAAGACTGCCATCTCAAGACTCAAGTGAATTCAGCTTCCAACAACTTTTTTGTGCTTTAACTCTATTTCACTGATAACACAAATCCATTTAATGTTGCAAGTCTTAAAGGCGATGATGCATCGCCTGGATTATTTCGAGGGGAAGGAAATACTAATAGCCTAAATTCTCCAGAAAATTCCACTCGTTCGATAGGACGGATTCTACTTATAGTACCATGCATCTTTGGCCTGATTTTTTACGATATGCAGCCAAAGGTCTTACACAGATTCTACTCATTAATTATAATTTTTCTTTTAATTTATCTACTTAAACGGCGCTTCCACCCATATTGGGTCTAAACCTTGTTGAATCGAGCTCATAACGTCGCAAAGCCACGAACTCATAATTTCATCCTTGCAAACTCTTTTCAGCGTTTTAGTGATAATTTTTGAAAACATTTTCCGTGAAATTTTAAACAACAAGTTTTGAAACGTTTGAATTTATTATTAAGTAAAATTCATCACATCAAGCGATGGAACAATTTTTTATTACATGTTACACAACAGATGCCAAAACGAGTTCTCAAATTGAAACCCTGGGTATAATACGAGGGTAAATTTAACTCTTGGTTATTTGGTTAAATTTGGCGAGTGAGGAAATGTAAATAAACAATATACTCACAGAATTTCAACGTTTTGTGAACATTTATAATCATTTTGCGGAAGTTTTTGACGAAAAAAAAGTAAATTCCCCACTGTGTTTAACGCAATAAATTTATCAAAAAAGAAGGCCTGAGCAGACGTGAGAGCCGCCGTTCGAGCGCCGCCAGCCGACAAGTCAGCTGAAGCCGGCAAGAAAACAGCTAAAATCCTTGCTAAGAATTCAGGGTTTTACCGCAAAAAACTAACTTACAATTCAAAATTACTCATATTTCCAACAGTAATTTTAAGCCGACATTTTCGCCGCTGCGCCGGCGACCTATTTTCTTGCTGATGTTTAGAGTCATACGAAGAACGAAGTTCTTCGAAAAGGGGTCTTATGCATTTACCACGACGTTTGCAGCCACCCCAATTTCGACCCGGGAGTGATATTTTTTGGGCCGTTTCTTCGGACGGGTTTTTCAATATTGCCCTTTTGGCAATTTCCAATCCAATTTGATGTCGGGGCGTCATTTAATTAGATACGTTCGAATCTTTTTGCAACATTTATTCTGTTTGGCACATCTATTCTGATGCGTACGGGTCCTCTGCTTATGTATTCTTTTCACATCTCTCATGTCTGCATCTAGAAAACGTTTTCTGCAACCGGGGATTGAAATACGACATATTTCTATATCGATTACTAGATGGAAACGTTCAAAATTTCAAGACAAGTTAGGAAATGAAATTTGTATGAGTTATTTCCACACCGTTTTGTTAATTTTAGTTAGGAAATGAAATTCGTATGAGTTATTTCCACACTGATTTAGAATTATTCAAAAGCAATGCAATGTGATTTTAACATTGATTTCTTGAATGAAAATCGTAATTTTCGTTGTTTGTCTATTTCAAACCACTGGTTTTGCAGAAAGCTATTTCGCTACGCTCGTATGGAAAATATAGCACTAATGATGAAAAAATTAACATTCCAAAACTAGTTGCACGACGTACTATTTTGTAAGTTGATATCAAAGTGTGTGATTTTCACACCGAAATGAACGACTTTTTCGTACTAGTGCGCTAACGGATTTTGGTCAAATTAATAAATTTATTATGATACTATGTGAAGGTAATAGAGCTATATTATTGTATCCCACAAATGTGTCGAAATTTTCATTAATGTGCGATTGATGAGCTTCCAAACCATCGAAAAAAGGAATGTTTTCAGATCTTATGGCTTTTGAATGGTAGCAGTCAGGACATAAATAATGTTCATGCATTAAACAAATTTAGTTGGTCGGTCGTTCTATTGCTTTCCAAATGAGTAAGCA
The DNA here is from genome assembly GCA_029228625.1 of Pseudolycoriella hygida. Taxonomy (NCBI): domain Eukaryota; kingdom Metazoa; phylum Arthropoda; class Insecta; order Diptera; family Sciaridae; genus Pseudolycoriella; species Pseudolycoriella hygida. The sequence continues at coordinate 8,753,753 of CM055405.1, read as the reverse complement.
AAAATAACACACCATTTATAAGAAGAATGCTGGCAAACCTTGAAAAAGTGAATTATATTTCGTTCACAAGTCATCTCACCAAACTGTAAACATAAATAACCATCCCATTGTTTACGATGTTTCCTGAACTGTAATTTTCTCATTGTTTGAAAATACCAACAAAAATATTATTAGTCAATTTCCACGTCTAATTTACTCTTGACCAAGTCTATAAGCCTTGGTATTGCTTACGCATTAAATTTATTTTTCCTCATATTCTTCGTCGGCACTTACGAGTAATGTGTATACAAAATTTTTCCTGAAATAAAAACATGAGAAAAAATATTTTAATTTTCTTTAAACACTCACACAACATCCGTTTGTATACATTTTCCTTCTGACAATTGATCTCTTTAGCTATTGAGATTTTCATTATCAGTTAGACGCATGCGTGTTCAATTGCAAAAATGTTCTGTGTGATGGAATAAGAAAAAAAAATATCTGAAAATGGAAAATTATGTTCGGGATGTCAATTAGATAGACGGGTGTTGTTCGCGAGATAGAGAATACAATATTTGTGTTGACATAAAAATGTAGTTAGTTCTCAACACTCCATACTGAAGTAGAGTAATAAATATAAATTCCAAATACTTGACAAACGATAAAACAAAACAATTGCATTTGGAAACGTGTGTGAGATACGGTATCATTGTTCTGTGCCATTTTTTCTTAGTTGTTAACAATGTACACATAAAACTCCTTCGCTCGAATGTATTCGAGACAAATCGATGACTTTTTGCATAAAAATATTTTGCTTAAATGTGTTTCATCTTCTCCGCAATATCAATTCATTTGTATTAAAAGTGCGAAGAGGTTTTTTTCAGTTGGAATTGAGATAGAAAAAGTTATTTTAATCGTTGTTGTATCACAACTCTTTAGAGCACGTGTGAATGCCTACTTGGAATAACTACAGCAAAAAAAAACGTTTTTACAGATGGAGAGCTATTAATTTAAGTAGCTTAACAGCGGATTCATAATTTTTTTAACGTATAGACAGTCCGATTACCATTCAGATTTTTTATATCTATTTCCCCCGTATTCGTTTATTTAATAATTTTGTAATAAATATTCATGAGATCATTTTGGGTTTATTGTTATTGTTTTTTCGAATACTCGTTATTTTCGATTTCATGAATTCTTTCGATTTTATTTTTTATAAAAACATTACAATTTAATCGAAAATTGTTAGCGAACATCATACATATAGACTCGTTCAAGTGGATGAAAACTGCAGAAATGCATTCTTTCTATAACTCAACAATCATCATCAAGCGTAATGGGTTTCGGCTCTGAAGTAGCTATTGTAGAATTTTTCCAGCATTTTCACTCAATTTTACACTTCAACAGATTTTAGCAGTCAATCATATCATCGTCACCCGTCACCTGTAGTGTTTGGGAGCATCTCCCTGAAAACTACAGCTTAGTCTCAAAATAACACAGGTATGGCCACAGTCCCGGAATAGTAATTTGGATGACAATTGATGAAAGTAAGAAAATTTAAACCCGTGTGAAGTTTGCAGCCCGAACCGAAGGTGAGGTCGGCAATCACACGGTTTGAATTTTCTTACTTTTGTCCCGAGTTATCCATACTATTTTTTATCACAGAGACAGCCGAAGGTTTGTGCTTTAGCCACGAAAAAACACTGATGCATTCTGAATATAGTATTTTTCACAAAAATGATTGCAAAATATGCAAAAATGCAATAATTCCCATTTACGAACAACAAAACTGAATAACACTGTTGTCACTTGGCAAGGACTTAAATTATTTCAATTAAGTCAACACAACACAACATTATTTCCATCATTGTTTCCATTATAATATAAAAAAATATTTGCTTAACAGCCAATAAAATATATGAATCCGTCAATGAAAACACAGCAAACAATAACTTTACAAAATAACAACAAACTTACTTTGACGCCATATTTCATGGTTAACATTGATTCCGTTTACGACGTCGTGTTAAGTAAATCAGAACAAATTTGTTAGGAAGTGATTATAAATGCTCTAATATTATTAAACCAGAAACAACCGCTGGTTAATATGTAGCGCTCAAAATCAAAACCACTTCTGCGATGGCAACCTTCTTTCTGTCAAGTGAACAAATTTTAGTAGTTCATTGACGCAAAGAGGGACGAAAGTTGTTCATTTGTAATATTTTCGTTTTCTTGGCTTCCTTCTTTTACTTTCGCCCCGTGGGATGCATTTTTCTACTTTCGTCCCTGATTTGAGGGGCGAAAGAACAAACTTTCGCTGCCTCTGTGATAAAAATATACTCGAATCTACCGCGCTATCGGTAATACTAGACGGGGATTGAGGGCGTGAACATTAAATGAGCAAAAAATGTTCGTTTTGTGTACTTTCCACATCTTTTGCACTTATTTTGCCCACATAATGAGCCAATTTCCGACCCCTTTTTAAACTTTTATACTCGAGTACACCAACACTATTAAATTTGATCTTTATAGCATAAAAATCAGTTGTCAACAAAAAATAATTAAATTTAGACTCGATGGGTTTTGTTTAATTAAATTTCCAGTGTGTAGTGCACAATCTCGGGACTCCTGTAAAGTAATCAATTTTTCAATTGCATCAATATCTGCTGAGTGATCAAAATTTTCCCAAGGATGTTCTGCAAATATTGGTGGCATTGAAAAGGTAATTACTTCGAAACGAAAAATTAATTTACTACCAACCCCATGCGAAAGTTGATCATTACATGTCAATTTGCCCCTTGCAAAAATGATCCATTACATGATGTCATATTTTCGTACATTTTTATGTATATATATAAAGACTTTACTGTCGTCACTGCTTTTTTTTTATATTAAGATTACTGTTCGTTTAAATATTTTGTTCAAGTGAACAAATGCTGGTTGCAAAGTAGACAACCATTTTTAAGAATGATGGATACGACGATCTCAATTACACTCAAATGTATTTCAAAATCTTTTAAAAATTTCACAAAAATTTTTGTTATGGTGCCGCGAGCACCAATGTAAAGTCCTATTACTTCAATGTTCATAATGTTGTATTTACCACGAAAATATTGCACAGAAGGTTCATAGATCTCTCTTTTTTCTAAGTCAACAGGGCAGGCTTGTTCGTATTCACCTTCCATGCGAATTGTAGGGTTTATTATATATCCCTCCTCAACGATCCAACCATTATCTCTCAGTTTAGCGGCAAGTAGTGATCGAATGGCATGGTGACGATTATTACGAACCAATTCACCCTTCGGACACTTTCCAAGGATGTGTCCCAAGGTTTCGTTCTCGTTACAATGTTTCCTTGGCCATATCTGGGATTGGTTCTCACTGGTAAAACGTTTCCAGTCATTGACCCATTCGGACGTAGACATGCCAAACTTCGTTGCTACTCATTTGTTAGCCGCCGGATAATGGACAAATTGGTAGACCCCTGACTTTTTGCATGGGAGGCAATAAAACATTAAACATTGGACCCCGCTACATTAATTCATTACTTCGGAAACAATTATTTAAACTCGCAAACTGATTCGAGGAACTCATGTTGACGAACTCGCTTCGGAAACTGTTATTTTGGCTCATGTAGTTGCATAACTTCGGCTGGGATATTCAAACTCTACATTCGTCAAAACAACAGTTTCCAAAGCAAGTTGCTCAAAAAAACACTCATGAGTTTGGCTCAAAATTGTATCCTCGTGTAATGAGTTATTTTCGCAGAGTCCAATGTAAAGTATTGGTTTTTATGCTAGATATGGCAAATCTTTTTACTTTAAGTATTTATGCTCGAGTTTAAACCGTGGTCGGGAATTGTCCTAAGTAATGAACTCTCTCTCTGTGAAAAAAGAAGGATCACAAGACTGTGCTTGTGTTAACTGGGATTGTTGCCGGTGTTTGTCTCTTTAGGCATGGAAGACTTAAGAGAATTTGACACTAAAGTTGGTGTGTTAAGGAAGTTTTCATGAAACATTTTTTCTGTCGCAGCGTCACCGGTTGTTGCTGTCATATCTTCTTTCCGCCATTCTTTGGATGTGATTGCTTTTATGCTTTATTGTTTCACTTTCAGTCAGTATGACAAAGTAGAGACAACGATAGATTATGCCATTGTGAATCACATGTTTCGATAAATCACATAACAATTGCTAAGCAGCGTTCATTGAGCCGATAGAAAGATTTTTTCATATTGTCCTTTTACGAGATAAGAGGATATCTAAAGCTCGCATGAGAATTTTCCGTACGAAAAATTTTATTCAATTTTTCTAAAAAAGAAAAAGAAACTTACAAATCATTTTATTTTCCACTAACACCATCTACAATAAACGTTCAAGTCTTGGTTTGAAATGTAACGATTGTTATTGAATAAGAAGCCAACAGAAGCGTCCGTATTCAGTGTTACTATTCACATATTGTAGAGAAGCAGACATGTAACATTAAAAATTATATACTTTTCGAGGCATTAGCGACTGAAAATCTGTGCAGCAACACCGTATTGAATAATAGACGTCTTTTATGGAACAGCCTTTACATTGAAATGGTATTTTATGAGCTAACACTTTTTTGACTTATTTTCAAACATATTTCTTGAATACATCGTTCTGCTTCATTGCAGTCTCAGAACTTTATTCATTTTCTGAATTTCTTTGAAAATGTATCAAAACTAGGTCGATCACAGATGACGACGTAATGTAACACAAAAAGGCGCTGAGACGATTCTAAGTGACAAAAGGTTTCAATGGAACCGACTTGATCAGAAGCGATTAAGAGGGTTACCTACAGAGTAAAAAAAAACGTGAGAATCACTTCACTAATTGTACCAAGTTATCTTCAGACGCATTTTATATATTTCTGAAGGTTCCGAAATGAAATTCGAGATAAAAAATTACGATTAGGCAACTATTTGACTAAAACGACGTCTCCATTACAGAGGTGTCCCACTCATAAGGTAGAAAAATAGGTTTCCCATCTTATTGGTGGAGGTAGTCATTTATTTATTTAAATGACTTTAGATCATTCAAAATAAATAGAAAGTGGGTCGATAGCAAAAAGTTCAGAAAACCACTTTTTTCTGTTATAAATTATAATGTTTTTTATTTGAGCTTTGAATGCTTTTTTTTAGTCGTTTGTGATTAAAGCGAATTAACAAAAAAATAAATACAAATATTTAATCTTCGGAATATCATCATTGAAAACTGCAACATCGTATAGCACCATACAGACAAACAAATATAAAAGCTACAAATAATATCAGTATTTAAGTGTTTAATTATGGCATCGGAGTCATAATGACAACAATCGTGTCGAAAAATGCCACACAATATGTTGCAATCGATGTCGTATTCGTCACCGTCGTCATCAACATCATCTCCATTCATAATAGATTTGGACAAATTCATAGCGAATCATCAATAAATGACTTGACGTAGAGATAGCCGCACCCTATACCGCCAGGTGACTAATTAGTTGTGCATTAATTAAATGTTTTTTTTATTCGTTGTTTTAACAACTCACTTGAAAAGGATTGTGAAAAAACAGATGACTTGATTTTAATTTGTTACACTTCAACCATGTCGTAACTGTCATCGGTTTTAATTGTACGCAGCCTGCAATTAGTATTTTGATATTCCTTTGTGATACTTAGTAATGATCGTTTATAGATTTTTTCAGAAATTATGAGCCATGTGAGTATAACTTGGAGTACTCATTTCATTACTCCGCATTTGTGGCGGAGAAACGAAAATTAAATTTTATCAAGTTAGTATACATTCGAACACTCGGTCAACCGGCGCATTTCTGCCGTCTGACGGCACATTCTTTACGATACTTGTGATTGAAAAGAATCCAATCCGGCAAAACAATTTTCAGTTCGATTGTGAAATGAGTACTTTTATTACCATAGGTCTGTCAAAAAAAAAAACGAACGATTAGATGTCAAGTAAAGGGTGCGTTCGTTTAAAAGTGCTGAAAGCGAAGGAACGACAAAATGTGTAACAAATTAAACTTAAGTCGACTGTATCCATAAATTTAATATTTAATATTTAATGGCGTTACATAACACAATAACCGACATTGTTTTGCTGACGTTAATATGAATTGTATACGTGGTTAAGTATTAACAGTGCTAAAGGCTGAAGACTTTATTTCCCTTGATATTATTTTAATGATAGTGTAAATTTACGTCTTTCAATTCTAAGGGGTTGTTAACATTGCTTACCAACAAATTGTGTGCCATTTGGCAGCCAAAAACCTATTTGCTTGTTCGTTCGTATTATAAGCAATAAATAGTTTATTGACTGTTTTTGTATACTTTTTAACTCTTGATTAATGCATGATATCGATTTTTGTTACATTGAAAAGTGACAGGAACGGTGACATCGTTGTGTATATGGACGGACGACCACATCGACAAAATAGAAAAACGATTGAGCGGATATAAGGTTGATTTAGATGAAGCTTATGTTAGCTTATCACCGATGTTGCTAATGAATACTTGTGGATCCGACTTTTTTCAGAGTATTTAAACTTTTTTATATATTCAGCGGACACATTAGTTAACTAACCTTGTGCTTTTGATATTTTAGTTTGAATTATTGCCGGCAAAGATTATGAATGCTCTTTCTATACATGGGTTGTAGATAAATGGGTTAAACGATTAGTGGGTTCGAGGTAATAATTTTGTTTCTCACCGACATATTATGGTAGATCTCCATACCACCACCGATCGCACCGCCCGTGAGAGATTTAAAACTAATTTCGTGTAATAGATCGTTCTTTAAGTCTGTAGCTTTCAGTTCTGCACGGGCTTACGCGTTCGTCATTCAATAAGAAATATTTGGAAAACGCAAACATTTTTCCATAACTCATCAGTTTTATAACAAATCAGTCTAAATCAGGACAATTCTTGAACTTTATTAGCAAAATCAGGTAATTTATTGTTCCAATTGTGTGTAATTACTATGTTTGAGTGTTGTATAAGTGAAAGGTATTGACACTTAACTGTTATTTATAGGACATTAGTAAGACGTTATAGGACGTATTGATAGTGATGCAAGATTGATGATCTCATTTTATTTGAAATATTTGTAACACATTGGAATTGACAATTCGAAATGGTACCCTATGTCAAAAAGTATAAAGATTTGCATGACCCGATACATAAGCTTTAAGCTGTCAAACTAATGACATTACTTGCTTGACAGCTTAAGCATCGTGTCACCAAAATCACTAAACTTTGACATAAGCCGTTGACGCGCTAAAGGTGTGATTTTATTTAGTTTACCGTACAAATAAAATGGTGTGCTCTACTAAGTAATTGTGACATTCCGCCAATTTTGACTGATAATGCCAAGTTAACAAAATATTTTGGTTGATTTTATTATCAACGCCAATGACACAACAATTTTACTTCATTTGTCAATCACTTTATAACGCATTCGAATCCTTTCTGGTCGTTTTTTTCGGATTAATAGTAGATTATGGATAGGCGACAGAAAATTATATGTTAATCGAGTATATGGGCAATTCCACGGTCCGCTTCGATCCCACGCGTGAAATTCTCAGTAGTTGCAAAATGAAAGCAATAGAAAAGTTACTATCCTCTAGTTAAGGGATCAATACGTCTGATGCACCATTTTCTATTAATATTTTTTCGTAACAACTGAGCATTTCGAGCGTGGGAACGGAGTTTTCGTGGAATGGCCCATATATTACACGTACGAGTTTTAACGAGTATGTGTAATATATAACGAGATTACATATAATTTTCTGTCGCCTATACATATCCTGCTTTATCTTCCTCGAGCCAGGATGTCATATATTGAACCGAGTCACAACATGCTGTTGGCGCAACGCATTCGTGCAGAAATCGTAAATGTGTAAGTGCATCAACAAACACAAAATTTTTCAGGAAGAATTTTTTTAATAACTCAACCAATCACAGCAGGGCACTATATTTAAAATCAGTTTCAGCCATTTTAAATTGGCAAAATCAAAAATAGATCATCATCATCACGATTTTTTTTCGCGATTATTGTTGGTGAGGAAAGCCGAATAAATTATGTTCCTATGCTTCCTTGTTGTTAAAAATAATTCAAGTTACACAAATAAATTAGACATAAATGAAATGCTCAAAACTCATAACTCGTTTTATTATCTAATTTATTGCTTTGTTTTATTATCTTTAGTTTGCATTTTTCCTTTCTTTCCATATCTTTCATTCAAAAGTTTGAAGAGCGACTGGACCCTTGTAAAAGACCAATTTTAGGGCCCTGGCTCAGTTTAAGGAATTATAATCAACAAATTTTCTTCCATAAATTTCGCACAAAAAAATGAAAATCTGGAAGGATTTACTAGAGTTATGTACGAAAGGCGAAAATCACTTAGGTGGCCCAGTTCGGCAGCCCTTGGCCTAACAATGCACAGCTTCAATCCAATAAAATATTTTTCGATTACCTTTCAAGGAAAAAAATATTTTGAAAATCGACAGTGAGACGGATAATTTTTTTTTTTTTACAAATTTGTCTTATTGACCCTATAACGTAAAACCCACCAACTTCCGAGTCGAAATTCGACTGCTTACAAACGTTACAAACGCAATAGACCTCTTTTCGAAGAACTTCGTACTTAATTTAGTTAAAAATTTAACTCGAAACAATATTCTTAGCTAAAATTATGGAACCAAAATTAGGGGTCCCTATATGGGCTGCTTTGGCAAAGTTTCTAACATTATTTCTCATGAAACATCCAAGCGAGAAACATTCGCATGCTGAGGGCTAATTTATGCTATGTCCACAAAAACTTAGAGATGTTCTTGGAAGTATTGTTCGAAAGATTCATCTGAGAACGTAATTCGAAACCTGTACACTGACAGCGTTCATTTATAGCATTGAAAAACTTTCCTTGTGGCAGCACATTTTTTTGTAACATTGAAAAACTTTCCTTTTAATGCGATAGATTTCCATTAAAAGTTGGCATTTAAAATTTATAAGCAATTTTCTCACCGTTTGTTCTTGCGGTCACTTTATTAATATAAAATACAAATTACGGGTATTTCGGATCATCGAATTGAAAGTATATTCTACAACTCTATTAAACGAAAAGCTTAATTATTTCACAAAATAGTTTTTCTTTAATAATTTACGGCACTAAGTGTTCCATTCTAACGAAATTATTAGATTAGATTACGCGAGGTCAGCTACACCTACTATCGAATTACATTCGACTAGCATATAATATTCGTAATATACCCAGCATTTTGATATAAATATATTACATAGCCCTGTGAAAGCAGAAAGTTACTGGCAATGGCATATTATTATTATGATCGCAAAGTTTATGAAAACTTATGGCAGGTATGGAATATGGTGTAAAACATGTGAACTGTTTATACTTTCGATTATTAGGGTTGTGTACACTCGCAGAAGCTCTTTTACAATTTTTTTTACTTATTCGTGCTCTTAAACATTAATTAAGTAATTAAGCTCGAGCAGGTGTGTGTTTTTTTCGAATTATTTTTCGAATGACTATCGCAAGAAGAATTTATTTATTACCTTCCGTTGTTTTAAGCTAATTGCTGTAATTTTTCAAAAGAATTAGGTAGTTTACCAATTCACAAGACAGAATTCCTGCCTCTATTTTAAATTGATGGGAAAGGCTTCTTTTAATTTATAAGACTGGATAACCTTATAGGTGAATGATACAATTTAAAAGACATTTTGCTGGTTCGGTTGTTCAGAAATCTGGTTCGCGGTGGTCTCTGAATATAACGATTTATTGGTGGAGATCTAATGCTTTAAGTGGGTAAAAATCGTAAAACCGAATTTATGGGAGTTAGTCCTTTTGCGGCCTCAAGTTAATTGAAGTTGTGAATCAATAGAATATTCCTTGCAGGATAGATATCCTCAAAACATTCTTTGATTTACTGAGTCGCTTTCTAAATTCATATGGAAGATTTTATTGTTGTAAATTAGATCTCGTATTTGATGTTAAAAACTTCATGGTGCAATAGATGATAAGCAGAGTATACGCACGAGGAACGAAGCTCCGAGTGTTAGTATAACCGCTTCTATGCACGTCTATTCAGTACGATGCTTTAATGTATAAGCTAGAGGGGTGTTAATTTAACCGTTCACAATTTTAGGTGTTTCGTTTAACTGACTCATATACGGTCTTAACCAACTTATACACTAACACACCGACAGCGAATGTGCCAGAAAGAAACAACTATAGAAGGTTGTGGAGTTACATATGGATGACCGAGTATAAATAATATAAAAATCGTGCCGTCTGCACTTCATTTTTTTATTTGCGCTCACAATTTCTGTTATTCGTCTATTCGATTAACCGTCACGAACTCGGTCCTGTTGGTGACGGTTAATCGAGGTTTTACTATAATTACCTTTACCTCATTTAAATAAATTTCAAACTTTTTAATTTTTTCTAGACGTCCTTTTTCTGACATTTTCGCAATGTTCACTTCGCCGAATTTCAATTGATGTTGTAAACTACCGAACAATGAGGCTGATGATAACATTTCTGCCCTGCCTGCAGTCGCGCTTTTAACACATCCATACTAACGTCATAGCTTTTTGCTACACAAACAAATTTCTTTATTTATGGAGTTCTTTTCAATTTTAGTTACATTCAAAGTACGGCGAAAATGTTCGCTATATTTGTTAGTTTAGCGATAGAGAAATATGGGGTTTTCTCTAACTGCTTGAAGGATACACAAAGAAATTGTTTTTGCTCAGCGTACGATATTTCACTATGCTGAAGAGGGAAATTATTTTCTTTAAAATGTAAATCCATTCACCACAAAGTTTTCATCAGAAAAAAAATCTGAAAAAATGTTTATCTAAAAAACTGTCTGGTGTTCTATAAAAATAAAATTAATCATCAGGTCAGGTTGTAAAGCTGCTTGAACTTCTTTCTTTTGCTTACATTGATCATATGTTATCGTCAGTTTTTATTCGCCTGAGTATGAAAAATGTTCAAATATTTCAAATTGAAAAGAAATCTTATCATTTCGAAAATGCCAACCATTTCGTCTCATCTCATTGGAATTTAACATTTTCTTATTCTATTGGTGTGTATTTTCTTGGTGTATCGCTTCAATGTCTTGTCTGCTGAGCTAATATGCAAATTTGCACAGTGTCATATTTCACATTAAAACAAATAAATCATCCCTTAAACAATATAAAGCCAGGAACAAGTACTCCTTAGTGAAGATCTATGTGTTGCCTGTCTTAAGACTATATACTCTGCGTATTTATTTTCAGATTATTTTCATCTTGTAGCGAAATATGCACATATTTCATAAGGGTAAAAGGATATGATCGCATAACGCTAAAAGTTTGTATAATTTTACACTATTCATGGTTTCGGTAATAATTATTCATTTATTCCACAACCATATAAACTTTCTGTCGTCTTTTCTAAACGAGAACTTTGCTGTAGAAATGCATGCCACTTTCAATATTTAACATCATGGTATCCCCCATTTAAAATGTTATCCATTAGGAGAACCAGAAAATGTTGTGTGAAAAACCAAATAATTTGATGTATTATTAAGAAAAACCACGATATAATCAAGTTGTGCTTGATTTTCACTCCAACTAATTTACTTTGTTTGTTCTATAATTATATTAACGCTACACCTAACTAGCTAACGGATTTCCATTTTTGGAACTTTGTGTAGTGGTAACGCAATAACCACCAACTCAATTTTGGTCGGTTCAGCCTTATAACACTATAGCATGCCTCAAACTTTACGATTAAATATTACTCAGTGTGAGGTATTTAATTTGTAATCCGGGCACATGAGAAACTACTATTAATTGTCTCATGGGCCCTACAACTTCCAAATCTTATTTAATTTAATTGACAACTCTCCTCCTACCTTGAAACACTTATTTCTAACATAGCTTTTGGAAATAGAGTTATCTCAAAGGGAAGGGAGTTTCAGGAGAAAACATTCAATATTTAGTCTTAGTTACCATACCAAACAACATCCCTGCTCGTGGTATTGTGTTTTACAGGTTACTTTTGAAGCATCCCTTCCATAAATTATCAGGTATCGTTCGGCTTCTTCCTTTTTCTGTGGATGACTGGTGCAACGACGATTTTCTGAAGTCCATTGAAAGAAAAATAATTTCGATGTCTAATTTTTGGAAACGTAAAATTTCCAAGCGAAAAACCGCTTTTTTGAACACTTTCAAAGGATCAGATCCAATTCAAAGGAGTTTCGCGCCCAAAGTGTTTGTGCTTTTGAAACGTACAACACGTGATGTACTCTCTTATTACAGTCAATGAACGAAACTGCGAAAAAATAAATATTCTTCAATTTTTACATTGAGGTCAAAAAACCACAAAAGTTTAGAATTGCAGTGATTAACGAGTTGTATTTGTTTTCAGTTTTAATAACTGTATACAAGATTTCACTTGAAAAGTTATTCTTCATTATTTACCCGCCAGTTGCATACGATAATTGAAAAGAATTATTGAACGGACATGGCTTTAAGCTCAAGTAATACAAATATTGAGTTTCATTTAATGGCAAAGTTGTTTGCTTTCTGCGTTGATTTGTGGTTTCTTTATATTGTATCTACAAACAAAACTGAAATGGTTTGCAATGCTACAAAAGCGGCTATAATTGGATAATTTTGTAAAGTAAAATTCAACTCTTTTCTTAGTATTTCTTTTTGTTTTACTTTTACGGTTCACAGCCCTTCTCAATGCATTTCTGCTTCACATAAAAATGTAGAAAAATTGAATGAGGTAAACATCATTCGTTTTTTAGACCCGTACGAAGAACGAAGTTATTCGAAAAGGGATCTTATGCGTTTGCCACGACGTTTTTAACCAGTCGAATTTCGACCCGACCCGGGAATAGGGGGGGGGGAGCACCGATCTCCTTAGATGACGAATCAGCAATAAAAAAAATGTCCGTTCGTCCGTCTGTCAACACGACAACTCGAGTAAACCTCAACCGATTTTCAAAAACTTTTCTTTCCCTTTCGGCCAACCATACGCTAAATAAATAATAAAATCCCTTTCGGCCCAAGCTAGGGCCGTTTAAGTGATTTTTGGTCTTTCGTACATAACTCGAGTAAATCTTTTCCGATTTTCCAAATTTTTTGTGTTTGAAAGATCTGGGCTGGTCGACAATTTGTGGAAGAAAGATTTTTCGATTTGAGTCTTTGGACTTAGCTAGGGCACTACAAACGAGTCTTTGTTAGGGTCCTACGTGTTTTTTATATATAACTCGAGTAAATCTCTTCCGATTTTCAAAACCTTTTATTTGTTTGAAAGATCGCGGCACGACCGACAATTTATGGAAGAACTTTTGCCTGTGCTTAGGGCTCAAGTGGGCCTCATGTCGGTCCTTCAAAAAAAGTGTTTTTTGCAATGTTGCAGAGCGAATTGAGGCAAAAATTTTTGTCTATGAAAGTATTTCTCCGAGGCCTCTACTTAGGGCCCTAGGTCAGTACTAAGGTCGGCACTAGCCCAAAAAATGGTTGCTATGTTATAGACAAAAGTGAGGGTAACGGGTTTTTCAATATTGCCCTATCGGCAATTTCCAATACTATTTAATGTGAACGCAATATTTACTTAAATGCGTTCCAGTCTTTTCGTAACATCAACTCTTTTTGCCGCATCTATTCTGATACGTACGGGTCCCTTCATATGTTTTTATATTTGTTAGTAGCATTTTCTCGTAATGTAATCAAAAAGTGTGTTATTTTTGAAAAAATTGTGCAGCGAGCTCTCTACACATGTTCCTAGTACCTCATGGAATGAGTTGAACATTCTTACCATACGAATGACTCATAAATCCAATGATTCGAAAATGTTCATACATTTTTATGAATCTATATGTGTACGTTCAATTGAACATACCAGCAAACTTTTCGTCCCATTGCATTCCACTTCTGTAATGATTACATAATTGGATTTAAAAAATAAGTTGTTCGCTCGTTCACACTTTTACGTTCGGTCGGCAAAAGTAAATTCCTTCATAAATTCTCATATATAAAATTTTACGTGTAATTTGTTTTAGTAAAAACTACTTCAGAGGTATATGTGTCTGCACGTGATTCAAAAATAGTGTTCTGCAGGGAAAATATCCGCAAGCTTTACATATTTCATGAAAATTTTATCTCATCGAATACTATGTTTTAACGATGGCTCTTATGATAATAACATAGGAGAGAATGTGATCAACAATTTACATTATAAAGTCGTTATTAATGAACATGCTACGTTAATAATATGAAACTTCATACTTGATGCTCCACTTCGAGCACTGCTTTCTATGTTCCAATTAAATTTGAATTTATTTATGTCCTTCAAGCTTCATCATGTAGGTCTATCAATAACATCTAAGAGAACCCCTCCTATACGGTCGGATTATGTTTTATTTTCTTACCTCTGTCCGCATTGATACTGAACCTTTTCACTGCAGACTCATATTACTAAATTAATTATGAAGTTGTTCCAATTCCTTAGCAACGACAATTCCCTTAAAACTACGGTTGCTAAGGTTTTACGATTACTGAAGGTAAACTGTCCATCTAAAATAATCTTAAAATCTAAACTGTATTTATGAAATCGACTCTAATGCTTATGAATACTGAATTGTGCATAATGACGTGGTTAACCCAGTCATCGGACATTAATCACGGTAGTTGAAGAGTCCTAGGACAGATCTCTCAAGCATTCAAACCTCCTTTATTTTCCACCCTTGTCACACAACAAACCTTGTGTAAGTTAGTATAGCCGAAAAAGAGTGCTATAATGAAATGTCATATAACATTCTCGCACTGTTTTTCTGAAAAGCGTTAGTGATAAAAAGAGATTGAATGAAAACGTTCCTAGTCTTTGCAGTCAACAGTTTGCATTCGCTCCTTAATTTTTTGATAATTAAATGCAACTCTTCGCAACTGGTTACATAATTATACTCGCACTAATTGTTTTTGTGGCAGCGCGGTACTCTGCATAGTATTTCTGAGTGCCTTTCTAAAAGTTTATTTCAGTCATGTCAAATGCATAACAACAATGAATGTGGAAGAACTCTTTTTAATTTATTTTCGAAGCACTTGCAAAACTGAGGAAGGGCGAAAGACATTCGCCAAGTTCATTATTTACCATCTGTTTGACTAACAAATAAGGAAAGTCATTGTTACATGATTAATATGAGGTCACGATGAATTCATAACAGTTTACGTTGCATTTGATAGATGAGGAATCTCGTTAACAATCCGTTTGTTCTCAACTTGTATTCATGTAAAATTGATCTCTTTTACTCTGTTATTTAACTTCACGTCTATGTTTCTATGCTCTTTGGATGTTAACGGAAACACGAATCCCCGTCTCTATTTTATTTACCAGCTTTAAAATACAATATTTTTTTTCGAAATTTATATGAAGCAACATATTTTCCACTTTGTAATTTCGCTTGATGTTAGACTTTTATTACTTCAATTTGCAGTTTTTCTTTTAAAATTGTATGCTATAACTCTATCAACTCAGCCTCCTCGCTTATTTACAGCATTGAGCCATAAAAACGAAATTCCTAGCACATAGAAAAGTTTCTTATGGGACAATAATAAAGAGAAGTATTTCAAGAAGTATTTTCGTAATTAACGATTTCCCGGCAACCAAAAAAAAGGTTTAAAAAATTTCCAGGCAACTGCATTCGTAGGTTTCTAGGAATTTCCATACACGAAGTGTTGTCTGGACCACCGACTTAATGTAACTTCCGAACCACGTCTCAGAGTAACGCGAATGTAGCATCTTTGTTATATGCAATTACCCCGAGAATTGTTAGGCGCTTGACTATTATCTCACCTAAATATAGGTTTAGATATTTCGTTCTAAAATTTATCGTATATGGGTGACGACATAGGATTCATTCAGTGTGTACGTCTCACCTAACACACCACAACTACCCAACTTTTTGAAGCTTGAGTGAAGTTTTCCGTTAAGGGGTCATGCAATAATGACGTCCACATTTCAGTGCTTTCATACGATTTTGAGCCCCCAATAACCACCAATTCATTAAGTCGAACAGATAACTTTAGGACCATCTACAAATCTTTTTATAGTCATTACTACTCAAAACTACTTTTTGCTAAAGATTCACCAATTAGTCACTTCGCACGATTCAACTAAATTGCTTTGAATGTTGTTTATATATAATACAAACAATGAACATTAAACGTTAGGGTCTGTGGAAGTAATTAATACTAATTCTTAGAACAATCTGAGCGAAATAAATCGAAATTTATGATAAAAAGTTTCACGGGGGTTCTTTGAAATCTTGGTATGAAAAATAGTCGCTTTACAGAAAAAAATAAAATACTTTTAAGCTATGGCTCATTTGAAAGACCTTACAATATTGACGTAGGCTCGAAAAAAGTGAAAGTTCCTGTAGCTATAGAGGGCGAAAGTTGAATATATGTTTTACCAGTACGAATCCCGTTTCAAGGATTCCCGATCTATTAAATTACTGATTATGAATATTCATCTGGAATGGCAATATAGGAAAACCTGTCATCAATTTTCTCTACAACACTTCCTGTTCATAGCGGCCTCTTCTACTCACAA
>CM055405.1:8682272-8736624 GCA_029228625.1 Pseudolycoriella hygida | reverse complement strand
ACCAGCTCCACACTCGCCATCAGAGGAGGACTGGGCTCTGGCTAGCTGGATTGTCACTGTGGACAGGTTGAGATGGGCCATCGGGAGGTTCAGGCCATTCAAGTCGGCGGGAAACGACGGAATATTCCCTGGTCTTCTAAAAGAAGCCAGAGAGATTCTGTTGGAGCCGCTCTGCAGAACCCTGCAAAGTTCGCTAGCTCTTGGTCACATACCAATGGCGTGGGAAACCGTTAAAGTAACATTTATACCGAAGCCAGGTAAACCCTCCCATTGTGAGGCTAAGGACTTCAGGCCTATCAGTCTCACATCGTACAGAAAACGTTAGAAAGGCTGATAGATTTCTATATCAGGGACGAAATCCTTCCGAGGTATCCGCTGCATGCGAATCAGCACGCATACCAGGTAGGGAAATCTACCGATTCTGCTCTTCACAATCTGGTGGCCAAGGTAGAGAGATCTTTTGGAGATGGGGAAATTGCACTTGGATGCTTTATGGATATTCAAGGCGCTTTTGACAACACTAATTTTGAGATCACTCGCCAGGCCCTAGAGAGTAGAGGAGTAGCACCGGTAGTAACGAGGTACCACAAGGTAAGTTTCTGGGCATCTAGAGGAATACTATCCCCACTGCTGTGGTGCATGGTCGTGGACTCCCTAATTAGGAGGCTGAACGACGAAGGAATTTTCGCTCAAGGGTACTCGGACGATCTGACGATTTTGATCAGAGGTAAGTTTGAGAGCACATTGGGCGACAGAATGAGGTACTCGCTGAAGATAGTGGAGGAATGGTGTCGAAACAACGGCCTCAGGGTAAATCCGGACAAGACTGACATTGTCCTTTTTAGTAGAAGGACGTCTGGTCACAAACGGGTGGGGAAATTGAGGCTGTTCAATAAAGATATCGTTCCTGGAGCGTGGGTGAAATACCTGGGAGTTATTCTCGATCGTAAGTTGAACTGGATCGAGCACGTCAAGGACAAGTCACAGAAGGCTCTAGTAGCCTTCTGGATATGCAGGAACTCATTTGGAAGAAACTGGGGCCTGCCGTCCAAGGCTATACGGTGGATGTATGAAGCTGTCATAAGACCTATGATGAGTCACGGCTGCGTTGTGTGGTGGCCGAGGCTCGACATTAGGAGTGCGAGGAAAGAGATAAACGAGATTCAAAGGCTGGTATGCATTTGTATTACCTGAGCTATGAAATCGACAGCCACGGCGGCTATGGAGACATTAATTAACCTGCCACCGGTCCACGTGACATTGAAGGCGAAAGCTTTTGCTACGGCGGATAGACTGTCTCAGAACGATCTTTGGACTCCGAATTTCACTTCGGGCCATGGGAGAATCAAGAAGGCTATCACTAGGGACCGAATGAAACCGGAGACGGACTTCGTAAGGCGTTTTGAGACTGTCATACCCGATAGGTCTTAATGGCTGGAAGGTTGGCCAAGCTGCCGATCAGATGAAGTAATTGTGAGTTTCCCTGATGGCTCTAAAACTACAGAAGGTACGGGAGCCGAAGTATTCTCCCCGGAACCGTTGGCGGAAAGGTGGTACCACCTAGGTGGGTATGCCGACGTCTTTCAGGCTGAGATTTTCGCGGCACTGATGGGAGCGCGGGAAGGAATCCCACCAGAGGCATGTGGGAAAAAGGTCATAGTCTGTTCTGATAGCGAGGCAATGATCAAAGCGCTCATCTCGCCTGTCGTTACATCCAAGCTAGTAAAAGAGTTAAAGGAAACCTTGAACCGGATGGGACTGAGAAATCAGGTGACGCTGGTCTGGGTTCCCGGACACTCTGTCGTGGAGGGCAACGAAAAGGCGGATGAGCTGGCGAGGACAGGCTCGGCTACATTGGGTTGCGGGCCAGAACCTCTCATACCCATCCCACACTCGGCATGCGTAAAAGCAATAAAGAGTTGGGTGAGGTCGGAATTCGCTAACCATTGGAACACTTATGAAGGAGGAATGCACACAAAGCGTTTCTTCCCGGTGCCCGATAGGAAGTGGGCCAAAGAACTACTAAATATGGACAGGACACGCATCAAGAGGGTGGTGGGTGCGATCACCGGGCCATGCCGACTAAGCAAGCACCTGGCAAAAATGGGAATCTCTAATGACCCCAGTTGTACCTGTGGCCTAAGTGAGGAGACGGGCGTTCACGTCATATGCGAATGCCCGAAATTCTCCTCACTAAGGTTCAGGACACTAGGAAGTCATGTAGTCCAACCCGAAAATGTCTCGAAAATGGGACCTGCCGCTCTAGACAGGTTCCTGGTAGGGACTGGAAGGTTTCAGAGATTTACATGATGAACGGGTTACGAAACAAAGGATCATCAGATCTGTGTTTCAAGGACCAGTAATGGACCGGCCCAAACTGATAAATCTAAAAAAAAAAAGAAAGTTGAATGACTTACCTGATGATTGGCACGATATGCCGAAATGTTGATATCTTCTAATAATCTCCATAACGCAACTGTTCTAGATGTGTTAATGTCTGAGCGTCATGTCAATGACAAAATAATTCATAACATTATCAAGTAACGAAAAATTTCATCCCGTGGGATTTTTTTTTTACTTTCGCACCGCATATGAAGCATGAAAAATATAATACACCACTCGGAGATACTTTCGTATCTCTCCCTTGTAGTGTAAATAACTGTTTCATTCTTCTTAGGCGGGCAGAGAGTAAAAATGTTTTCACAGAAAAATTTCACTTTTCCTTACTTGGGCTAAATCTAAAGCCCTCTGGATTAAAATTGACATTTTCCAACCTAGTGAGTTTTGTAATTTCTGTCCTATGGAGAAACATGAAAAACTTAATACGCACACGCGTAAATAACTATCCCACAACTGGAACTAAGGCATGTAAAAATTTCGATTGACACTTCGTTTCTAAAGAAAATTATTCATTTAGACAAAAACACAACTAGCTCGAGAATGTCGTAAGCTGTTAGTTTCAGTGAGCAGGTTTTCTTTCTGTGGCGGACCCAATGTCAGTTTTAAAGAAATCAAATTTTTCTTGCTTAAATTTACTACAAGTTGTTGATCACCGACGACCGAGATTAAAAGCGATATTAGAACTGTAAAACCGGTTTTTATGTACCGGTATTACCGGTAATACCGATTTCGAAAATACCGGTACTCCTTTCCCTACCATCATCGTATCACCTGTCATGTAAAAAATATATTTCTCAAAGGAAGCTTATCCTTAACCTCTCAAACGGCACCTCTCCCGATAAATTCGATCAACAAATGAATTTTATAGAATTATTTTTGTGTACGCATGTCCTAATGGGTTTCTTTAGGATTTTCTTTTTGGAAAATCCGTAAAATTAATTTCATGCGTCCACAAAAATCGTTCTGTAAAGTGGATTTGTTGATCAAATTTGTCGGGAGAGGTGATGTTTGAAAGGCAATAAAAAAACCTCAAATAAAAAATATATTTTTTACGTAACAGGTGATATGATGGCGCTATGAGCGCTTCAAATTTGAAAAATAGCGGAAAATCACATTTTGGAATTTTATATCGGCCAATAACAGGTCAAGATCTTTGGACGCTCGGAATAAAAAATTGGCAATACGCGGCAAGGAACAGACGCAATTGAATCAGAAGTAAAGTACGTTCGAGTCTTTTTGTAACATCTATTCTGTTTGCCACCATCAATTCTGATGCGTACGGGTCCCTTGCAAATGTTTTAACAAATCTTTGCCCTCATTGATATTGAGGAAGCGGCCGTTAAAAAAGTTTGAATATCTACCGGCTAGTGCATTTTTTCTACAAAAGTGAAAATTACAGAAAAAAATTCTCCAGCTGGTCGTTTTCTTCTTTAATTTTTTTATAGGTCAGTTCCAGAATATCAGCGAGGAATAAAAGTTTCCATACAGAGTCGTTTGGTCTTGAAAAGTTTTAAGCTCTCTACCGGCTAGTGCATTTGACGAAAGCTCTATTCGTTCCATATGGTCGCGGCTTTTTAACTTTCTAATAGACAGGTTATATCAACGAGTATAAAAAGTGTCCATACGAAATGAAAACCGCCCGTAGGAAAATTATAAAGCTCTCTTCCACCGATTACAATAGAACTTTGAAAAACTTTGAAAAGGACTCCCTCCTCTCTCTTTGCCAATTTTTTCATCAATCATTGATTGTTACTTACAGCTACATACTACCATTTTTGTATTTATGCAAAGAGTTTATGTTTACCTACTCTCCTAATCATATAATAAGAGATATAAATATATGGAAAATCTTCTGAGTGCATTCCAATTTTCGTAAATTGAACCATGAGTTAGACAATATCGTAATGAATAGCAACAATAGGAGTTAAACCCCCACAGCACCCTTTCGCACAATTATATTAAATTTGAAATCATTTTGTCACTTCCATCAAATTTCTGCCATTCACAAATAAATGGTACACATGTGTACACTGTACAATATACGTAGTTTAGCAGAAAAGCCACATTCACATATTGAAATTTAGATCGGGTATCATAAAAGTGTATAATCATTGTGTGCATACGTTACTTTTACGATTATGTCTATGATTATTGTAAATTACAACGGATTGGTTATATGTGACGTTTTAGTACATGTACATATGCGGAGTAAACATAATGTAATATGCAACCCATTCCTGGTTTACAAGTTTTCTAAATTGAATATCGCCTGGGTATTATGGTGGTCGCAAATATTTGCCATTGCTATTCATATAGCGGGAAATTTTATTAGATCGAAAAACCGTACTACAAAGTGCATGCATGTACGTACCGAGCAGATTAAATTTTAAAATGTTAAAAATAGTAAATATAAGTAAAGCGTGGGGTTATTTTCATCGTCCACAAAATGAACTCTGCCAATTGGAATTGAAATCATTTTGTTGTTTTATTTGATCATCAAATGTAATGAACCAATTAAATTAAATGATACGAAGGAGAGAGTCATAGTAAATAAAGTCGCTGGTAAGTTAAAGCATATCCCTAAGCGAATAATGACCGATCCATATCCACACACAACTGATGCTCATCCATTTCAATCATTTTTCTTGTTTGTATGACTTATGGGTTTATGTGCTCTAATCAATGCGGGGTTTGGCGTTCCACGCGTTGAGATCATCGGCCAGTCTTTTTTTCCAATGCTATTGAAGAAACGCCAAAGTGAAATCGTCGAAATTAAAAAAATCGACAAAGTGCGAAGAAATGCCAATAAAAATCGCCAAAAAGGGGAAAAAATGTCAAAATGTTTTTTTTTTTTTATTTGGCGTTTCTTCACGATTTGGGGTTTATTCTTGACGATACTTCTCGATTTTTCGGTGCTTCAAGAAAAAGAGCCAAAAAGTGTCAAAAAACGTCAATTTTGTATTTTTTTCTAGTGTAGGTGTAATTGAAACAGAAAGTCCTAGGCCCGGACTGATCCTAATGGGCGGTCGGGTCATTCCCCGATGGGCCTTCTGCATTTTTCGACCAGTCAAAATTTCGTTCGGGCAGATGGCCCTTTTTTAATTCTTGCAACATTTCTTAGAATGCAAACAAAAACCTTAAAGAGTGATTTCATGGGAAAAATTGCACTTTAGTGCTTTTGACATCAGGGGGGAGGAGGGGGAGGGGGAATTGTGGGGGACCATCCCCATATCACAAATATGCAATGAATAGGTGGCGGTCGGATCAGTTGGGGAGGGGGAGGAGTTCAAAGTTTTTATATGGAGAATTGTATTTAACGTATTTACACCAAAAAGGAGGGTAGGGTGATGGGAGTTGTTGGATGGATGAATGCCAGACAACAGGTAAGTACATTGTAGGTGGCGCTGGTGTGTTATGTATTGTGAAAGTAGTGATTTTGTGATATGTAAAGCGCGTAATACTGGAAATTTCAGCGCTTTACTTGTGTAAACATTCGCTAAGTATATACTTACCCAGGATGCGCCACGAGGAGGCTGTTTACGTGTATCCCATTGGTCCTGAAAAGGACCACAATTCCCCACTCCTCCTTCCCCCCTCTTGTCAAAAGCACTAAAGTGCAATTTTACCCTTCACTCCATACTTAACATTTAATGTTTTGATTTCCCATCAAGAAAGGTAACTTTTTTAAGGGTGGTATCGAAGGAGTATGCCCGACTACTTTTTTCTGCCCCAATAATTGGTTCATCAAAATAACTATAACGATATTTAACGTTCCCTCGTCGTTTGGGACTGTAGTTATCTCGTAACGTACTTTTCGTTCGCGAGGTCAGACTCTTTCGTGGCATAGGGGAGAATGTGAAGTTTCAGCCAAATATTAGCATATCTAGTGTTAAGTAAAAGGAATATAGTGATGGAAAGAACGTGTGCCAATCAGAACTTTTTCGCCTGCGAGGTCAGAATAGAGAGGGCCAGACATAGGGTAGGGCAAAGTAGGAACATGAATATATAGCATATATAGCGTATACATCATTCATTTATAGCATATATGGCATATATAGCATAAAGCAAAAGTAGACGTATGCAATGTACATTGTACATATGGGTACGTATGTGTAGTGTGTACGGTGTACATTGTACAGTGTAGGGTGTAGACATTGTGTACACATTGTGGGCAAATTGTGTACACATTGTGTGAATATTGGATGCACATTGTATACACATTGTGTGCACATTGTATACACATTCGTAGTATTTCGCGAAAGGGGAAATCGCTTACGTAACATTTCGTAAAAGGGATCATCAGTCGGTTACCTAACATTTTTTAAAGAGCAACATAGTTCGCTTTCGTAAAAGGCATCATCAGTCACTTAGGTAACATTTCGTAAAAGGGATCATCAGTTGGTTACCTAACATTTGTTAAAGCGCAACATAATCCGCTTTCGTAGCATTTCGTAAAAGGGATCATCAGTCGCTTACGTAACATTTCGTAAAAGGGATCATCAGTCGGTTACCTAACATTTTTTAAAATCCAACATAATTCGTTATAGTTATTTTGATGACCCAATTCTTGGGGCAGAAAGACGTAGTCGGGTATACTCCTTCGATATCACCCTTAAAAAAATTACCTTTCTTGATGGGGAATCAAAACATTAAATGTTAAGTATGGAGTGAAGGGTAAAATTGCACTTTAGTTCTTTTGACAAGAGGGGGGAAGGAGGGGTGGGGAATTGTGGTCATTTTCAGGACCAATGGAATACACGTAAACAGCCTCATCGTGGAGTATCCTGGGTAAGTATATTCTTAGCGAATGTTTACACAAGTAAAGCGCTGAAATTTCCAGTATTACCGCTTTATTATGAGGTGCCTGATGGTAGCCGATGCGATAAGGTACCCTGGAGATATTTATGTTAGCCACGTAGGAATTCGACCGGCTTCGTCAATCTACCGCGTCATCGATCTGTTTGCGCTATAACCAGCTTTTTGAGAGCAAAAAAAGACACTCATGTAATTAGATAAAATTTTTCCGATTCAAATTGAAGCTTTTTTGCCTGTTGGGCCATTTCAAGCGAGAGCCGAGACATGTAACTTTGTTTCATATAAACGTCGACAGTGAGAGTGATTGAAATTGTGCCCTGTGTATTTAATTAATTTTATTTGTACTTCACTTGATGTCTTTAAACATCTTGTACTTTTCTTAGAATGCGTAATATCAGCTTCGAGAAACGCTTTAAAAATACGAAATTTATAAATAAAGCGTATAAAAGTTTCGCTCGCTCCGCTCGCGATCTTACGACTATACAATTAAGAAGTATAACAAAAAAAAATGCCTAGGCCCTCAACTCATTTCGTGGGCCTTATCAAAATTTAGCTCGATAGGCCTTGGGGTCATCAGTCCGGCCCTGGAATGTCCGTCAAAAATGCGCCGCAGGTCGTGATTTAAAATGCGCAGAGAAAAAGCGGGGTCGAGAGGCAGTGGGGGATCAAGCGAAGCATAACCCCCTTGCAGAGCACCATGTAGGTATAAGTAAAGGTATGACCGCCTGCAGGGCGTATTCAATGCTCGCCACAAGCTTTAAAACAAGCTTTTATTACAAGAGGGCGTATTTGATGAACGCCACAAAGCTTTTTGTGTGTACTTCTCTATTGATTACATCTGTCAACACAACATTCAGAACAAAAAAAAACATTTTGGCGTTTCATCATATTTGGGAGATTTTTCTTGGCGATACGTCACCTCCCTTCGCATTTTTTGGAGTTTCATAATTTTTTATTATCGCCAAACTGTGAAATATCTCCAGTTTGTGAAGTATCGCCAATATTTTTTTTTTTTGCGGTTTGACTTTGGCGATATTTTACGGCTATATTTCTCCAGTCCGAGTATCGACGTTTTAATTGTTGAAGGCTGATCGATCGTTATCAATCCTTTCCCATCCTACCCATCTGAGCCTTTTGTAACGTCTTTGAAAGTTCTACTTTCAAAACAGCATAACTTATAACTATAGCTCAGTTTTTGGAACTTGTCTTGTGTTTGTTTCAAAATTCAGTTTTGCGCCATAATTTCGTATGAAAATTTAATTGAACTTTCCGCAAAACAAGTTAAAGTTCTCTCATCATAACACTCTATGGAAAGGTGTAAGTACCTTCCCTCCTTCATAAGAGAAGTTAGTTGAATATCCGAAACTATCGGTTCGGTCCAAACCGGTCTAAACCGAACCAAAGCGGTTTTGAACATTCTTTTTAAATATTTAACACTTTCGAAATACGTCAAAAGCGGCTGTGCGTATTAAGTTGTTTCTTTTATGACTATACTGCATGCCGCAAATAAAGCGACATGTTTTTTTTAGTCAACTCAACAAGTGTTCAATAGTTGAAAAATATTTGCACTAATTTTTTCAAAAGCGAATTTTACAGATGTTTCAATTTTTTATTTACATTTGCCGCTTTTGTTATCGAGGACACCCGTTGAACTATTTATTTGGTAAAACTGAAGACTTTTTGTTTGAGAATGTATTCTTATTGTTGATTGATGACGAATGTATCAAGTTAACACTCGTTTTTTCCAGCTCGTTAAGTTAAATTTGAATCTGGGCCTGTTGAAACTGTTGCACACATATCGATTTACCCGTTCTATCTAATGATAGCAAATCGGTTAATCGAACTAAAACCTCACATTACATAGTTACAATATGTTGGCATCTGTCACTATAAGATCGTATAGGCTTTTATGAACGTAATTTACTCTTGAGTAATAGAGAGCGTCAGATTGCAATCACTAAATCCAACAAAAACGCTAAACACTAACGATAAATTCAAATCTCAAGATTTGACAGAAATGAATCCGTTCGTTTCGTCTGTGAGTTCACAAAATTTTGTAAACATTTGCTAATTACTACTCTTGTGACAGTGTTGAACCTATATTTTATTAACTAGTCGAACCCCCGCCCCTAGGGGCTACGCAGGCTTTATCATTTTCGCTTCAACATTAACGGGTAGGTTACGTAGTCGAAACCCCCGCCCCTAAGGGCTACGCAGGCTTTATTATTTTCGCTTGTTGTCTATTCAGAGACCCAAAGCATATTTTTTTTCGTTTTAAATAATGATGCGTAATGTTTCATGCCATTAAATCACTTCGTTGATATTACCGCTAATAATACTAAAATCGAAGTGGGCGAGAAATGTACTATAAATCAAAATAATTTCTTTGCCGCAAAATTACTCCACTTCCCCCTTATACCACTTCCCCCGTATTCCACTTACCCCGTATTCAACGTTCACCGCATTCCAAGTTCCCCGTATTCCAAGTTCAGCGTATTCAACTTTCCCCGTATTCCAAGTTCCCCGCATCTATTTTCCCGTATTCCACTCCCCCATATTCCACTCCCCCATATTCCACTTCCCCCGTATTCCACTTCCCCCGTATTCCACTACCCCGTATTCCATGTTCACCGTATGCAAAGTTCCCCGTATTCAACTTTCCCCGTATTCCAAGTTCCCCATATTCCACTTTCCCTGTATGCAACGTTCACCGTATGCAACGTTCACCGTATGCAACGTTCACCGTATGCAACGTTCACCGTATGCAACGTTCACCGTATGCAACGTTCACCGTATTCAACGTTCACCGTATTCCACTTACCCCGTATCAACGTTCACCGTATTCCCTTACCCCGTATTCAACGTGTCACCGTATTCCCACACCTTACCCCGCTCAACGTTCCCTGTATTTCAAGTTCCCCGTATTCAGCGTTGCACTTGCTACGTATTCTATTCTGACACTTCTCCGACCAATCTCTAAGACGACATCTTGACTGACTTTTGGCCGATTTTCAATTATGACCCGTTTTTTACCCATAACTCCCTTATTTCAGAACAATATCCCACCCCGGAACACCGACGTTTTGCACCATCCCGACAACATATCAAAAAGTATTTTTTATTTTTCGCCAGTGTAAACGCAATTAAACGCAAAAATAACGGGATCGTGACAGACAGACTTATAAATAGACGAATAGACACATAAAAAGACACATAGATAAAAAGACGGACATTAGTAATGAAATTCGTAAAACAGATATTTACCAAGCTGGCGACAGTTACTGGCCAATTAATTTATCTCCTTAATGGGCAACTCAATGACTCAAGCGATACTTTTTGCGATTGTAGGTTAAGTTAAACGAATCACGTCTTCGTCATTCAATAATGCACTATTGAGGCAAAAAAAAAAAAATTGCCCAGCTCACTGCTACTAGCTTTGTAAACATCATATTTACGAACTTCAACAATAAAATATAGGTCCAACGCTACTCCAGGATTAATACCCTAAATTATTATAAAATTTTGCGAATTGACAGAGTAAACCGAACATTTATTCATTTCCGTCAAATTTTGGCATTTGTTTTTATCGTTAGTGTTTAGCGTTTCTGTTGGATTTAGTGATTGCAATCTGACGCTCTCCAATTTTGGAGACAATACACTCAAGGTTAGAGTAAGAAATGTTTCATACAAACTTCAACAGATGGCAGCTGTGACCATTTCCGTTACAGTTCATCAATACCTCTAACAGAGACAAATAGATACGTCAGCACTTTGTCCATCTAGACCATCAGCATATCAAGGTGCATGACTTGACTGAAGATTGGCACTAGATGCCCAGGGGCGCCGACTTCATGGGGGCTCCGGGGCTCGAGCCCCCAATGCGAGAAATTCATGGGGGCTCAGCCCCTATTGAAAAAATTAAATTGATTAAGTGACTCCCCTTAAGTCTCCAATAAGATGAACAAAAATCACATGCAACATGATGATGATGAAAATACTTTTATTGTCTACTATCCTCTAGCCGACATTGGCAAAAAAGAGTAACTATCACTGCTGTGATAGCCCTCATTAAAAAACCAAAATTTACAACATCAAAAGATAAAAAATAAACAATAAAATAAATAAAGTCAATAAGATTATTATTTAGCGTATGGTTTCTTACATCTATTACAATTATATATTTTTATTCTATTCTATTACAATTGTGAGTGACCGAGAGGTCATTACGACAGGTTCGGTTATTATATCTCAATTGCACATTAGATTTTAATACATTTCTATTTTTCACACTTGTTCATTCGTAGTTGATTTGTTTTTCGATGCTAATGCCGGGGAGATTGGCTAGCCAACAGTTCCGACGACCGAGTGATGACTCTTTTGTCTGCTGGGACCTCACGAACCCATTGTGTGATCTGGGCGCCATCTTTCGTGTCTATTTTCGTTGAATGTGCCTTGATGACCCATTCATTGTGCATTGCTAGTGTGAGTGACGTCACTGAATGCACGCGTTTCGTTACAGGCAATCGAATCCTGTAACTACCCAATTTAAACGAAGCATCGAAGCTTGGGTGAACTTGTGGACGTTCCTGAATTAAAATTTTTTGATGGAAGAAACCCATTCGTTACCGGGGATCGAACCCGGATATTCTTGGTGGAATGCCAGCGCGTCACCACTGAGCCACCAGTCAATAAGATAAATGAAATTGTATTAAAAAAATATAAACTTGCAGTAACGTTGATCACATTCGTCCATAAAGAATAATACAAAAAAAAATACAAAAGAAACCAATGTACATCATATGCTCATTTAAACAAGACAACTGTTAGACTTACTCACCTCCAATTCTTTGTAGAGTCTTTCTGAAACTCGGAAGTTGATTGCATATCATCGCAATATGCGATTGATTCACGGGAAGCTTTTAACTGACTAAATTCATATTAAACACAGAAGAAAAAAGACTTGCATGATTTATTCGCAATCTCTTACAAATTGCAATAGTGATTGAAGACCCCTACTTACTAACTTTTCGGGTAAAACAAACGCAAAATTGCTTTCACAATGTTTGCTGCTCCACCTCGCCGCTTTTAGGTTTTCAGCAGGGCCCGTAGCTCGGGGGGGGGTGGGCTATGGGGGGACGGGAGCCCCCCCAAGAATTTGTTCTTCCCCCCCCCTGAGACTTTGAAGAAAATAGTAATCTAAACTTGAACAAGCTAGTACATTAGTCATTAACATCACTTAGAATTTGAACACCTGTGCGCAATGTGAAAAGCGCAATGTACAATTTCTTCGTTTTCTCGAATTTCCCTAAATTTATTGAAATGGGTTCTGCTCTGTAAGTAACCAATTAGACAACATCCAGTTTTGTGGAGATCTTTATGCGAAATACTGCAAAATGTCGCGCAGCAGAGAAACTTGAAATTCGAATTTCATTAGAATATCTTCAAATTCGAAAAATCCTCAAAAAATCCGTAAAAAAATAAAAAATCTATAGCTGTCTAAAAAATACTGTGGAATCATTAGGCTCAGACTAGAGCTGTGCGCCGGTCAAAAAAATCGGAGGCGGCGAAAGCGATTTTTCAATTTCCTCGGCGGCGGCGAAAATCGGCGCAAGAGGGTCTCGGCGGCGGCGCAAATCGGCGTACGTCAAAATAAAGTTCGGCGGCGGCGGCGCACTTTTTACCTACTTTTTCGGCTGGTGTCGGCGCGGTGCAAAAATTCCAACTTTCTGCAAAAGGTCGTGTCGATGTTTCAGTTTTCTCTTTCTGAAGACAAAGACGTCCATAGTCCGATTCATTAAGTCGGACAGATAACTTTAGGACCATCTACAAGAAGAAGAAGAAAATTTATTTAACAAAACAAATGTACTGCCCACTTAACATAGGTTGCTTAATTACACAGCATACTAATCAATCGTCGATATTTTCTTAACTAACAAATTGTCGAATTGGATTTTATGTCTTAGAAAAGTTAAACTTAAAGTTATTTGTAAATATGATTGTTTATGATGTGAATTGTGTTACTTAATATCTCCTCTGCTATAGTCATTACTACTCAAAACTACTTTTTGCTAAAGATTCACCAATTAGTCACTTCGCACGATTCAACTAAATTGCTTTGAATGTTGTTTATATATAATACAAACAATAAACATTAAACGTTAGGGTCTGTGGAAGTAATTAAAACTAATTCTTAGAACAATCTGAGCGAAATAAATCGAAATTTATGATAAAAAGTTTCACGGGGGTTCTTTGAAATCTTGGTATGAAAAATCGTCGCTTTACAGAAAAAAAATAAATACTTTTAAGCTATGGCTCATTTGAAAGACCTTACAATATTGACTTAGGCTCGAAAAAAGTGAAAGTTCCTGTAGCTATAGAGGGCGAAAGTTGAATATATGTTTTACCGGTACGAATCCCGTTTCAAGGATTCCCGATCTATTAAATTACTGATTATGAATATTCATCTGGATTGGAAATTGCTGAAATGGCAATATAGGAAAACCTGTCATCAATTTTCTCTACAACACTTCCTGTTCATATCGGCCTCTTCTACTCACAAAACTCTAAGAATTTGCCGAAGAAACCGATGCTCTATCTTCCATAACTTTAAACACAATTCTAAAACCATAAAAATTGATCGCTTTCCCAACTACCCGACGTATTTCACGAATATCAGCCTCCTCTAACCTCACCTAAACCTACAACTTTGCCTTGGTCACCGATCCTCTATCTCTTATAGTTCTCAAAATATTTCCATTTTTCGAAAATATATTGTCGAGAACGATCCACCCTAACATTAGTGACCTTATGACCGACCTGTGAGGTCTTAGACCCAAATTTCTCTTGATGACGGTTAGGAATTCGCTTACCTCTCAAATAGAAAAATAATCATAAAAATCGAATGTGATTTACCCGATTTATATATGAAAAACATGTAGGGTCCTACTCAACGCCTCTTTTTGGTGGTCTAGCTAAATCCAACCACCCAAATTCAAAAAATTTTCTTCCATAAATTGTTGGGCACTCATTGACCTTTCGAACAAAAAAATATTTATGAAAATCGGATAAGCTTCACTCGAGTTATGTACAAAAAACTCGTAGAGCCCTTATAGAGACTCAGTTTTAGGGCCCTGACTGTGACTAAGTCCAAAGGCTCAAAATCAAAAAAATTTCTTCCATGAATTATCGGGTATGCCTAGGCCTTTCGAACAAAAAAAAATTATGAAAATCGGAAAAGGTTTACTCGAGTTATGTACAAAATACCAAAGACCAATTAAACGGCAATTACTCGGCGACCCTTGGACCGATAGTGCCCAGATTCGATCCCATAAAAGCTATTTGACTACATTTCAGGGAAAAAAATGATTTTGAAAATTGGTCAAGTTTTACTCGAGTTATTGCGTTGACGGACGGACAAATATTTTTAAAATTTTTTCTTATTTAGACCAAGAAACGAAAAAGTAACCAACTCCCGGGTCGAAATTCGTCTGGTTACAAACGTCCTGGTAAACGCATTAGACCCTTTTCCGAAGAACTTCGATTTTCATACGAGTCTAAATAGTGGAAGATCAAGGACTCAAACATGCGTACCTGAATCACTTTCCTAAAAAACGGCGTGAAAATTAGAGCCCTTGTTATAAATGAAGTAACTAGAAAGTTATAACTCGTTTGCAAACAAAAAATCTGATTTTTACGTTGTTCCCTGAAAAATAATTCAGATTTTAATGGTACTTAAGAAGATGCTGAAAAGACTGAATAGTTGTGCCAGAAACAATGAAAAAATTAAATTTTATTTAGTCTAGTCTGGTAACATTAAATTTTTGTAGTCATATTGTACGACTCCTAAGTTCAAAAGGCTGACGGAAGGAAGGGTATGAAAGGACCTACAACCATGAACCTATAGTTCCTAGAATTCACCTTAGAACGCTGGACGGTTCAAAAGTAATCTCTAGGGCCCAACAATTAACTATTCTCGATTGTTATTTTGCAGGAAATATGAAGAAGTAATGGGAAACGTTTTTGCCCAAGAAACTTTTATTTCCAGAGCAAACATTTGTGTTCTGGATGGTGCAAATACAATATTCGAATCTCGTCACAAAAATATACACTCCTACGGGGAACGAAAAATGTCTTCCGTTTTTGTCGAATGAGTTAGCATACAATTCCATGCAAACCACTACACCTACACTACACATTAATTCAATAGAGGTTCTTGTTACGAAGTCTTCTAATTGCTGATGGCATTTAGTTTGAATTTCAGGTTTAATTGGTTGCATTGAAACGTAAGAAAACATGATTCTTTAATTTCAGCAGGCATACGGGCACATAAATCACAAAGGGTTATAATATGCAAATTTAATTACAACAAAATCACAATTACAAACTGCCAAAAACTAGGCACATCGTTAAATGTACCCAAGCATCAACAATTCTGAAGCGGTGGTAAACAACATCAATATACTTCATTGTTTCCTTAATATTAATAATTGTGATTAAACAAAGCATACGGCTTCGGGTTATTATTGCCTCATAAATCCAAATTGAGCACAATAATTTTCTGACAAAGGATTATTACTCACTCATGTCTTTCGTCATCGTTTCGGAAGACTTTGTCATGGTCGTATAATAATCATTAACGCTTTCCGTACTATATGATTACAGCCACATTAAAGATATATATTGAGGGGCTGAAAATGTCTAACCAAAATAAATGAGGTTTCCTCCATTACACCATTATCAAGATGAAATTACACGATCGAAATGCAGAACTAAATCTGAAGTTATCTTACGGTTAAGTATGGTTATGTGTTAATGCAAACACCCGAATAGATGCCTACGAAGTAAAATAAATAAATGGGATTTTCAGAAAAGCCACCCAGCACAACAAATAAAATAAGTTACATAATTAGTCCTTTAACAAATTATGCCTATTGACACATGCTACGAAAAAAAAGGATTCAATGGAAGCAAGTATGCCATCGCATGTTTGTTTTTATATCGAACAATTTTCCATTTATACAATTTCGACTTCATAAACAAAAGAATTCTTCTAGTTAGAAACTTATGCTTATACTTGCTTACCACATAAAATGCTTTTGCTCTTCTTCTGCTTTCAATACTTTCATTAAGATGCATGATATTGCTTGGAGACAGAATCAAAATAAACAGCCAACTCCATCCAACTCTTTTTTCACTTTTATGTTACATTTAATTTCACAACAGAGCTTTTCTGAGCAACCATTACCAATGAAACAATGAAGAAATAGATCCGCAAGCTTCATTTCCAGTGTTTCTAATTAATGTTTATGTTTCTCTGATTGACATTTTAGCTCCGTAAACCTGTATCCACATTGTCGATTCCTGGCTCGATGAAAACACCTTGTGCTGGCAATCGGGAAACATTGTCGAACGCATGCAACGAAGAAGCAGGTATCGCACTCGTAGGAGTACATTCAGAATATCCCAGGTAAGAACATTTTTTTTCGAATTTGGTGACAATCGACGGGCGTATAAACGTGAATTCCGATCAAACCTGCTTTTTTTATTAGTTTTTTTCTTGTCTGTAAAACAAAAAAAAGTACAAAAACTTCCGTTTCAATGATTTTTGTAAAAGTCGTAGAAAAAACTTGATTTTCGCTAGCACGCGAATCTTTTTCGCTTATATCTAGAGGTGAGCAGGCCACCCGAAACTCGACTAAAAATAAGATCCGAATCAATTTGTCGGATCGGGTCGGGTGTCAAGACTTCAACTAACAAAACACGACCCCAAAAAAGAAATTCATTCAATTATTTTCTCAAAATTGAGTTTAAAAATGATATCTTTTTAATAAAAAGTTCGGGTTCGTGTCAGGGCTTCGAGTTGGGTTTGGGTCGGGTTTGAATTTTTATTTTGGTTCAGGCGCGGTGGTTCTGGTCCCATTTGAAAAAAAGATCGACCCGCACACCTCTAGTTATATCTCTGCGAATTAAGCACGGTTTTGAAAAAATTTAGTGTTGGCCGGATTCGCACTACGCGACACAATACAATAGTTGATGGTTTTTCATAAATATTTCTTTATTGATGATTTTTTTTGCTAAGTCGTAGAGAAAAATAACATGTTTTCCTTCCGAAGTTTGGGTCGGTCGGAGACGTCTTTTTAGCGCTATAGATCGCCCCAGCCCAAAAAAATTCCTTGCGATGCCTTAGAGAAAACTGAGCTGAACAATTTTGCCGCTCAAAGTATGGGCCCAAAGCCAGTACAAGTTCGGTAGTGAGGTTTGGAAATGTTTTTCACACCGCTACTTCAACGTTAGTTTCAGCTTATGAGGATTCATCCATATGTATTCAGTTTTTTTTTTCGTTTTTTAGTTGTCCCTATTTTCTTTTTTCGAGGCTCACAATTTTTATCCGTATATTTAATCCCTTGTCATTCTTTTCTTAAAATATTACAAACACGTGCCTTTAAATTTACTTGTTATGCTGTTTTCAACATTATCTACAATATCTCTTTTTTCAGTGTATTTTTTGTATGGAAAACCTTGAAAACAGCTGAAACTTGATAACAAGTAAATTTATAAGCACACGACCGTATGTGTTATTGTAATATTTAAGAAAAGGTTGGATTAATGTCCCACATAAAAATTGCAAACTTCATTTCACTTATAATTCGCTAGTGGGCATGAACGCTTTCTGCATTTAACTTTGAGATATTCGAAATTCAAAGAAGAAATTCCCCAAACGTTCGTTACAAAGTTCTAATGTTAAATTTTTATATATTTGCTCGTAAAAGCCTGTAGCACGTACGGGCGAATCGTATCATCGCATTGAAAACATAAAAACAAGATGTTTGTCTGAAGCTTCTGAATTTTTTGTTTGTAAAAAGTGAAAATTTCTCTGACTGGAAATTTTTTTTTCTTTGTTTAGGACTTTATTGTTCGGACTTTTTTTTGAACTCATTGTACGTTTATTATTTTATCTGATGTCAAGAATTCGTTAGATATGAGATAAGAAGCATTTTTCAATAAAACGAGTCATTAACCTGAATATAATAAGTTTGGTGATAATGATGAAGTAAAATTGCCAGTTTAAAACTTTAATATTCCCATGACATGACATCCCATTATTAATTTGAAATTGCACAAAAGAAATAAACTAAATTACTAAACTTCAATCATCATTACTTGACTGAAACAATGGATTTAAATTCATTTAGCCATAGCGTTCTGCTTTTCTCATTAAATAATTATGAGGTTAATTAAAATCGATCGAACAATAAAGTTGTGCACAAACAATAAGAGTTTAGAGGTGTCTTCATTTAAAAGTTTTACCGTATTCTGGAGGACATTAAGCAAAAGCTTCTGAGCGCCTACATATTGCTTTCGTAATATACGAATTTAAATGCGAATGCAAATATGGTTCAAAAGAAAAATTCCAACCACATTTCCATTGGGAACGATGACAGAGAATGTTAAACATGAATTGACTTGACTATACGTATAGCTGAATGAAGTTAACCGCATTTTAAAATAGTATGTTCCAATGTGGTTAGGGGTTATGTACCTCATTGTAACCGACTCATTTTAACTCTTTTTCATGCATGTTTTAAAAGTTATGTTAAACAGGTCACCTTTGGACAAATAATAAATGTTTTATCCTCTAAATTTCGAAGTTCGTCCTTTAGGACATCAATAAGCTACAACTAAAATTATTATCATCGTTGTCATACATAGTACATTAAACAATGTTAACCGGTTCAAAAGAAAGCTTAACGACTGTTTCAACCGAACGGTACGTTAAAAATCTCATGAAATATTCAAGATAGTGCTGCTTGTTGGTTTGATAAATTTTATGTATTGTTTGAGGTAGGAATTTTATTTTGGAATAAAAATAAAGTTTATTCATATTCGCATGCTAGTCTATGTGGAGTACTTACTAGGTTAGATATTTTAGTGTAGGGTGAGTCAAAAAGTTGTGCTCCAAGTGAAAGTAATACCGAAACCCATTTCATAGGTTAATACAAACATTTTCGTAAGGTTCGTCAGAATATGTCTAATGAAATGCTTGAAACAAATATTTCTACATACGGCCTACGTCCATCGCGAGTAAAATGAAGTATCAAGTAAAATTTATAATTGCGTCCTTATTAGGCAGCATTCAAATTCTCTCTTTCTCTATGTAGAATGAGAGCAATAAGAGAAACGAAGGAAACGTTTCATAACTGCAAAGATAAATTTGTTTGTCTCTTGTTTGTTCTATTTAATTTATTTTACAACATAGCAAAAGAGATTTTTTTGGCCTATGGAGAGACGTCAGGACTTTCATGGACAAAAAAGTTTGGCTCTTTTACCCAGAAACGTCAAAAACCATCGTGTAGTGTCGCGTATTGTGTGCTGGGCCTACACTAGGACTGTACAGCCGGAACCACTCAACAAATTTTCACTAACTTTTTTTCGTGATTTCCGGAAGTGCATATCTTTTAATCAAAACCTTGAAGAGCCTTTTGGGTTCTAATTTCATCGAGATATAAGATAAGATGACCATTTATTTAGCAAAGCTATTTTTTTACATAAAATCGTATCACGTCAGGAAATTTTTAAATTTGAATCGTTTCTCTAACAAAATTTCTCAATTTCCTTTTAAATAAGGTTTCGCATTCTTCACATTTCAGGTCACTAGGTAATGAATTAAATAATAGCAGACCATTATCGAACACAGAATTTCTCTCCTTGCTAAGTTTTTTTTGTCAGATAAAAATAATTTTTGCTCCTCGTCTGGTACCCATGTATATAGCCGTTGAACGTCACCATTTCCAGAAGGTATTGAGGTAACAGTCCTTTCCTCAGCTTAAAGATTAATGCCACAGTCTCTGTTTTACACTCAGCCAATCTAATGCCTCCAACATGTATGCTCTCGGTGTCAAGTGTCGAGTAGAGGCTCAGTTTTAGGGCCCTGGCTGAGTCGAAAGGCTCAAAATCAAAATATTTTCTTCCAGGCCCTTGCCGGGCATTCCTAGGCCTTTTGTGCAAAACAAAATTTATGAAAATTATATACAAAATACTAAAAACCCCATAAACGGCCCTAGCTCGGCGACCCTTGACCCGACAGTGCCCAGTTTCAATCACATAAAAAATTTTTCGATCACCTTTCATATCATTGTTCGCTCTAATATTGGCCTGTAAATAGTTACTATTACAATTTTTCACTTATTCTTGAGAAAGTTATAAATTTTGTACACTCTAGTTTCATAAATAACTATTCGGAAAAATTATTTTCGTTTTTTCGAAAGGCTTGGGTCCTTGCTTGAATGAATTCGCTTTTATTCGGATTCGAGTTCAATTGTTCTGTTTAAGCACTAAGTAAAATAGAATCGCAAAAGTTTCAAATCAAATTGAACTTTATGTTAATTTTGGTTTATATTGAATTATTCGACTGAGGATATCGCAATCGTAAAATATTGACTTTCTGCAAAATTCGATTCATTTTTTTTTTGAATGAAATACATTCAATTTTAGCAGAAATTCAATCAAACGACTCATGTTGATCTTTTGTTTAAACTATTAATTAAAATATTCAAAAACCATTGTGTGAGCAAATGAACTACCTGGTTTCAATGATTCTTCCCTAATTTTTTCATTAGGGTCGAATATCCGCTCCCTGGAGAACAAATTTTTGTGGAACGACTTTGGCACGACTAGTGAGAGAAGATTAATTCGTAACTCGGGAAAATTTGTTACTCGAAAATTGCACTCTACCTAGTTCTTCGGAATTTATCCAACTTCTTACCTTGACGTGAATGACAATTTCACTAACTCAAATACCCTGGCCCAAAAACCCTCTCATCCATCTCCATAGTGTGTTACTCCCTACCTGAGCAAGAGAGTGCGAAAGTGGAAAATTGGACCCTCTAAAAACACTGAGAACACCGGTGATACTGAGAACTGCAACTGAGCTTGCTTCATACTTCGTACTTTAACACGATGGCAATAGTTACCTTTATATTCATGAACTGAACTGCATCACTGATTTTCTTTTCCGTCTTTCAATACAATTTTCTTCGGTAAAAATCATTAAATTATTACAATAACGACCATGGCTAATCAATAATAAATATACAACAATGATACCCGCAACTTTTCAAATTTAGTCACTGACTGAACGGTTAACACAACACAACAACTGTATTTAAATAAAAAAAACACAAAATTACATTGTAAGCATTATTTGAATCATGGAAGTGTTATCAATGAAAAGGTGATTCTTGTGTCGATAATTTTTATGATATAAAAACTTATATTTGTTTCCAGGTACATGGAGGAGCGAGGCCTGGGTGGCGGCGTCATAAAACCACCTGGAGGCTCTATCTCTGGAACCAAACATAAACCAAACGTTGGCTATCGTTTGGGTAGACGAAAAGCTTTATTTGAAAAACGAAAACGTATTAGCGATTACGCACTCGTTATGGGAATGTTTGGAATTATTGTTATGGTTATAGAAAATGAATTAAGTAGCGCTGGTGTGTATACAAAAGTAAGTGTTCCTTTAAATAATTTCTTGCAACATAAAATTATTTATCATCACATTTGATGTGAATGTACTCTTCATTTTGTAAACCGAATGGTGTTTTTGATTGATGGTTTTTTGATGCTACTTTTTTGAATGAAGAAAATAAGAAATTTCAAATCATTGTCATCGTTTTTGTTATGTCTCTAGATATGGAGGTGTAATAAATGTATAAAAAAACATTCGGCTGACACCAACCCGTAGATTGTCTCAAAGTCCATTTGAGACTTTCTGGTAAAGGCGGCCAACTTATATTGAAACAGTGGTCTTATGATCTTCCCCGTTACTCTTCCAGCCAGATACACCTTCTGTCTTCGACTATGTCTTAGTTAGGTTTCCACATTGCATTCACATTCTGAACACACACAGGTACGTGAACATTGTCTGCACACACAAAACCTTAAATCATCTGACCTTTCCCCCACTGTTCCAACTATTTTTATTTTTTGAAAGAGCCCATAAATGCAGTATGCCACACACAATCGAGACACCTTCTCCCTAGAGCATTGGCCTGCTTGTTGTATCAGATACTTAACATGAATTCCAAACCACACGTCTACACATGCTACAGTAGCTCAAGAGTTCATATGATGTTCATTATATTTACACGCCTTAAGATAGACTCAGACAAGGAATTCATTGTGTATGGATGACGTCATCCGTGTTATTGTTCTGTATAACAAATAGCAAAAACTACCCGAAATTGGAGAATTGGGTACGATGCTTTCATACAAGTTTCGGTTCAACGGGAAGAAAGAAGGCGAATGGAAATGTGACAATAGAGGAGCGTTATCAAGACTCAAGATGAACTTTATTGATAGGACCGGGGCAAGGTAGCACTAGCCAAGTTCTAAGTTCTGCATTCTAACATGAAAACCGTGTGACGACAATGGAGTTCAAAGATGATACGGAGTGCAATGGTGGACAATGCTGGTGGAGCTTGACGTTGGCATATTAAAACAGAATCATGTGGTGAGTCGTGTTACAACCATCCCAAATAGCGCAAGAATTGCAACAAAAACCCCTGCTGAGGGCAAATTCAGTACCACGGCGGGGTTTGGAACCCCGAAGATGGACTCGTCTGTTTTAGCCCCAACAGAGGTTAAGCTGCCTATCCTATAGCGTTGAAAAGCGATGGCTGTAGAACTCGTCAACTGCTTTTACTTCCTCGCAAGAAAAGAAAAGCGGGAGAAATGAGAATAGGTCTCCGCCTCTCCCACAAGATGAGAGTTTATAATACGTCGCAGACGTATTGCATCCACCGTGCGCGTATTATACGAGCCCATAACACGTTTAGTATGGCATACTACATAATACTTTCATAAGGTTGGTGTAGACCCACTTTTGATTCCAACAGACTCTGATACGAATACGTCGGCGGCGTATGTTATAAACACAATTCCTACGTCGCTTGTAGATATTTTCCTCAGTACAGTGCCCGCTATGCGAGACACGTAAATTTGCAACTGTGTCTCTACTCCCTACAGTCACCCACAACATTGCATCTGAGAGTCCTCACTTCAAAAACTCCAATGCATGCACGAGATATTCGCCCAGCGTAAACTATATACTAATTGATGAGTCTGAAGATTGGCTACGTATGTTATGGTAAAAGTTTGTTAAAGATCTCACAAAGAAAACTCCAAAAACTATGTGATAAAAATTCAGACAGTTAAAAACGTAGTAAAAAGGCCATCAAACGTACGTTCTTCGTATGGGTCTGAAGTTTACATTGAAGGGATTGAGAAAGCGATCCGTTTATTGCTTCCAAAATATTATGCAAATAAACATTTCGCTTTAAAATTTTGTTGGGCAAATATGATACACTTTCCCAAATATAATGTTGTTAGGCCTAGTCAATTTTGATGAGCACAAAACACTTTCCCATTTCGCAACAAAGAATTTGTTTTTCTTCTTCGCTTCGCGGAACAAAAGAAATATAATAGACTTTGTTATGAAAACCATAATTAAGTTGGATGGTTACATAAAAATGGGTTAATTACCTTAGGCTTGTAAGGGCGCTGGTGTAAAAAGGATATGAAGATAATACGAAATATATAATCTGATGAGGATGCAGCTTTGGCTTTACTTTAATAAAAAAAACATTAAATGAAGGGAACATTCGACATGTTTGAAAGACTTACCAGAGTACTCATTAGAGTCCAAATTTGGTCTGTAATTACAAAAGGCGCACGTTATGTAATTAATAACATTTTGATCGTTAATCGTTGCATATTTAATGAATTAATGTTAGAAATGACACATCGTTAAAATTGTACAATTGTACAAAACGCACTAATATTCGTTCCTGATTAACTTGTTCTATAATAAAAAAACTTTCTAATAATTCAACTTTAAATGGACAATAAATCATTGTGCTAATAACATAGATCAGTGAGAAAGTGAAATTCTATAATTATCAGTATCTATTTACATATTAACGGACATTTTTTCTGCTGTGATAAATCAACATCACATGTCGACCATTTTTTGCTGACATTCTTATTGCTACAATTCGGTACTTTTGTGTAAAATGGTTTCAAATAAAGACTTGTTAAAAGAAATACGCGCAATGGCAACAAACATAAATGGAGTTAATGCGAGATTGGAAAAAATGGAACACAAATTTGATTGTGCATTGTCCAATATGAATGACAAAATCATCCAAGTTCAAACATCATTGGCAAATGACATTGAGGAGGTCAAACACGAAACAAGCAATGAAATTGCTAAGCTTCATGGTAGAATCGACGCTCTGTACGATCAAAACAATTCTGGAAAGACTACGGAGTTGATCATCAACGGCATACCTTGTCTGGTCAACGAAAATCTTGAGGAATTGGTCTCCAAAATCAATGCAGTGATCAATAACAATGAAGAGCCGTCAATTATCAGCATCCATCGATTTAAATCTCCAAAACACCAATCAGCCGTGCAGGATGACTCAGTCAACAAAATTATACCCATCGTCATTAAGTTCGCAAACAATACCTGTTGTCGAAGTTTTCACACAAATTATTTTGCTTTCAACAAGAAAGACCCTTTAAAATTGTCACATGTAAACATTGAGAGCCGAAATCGTATCTACATCAACGAGAATTTATCTAAACAAAGTCTGAGCCTACTCAAAAAAGCAAAGAATCTGAAGAAAAATGGTAAAATAGCTAGTGCATACTCATTCAATGGACAGGTTTGTGTGTACCATCAAAAAGATGACAGGAAATTTGTGATTATTGTTGTGTTAGTGTTGACGATCTGAAGAAGTTTGATTAGCATTTGTACAACCTAAAATTTTCATTGATTGTATTTTATTATCTAAAAT
This sequence comes from Pseudolycoriella hygida, assembly GCA_029228625.1. Lineage (NCBI taxonomy): Eukaryota > Metazoa > Arthropoda > Insecta > Diptera > Sciaridae > Pseudolycoriella > Pseudolycoriella hygida. The sequence continues at coordinate 8,711,548 of CM055405.1, read as the reverse complement.
TTTCAAAAACGAATACTCGTTTTATATCTAAAAAAAATTCATTATCATAAATTATTAATCTACAATCAAGAAAAAGTATCCGAAATTTTGCTAAGCTTTACCTAAAATGTCTAAAATTAACTTTGAATTGAAACTATATATCAACCTAAAACTTTAATTTGAAATTAAGTCCTTCTGAGTAATTTTTAAATTCTGTAATAATTTCTAAGTCACTAACTTGTAATTGGGCAGTGTCGCCTGTTAGTTGGTCAAATAAATAAACAATAAACAATAAACAATGAATTCTTAATTGCATCTTAATTAAAGATCAATAGTCGCATTTGTCAATATTTTTGAATCAAATGTGGAAGTAATTCATTATTTTGGTTTTAATAAACGTATAATCCTTTTAATGATAGGCGTACAACGTCATGTGAGAACATTTATCGCAATTATAACTTTTTTGATAAATTCCCGTTAGAAGTGTGCGTCGATTGGGAGACTGTTAGAGTTGATAAAATCATTAGGAAACAGAGAAGTAAGCCGAAAATTGCCATCATTTTTAATAGACAATAACGTTTTTTGACAAGCATGGATCAAAAAAGGGTCTAAGCAGCCAAGAGGAGGTCAAAAATTTTGAAAAATAGCTGAATTTACAATGTTTCTGTGTTTTGTTTTGTTTCTTTGCCGTGTAAACGTAAATGGTTTGGTTTGTTTTACCATTTACAATATTTCTGTCAGTTGGTATTTCCATCTGTTTTACTTCCTTTTCCATCTATTTCATCGTTTACCCTTCAACATTTGATGATATGAGTCTGTTAGTGCGCGAAAATGTGTGAGCTTATTATGCCATTAATGCCACTCGATCACAGTTGTTCATAAGTTAAGCATCGTGAAGCCCAATAAACGCAATTTTGTCCTTTTCTACAAATTGTTGTTTGAATCTGCTCATGAAATTTCGAACATGGCGACCGTGACAGGACAAGGTCGGTAGATTGAGATCTTTTTGTCACAAGAAACTGACGGTTGAATTCGCAAGAAAAATAATTTTGCAAAATTTAAGAAAATCACGTAATGCGTTGGCAAAGATATTGAGCAAAACGTTAATTTCTTTCGTGGATAAGATAAAGACGGGAGAATTAACAAGAAAAGATTTGCGAATATCTACAAATCTCATTGAGAGTAGACTCGGAAAAATTGCTGAAGTCGACAAGCAAATTAGTGAATACAATTTTGAAGTAATCCCAATAAACGTAATTTTGTCCATTTCTACAAATTGTTGTTTGAATCTGCTCACGAAATTTCGAACTATCAAAATGACGTTTCAAACGTCAAAGCCCTTGCTTTCGCAGCTGGGCTTCTCTTCCATCTTTCATAAATTTATCTTTGAGAATCATTAGCTAAACTCGGATTCCTCGTCTGTTTTCTCGACTGCTTGCTTGTTTCATAACTTTGACGTTTAAAATGTTATTTCGACAATTGTAGTAAATCGACTTTTGCTGCCAACAAACTCTGAAACGAATATGGAAACAGATGGTTCCAAGAAGAAAATAGATTAATAGAAGATCGAAAAAGATGGTAATAGATAGAAAAAGATGTAATGGAAATACTTACCGAAGAAACAAGAATTATAAAATTCAGCTACCAGCAATTCAACGCCTTCTCAAATTTGATGGCACGTTTCGACCGACCTTCTCATATACTCTCCGTCTGGCCTTTAGGCAGGCAGTCCGGCACTGCACATTTCTATATTCTATTTCGAAAGATATTATTACCCAGATTTCTTCTTCAAAGTTATGTTGTCGCCAATGTTATCCCGAGTGCTTAAAGTTTTATCTGAAAGTTTCATTGACCCCTTGTAGGAAATTACTCATTTCTTGTCTAAAAACTCTGCAGCTGCACTTTTCAATGCAAGCTGTTGCAATGATGTTTGTGTAGTCAGTCAAACTTTAAAATTCGTTTTTTGACGAAATAAAGTGAAACCTTTTTTTTTATTGTAATCATCTTATTATAAGTTTGCTTCAGAACTTGTGCAAACATTGATACGTTTCCTTTGGCAAAAGTTTGCCACTTCAAACTATTGATACAAAACTTTTAACAAGATTGCATCGCGAAACGAGAAACCTCAAGCATTCATACGTATTCAAATAATATTCATCGCAAATTACAATAATTTATTCATGGATAAAATTCTCATTTTCAGCAAAATTTACCATTTAAGTTTTTTTCTGTATTCATAACTGAATCGTATTCCCCCTTTGCAAGAAGATTATTTTTTTATTTCTTCATTCGTTGCTGTAAGCTCATTACACCATCAACATATTTTTGCATTTTCTGTGTGAAAGCACACACACCAAAGATATTGCAATTTTCGTTTATTCGCAAAGGAACTGTACGGACACGTTTGCATAGGAAAATATTAATTATTCATTCATTTTCCCGTAGAAGAAAAAGCAAGTAGATGAGAATGACAACAAAAATTGCGAATGTTTTCCTATATGAACAAATTGAATTTTTTTCGGTCGTTACGTTATTTAGAATGTTTTATTTTAGATGTAGCGACAAGTTTATGGATTATTTTCTCTACGAAACCTACAAAAATTGATGATGAATAGAAATTTTATTGTTGGAAAAATGTGTCGCTTTGTTTTATGGTTGTCACATCCGTTTTCAAGTTACGGAGTTTTATTACCGATCTATTAATTAAATTTCTGTAGGTGAACAAAATACATATATTTTGGCGATATTCTATCTCAAAAGAATTTATTTTCACCATTTTTCGGTTTTCGATAAAAGATATAAAAACTACAAGTTTCAGAGTAGGGTGTAAATGTGGCACGCGCTCAACTAATATTTTATTTTATGCTAGTTCTTTTATGTGCGCTAGAACACCTTATCGTAAGATTTATAGATCCCGCTGCACATACAAGGCATATGCTATCCAACGTGCCCAACGTGCTTGGCAACGCCCAACAACACACCCCACCCGAAACTATTTAGGCTATCCAAGGAAGAGGCCTCAGGGCCATACTTCCATGGACAAAAGTGTTCCAATCAATTTTCCTAACAACACAGCAAATGAATTTCTTGGGATAGGGCCGACCAATGACATACTATAAATATGTACTGGCGGTCTTTGACAACAAATTAACACAAATTTGGTAAATTATGTAAAATTTAAGAAATTTACATATTTTCAGCAGAACAAATCGGCATTAATTGGGTATGTGTTAGTGTGTGATGTGCATACTATACATGAATTACGTATTTCCATTTTTGCTTCTGCAGATGTTTACGTAAACTTAGGAACAGTCTATAACAGTTGAGACTAAGTTTTTTGCTGATAACTGCATTTATCTTCTGTGCGCAACGCACTTTTTATTTCGGAGTATGTCTTCGTATGGCGTGGATGATGCATCATCGTAGACACTCGTTTCTTTTATGTTCGTTTGAGGCTACGGCCCTGAAGGAGACCGGGCCTTAACTGTTTTATTGAATACTGTTAGGCCTTCGATTGCATCTCAAATAGAAAACGAAACAAGGAAATCGATTGACCCTAGACGGACGACTTTCATTTTTAGGGCCTTAGTCAAGGCGAGAGACCCAAACTCAAAAAAATTTCTTCCATAACTTGTTGAGCTATCTTATTAACCAAGGTTGTGCTCGCTAGTCACTTTTTTTAGCGACGCTAACGCTAACGCTAGTTTCAAAAAATACTAACGTCGCTAACCCTCACATAAATTTCGCCACTGTGTACAAGAACTTGACGATTCAGTGTTTGACTCATTTGCAACTTGTTGAAATACCCGCATGGACGCTTAAATTGTTGACAACAGCTACCTTTAGTGCTCGACTTTGCTTAACCTTGGACCAAACTTTCGACGACGCTTTTTGCTTAATTTTCATTTATTTATTTTATTTCTTGTGACGACGCTTTTTGCTTAACTCTCATTTATTTATTTTATTTTTTGCGACGACGCATTTTGCTAAATTTTTATTTATTTATTTTTTTTTTTGACATATTGTTTTGCTTTTTTCTTTATTTACAATTTTAACTCTAAGTTTTATTTTTTTTTTCTTTTGACTCGAATTCAATTGTTGAATTCATGCAATATTTTGACATGCTCACGCTATATTTTGATTTTTTTTACTTTATGTATTTGAATATTTGAATTTTGTGTTTTTCTTTGTATTTTTACTATGCTGTGATTGTGTTAGATATACTACTTTAAGTTGTATGATTTGTAACGTTTTCATGGTTTTTTAAGGAGGGTTATGACAGCAGTCATAACTACTCTTTTTCCATGTCGGCTTGAAAAAAGTAGACAATAAAATTAATATCAATCAATATCAATCAAACTGATTCGCTAGTCTAAAAAAAACCTAGCGCGCTAGTAGCGGCCGCTACTAGCGGTCGCTAATTTTTCGCTAATAATTCAAAATCTGGAATAGAAAAAACACCAAAAATTTTTGAAAAACTGGCATTCGGTCCAAAATAGACTGATGACTTGTGATGAACAGCTCCATATTTTAGCGAATCTATTGGCGATTAGCGAAAAATATTCGCTAATCGGATTTTAGCGAGCGCTTATCGCTACTAGCGAGCAGTCTTGAATTTTAGCGGCGCTATTAGCGGCGCTAATCCGATCCCAATAAAAAAATATTGGAAAATATTTTTTCGGGTTGTGTAAAAAAACCCACAACTTCTTGGCCCAAAAATGCCCATCTTCGAACTCAACATAACTATCTTATAACGGAAAAGTTTTCTGAAAATTGTTCAAAATTTACTCGTAATTATTGTGTTCGTGGTAAACTCATACGTCCCTTTACTTCGGACAGACCTCAAAATAAAAATGTAAGTGAAAAATCAACCCGACTTTTTTTATGTGGAATGCAATCTCATAACCAACGTGTTGGATTAAGTAAAAAATGCAAAAATACACGCACCGCACATAAAGTTTGTAGCGTTTACCTTTCTTCGCCAACATTTAAAGCATCCGTCTGATAACATTAAAATGTTTGACTTTTATCAGCAATGCCTAGATGTTTGAATCCCCTTTTCAACTGAATCCGAAAAATGTGTACCTCTATATTTTCTCGCCAAAAATGGTATCTTCTTATAAAATTTTATAAATCAATTTGTTTTCCCATGAGCAAAATTATTTCACCTTTAACAGTGAAAAGCCTCCAAAATCTATTTAATATATTATGTCACGTAATATGGTTCGTCTTTTACATATTTATGAACGATGGCATGTAAAGTTTGTGGAAAAGACTTGGAAAAATATCATTTTTGTAGTCAAGTAATATACGTACTCTTTTCGGCCATGAAATTCGAGGAATGTTATCTAAAGGAACGTTATACGAAAAACGAAACATGGGAGACAAACATTTTGAACTTATATGGCAGCAAGCCATTCATAATTCTCATAAACTCATCATCGCTGAGAGGCACCTTGTTATCGCTAATATAACCTAAATCTATTTTATTAATTTATTCATGCTACCCTTGACACTTTACCCACCTGCCGCGCATAGTACGAGTATATTAATACCCATTTAATGTATCTAACACAAATATAACGACTTCACAAACATCTAAAGGGGCTGCTATAACCATGTGGCAATGTAATTATTATAAGAAAAGTTGACAAAATAATTTGAAAGTACATATCAGTGACTGAAATCCATTCGCATTGTTTGGAAATGGAAAAGGAAATTCTCTTTTAGTATAATAAAAATGTTTGTTAAGTTTGTCGTGTGTATAAACGCGTGATATGGAATGGGATTGAGTGCGGGAAGTTTTTCACCGGAAAGGGTTTTTATGTTGAGAGGCAAAACGAACATTGAATGTACAAATTTTCGGCTCACGTCTACATATTAAAAATAATACAAAATTTGAGTTACAAAAAATATAATTTTGGGTTTGTTATGAGGGGAAAAGTATATTATTAGAGCACATAAAAGTTTGCGCTTTTCTGTTTTGTGTGTATGAGATTACAAAAAAAAGTTTGGTTTTTCGAATTCGAACAGTCGCGTGTAACTGCTATAATTATATGCAATTTTGTTGGTGTCTTTTAAGGAAATTATATTCATTTATAAGGATTCAAATTACAAGACCCAGAAGATGAAGCAAATTATTACGCGCATCTAGATTATAGGCTAGATGAAAGAGGCAATTCGCAAGAGGGTATTCGAAAAAATCGTGCTGTCGTACATCCTAATGCATGAAAATATGCGTGCGACGTGAGGGGGTTGCAAAACGGCTTTTTTTTTAGCTTGAGTACTTTATGAATGGCCCCAAAGTTTCTTACTATTTCGATAATATTTTTTTTTTAATTTAGCTACGGTTTTATTACCTATTTAATTCTCCGACTTAGAGCTTGCCCTGACGGAAAACTACAAATAATTTGTACGTTCTTAACTTAATTCCCCTACTAACTTTCTCTCAGCCACGCAAGTAATTCGCACCTATTCATGTAATTCACGTAATAACGTGTACGGTGGAGTAGTACGAATTAGGCCAACTCTATGAACCCTACAATCATAGCCACTTAGCGATTTTCACCACATATTTTGAGAGCCTTTAACAAGCAATTTTCGCTGAGATATACCATCCTCAACTATTCGAAGATCATCGAAGCAAATTCTAACAATATGAGGGACTTTTTTTGAAAAAATAATTTTCCAAAATTTCTCAAATTTTTTCAATTTTTCTTTTTCATTTTTTAAAAAAAAATTTAGAAAAATATTTTCTCAAAAACAGTCCCTGAACAAGATTATGTTGGAAAGCACGTTGGTTTCATTGCCCGTCAGGAATAAGTGAACACATTTCCCTTAAGAATTGAGTAGGAATGTCTTACCTAATAACCGCTGTAAGTTATAGTACGTTACGGCACGTAACATGACATAAGAACAACAGACAACACACATTTAAGGATTATGAATGATGGGTATGACGAAAGAAAAAGCGTACAAAAATTCCGTCCGCCCCGGCAGAAATAAGTGAACGCTTTCTGTAAGAATCGTAAAGGAATCATGCGGACGGATTATGTGACTGATTTTTCTTTTGTCATATAAAAATTTTGCATACGTCTGACATAATCTCTTTCTAACATATGCTTGATGAGCGAGAGAACTATGTGTGACTCCCTCGCTGCGTAAACTTAATTGTGAATATACGATATACGAACGAAAGAAGTGAACGGGCTTTGATTTCCTGTAAAACATCCATCTTGGAATAAGGCTAATTTTAGCATTTAGCTGAGAAATTCCGCACACAGACTGAAAAACCACATATTCGACCACGACTATATCTTTGGATGTTCTTCACCGATTCACCAATCTCCCAAGTAGACCTCACTTTTCTGATTGCCTTTTAGGGAAACATAGATTTAGACATTCGATCTAGAGGAAAAATACATAACGTCCACAACTTTGGGATTCGAATTGGGCCGGTTAGGAACGTCGTTTCGTACGGGTCTAACCAAACCTTAGTGAATTCCCCCTTGAATAGTTTGTTTGACTTTATACAATGAATTATTCCAATTTTGTATGTAAAATTTCTTGCTTTTTCTAATTTATGAACATTTTCCTGAGACATAATGACTTTGTTATACAGTGCGATTAGTATCACCGTAACGTGTTCATTTAATTAAAAAAATGACTGAAATAATAAACAGCTTTCAAAAAAAAAAAAAAAAAAACAGACAAATTATCATGACTCAAAGTCGTAAGTATTTCATAAAATGTTCAAAAAAATAATCTATGATGTCGTTGCCGTTAAACTGTGCACTGACATCGCTCGTATCAAAATAGAAATCGGAAAAAATTTCACGCTGTTTCTATTTATTAATTTTTTCAGTCAAAATACACTCGATCAAAAGCCTATCAACAGACATTTACCATGACATAAATCAAATTAATAAACAATTTTCAAACAATTTTTTATCAGTCGTCCGGTTATTTTTTCCGTCTGTAGAGGTTTTGTTGGAAATGTAAAAATCCATAAATCAAAATAAATTTCCCTTTTTTCAGGCTGCATTTTACTCAACGGCTTTAAAAACGTTAATATCCGTATCGACTGTGATTCTTCTAGGTTTGATTGTAGCTTATCATGCGTTAGAAGTACAGGTAAAATTATTTTTGTGGATAAGGAGTTCTATGATAGAGACAAAACGCAAGAATTTTGTCATGAAGTTTGTATACTTTGACGTAAGCCGACACCGCACTAATAGCGTTGATTTGTCTCTATCGGTGAACACCGCATAAAGAAATTTGAATTTGTTTTGAAAAATCAATTCAATCATTCGGATTTCTTCACAGCTATTTATGATAGATAATTGTGCCGACGATTGGCGAATCGCAATGACATGGCAACGAATATGTCAAATAACATTAGAACTAACAATATGTGCCGTACATCCAATTCCGGGACAATATACTTTTCAGTGGACAACCAAATTAGCCAATAAAAATAAACAAATGGGAACAGAGACGGTTCCATACGATGTAGCATTATCATTGCCAATGTTCCTTCGGCTGTACCTGATATGTCGTGTTATGCTGTTACACTCAAAATTATTTACGGATGCGTCGTCACGTAGTATAGGAGCTCTAAATCGCATAAATTTTAATACAAGGTAAATTGTTTGTTGAGGTTGGGATTTTTGGGGATTTTTTTTTTTTTTGTGTTCGTTCCATGGACTAATTGAAAATGTTTTGCGTTCCGTTGAATAGGTTTGTTTTAAAAACTCTTATGACAATATGTCCAGGCACTGTGCTACTCGTTTTTATGGTTTCGTTGTGGATTATCGCATCCTGGACACTACGACAGTGTGAACGGTAAGTTTGTAAATTATTTTTCCATTCAATTTATCTTTTCTAAGGACTAATGATTTTTATTTCAAATATCTCTTTAAAATAATGTTGTTATATTTTGCTTAACGCAAACAAATAAGTTAAAAATTATTATTTTCAATTTTCTTTTTTTGGTTTTTTAATTAAATTTTCGTTTGAATGACTTGAAAATTGAATTTTATTTTTAATTTTTTATTTTTCGTTTAAACACCAACCGGCTAGCAACACGAAAACATTCTAAAATTTGTTTAATATTTGAATTTAAAATATTTCATAAAATATATTGCAAGATGAACGAAAATTGGTTTTAACGATGCGATTTTACTTTTCAAAAGTTTGAAGCTCAAACACACAAACTAAATAACAAAATTATGTACACTCTAAGCTAGGAAAAAATTTATTTACGAAGTTTGAAAAATATTTATTTTTCCACGTCTGCATGCCAAAGAGTAACAAAATTGCAATAATATTGGGGAAAAACATGTTAGGGGAATGTTGATTTCAGCTGCTTCTTGCTTATAAATAAGCTTTAAAGTTCTCAATAGCCACTTTGCTTACGTTTTCTCACAAGGCAGAATTTTTTCAAATGAGTTGACAGTTTGTTCCTTGAATGATCTAGTTTTACTAAATTGTATTCAAAATACCGTCGTTGCGAGCACACAGTTTTAAGTTCAAACAAACATCAAATGTAGCAGTTCATGAGCTGTCCTGTGACTAACGAAATTTCGTTAAATAACACGAAATCTGAAAGCATTTTTTAGAGCATTTTCATTTTATCCGAGGTATTCATCAAAAGATTCTCAGTTTGCGATCAATTTTAGATTAAATATTGTTGGTCACAGTATAGGTCATAGAATGCGCTTCGCTCCCCTCCGCTCATCACTTAAATTATGCGAATTCGCCCGTTTTTAACGAAGCCCGTCTAAAAGGTTTCGAACATCAGGAAACATAAGACATTTTTAAGACGTCCTGTCAGAATTCTATGCATCACATGAGAAAAAAAGGCAAACGCTCGCAGAAGATTGGCCAGGTATGTCAGTGATTCTCATTTCGTCAGACGTTTCGTATTCTTCTCGTATTCGACTGTGACGCTATTCCAGTGCTCTTCAAACTTGTTCTCCCTAATTCTTCTTATTATCTGTCTGGCGTGAAACTGAGGTACGCCCAATCGACTTTGACAGTGCACGTATTCGTCCGCTCTTTATCTGAAAGTGGCCTGGCACCCAGCTCAGTTTTATGCTTGCTAGACAGTTCATTGGACGCTTCCAGCATGCTATTGCCGATGAGTAAATCTTTCTAAGACTAGAGCTTTTATCACCGTCACTTCACTATCTGAACACAGCTATACGGTATCTTCAACATTCAATAGTACCGACCTTTGCAGTTAGGTGGCAGGCTTCTATGATAACCATAATGAAATAGATATCTATCGATAATCCCTCGCCATTACTTACCTCCCTAGGTAGGTAATAGTTATTTGTGTGTAGATATTTTTTGATTACACAAGCCAAAATCAAGAATTCAAGGTCAAGTGGCCAAAAATCAAGCTTCGCTTTGAAACTCCACGGATTCGCACAAGAAACCTAATCAAACGAATCGAGGAAATTCTGAATGAATGCTCGTTTTACCCTCCAATAAATTTCCACAACAAATAAAAGTGAAATCTGTGTAATTATTCATATCGAATGTCCCATCAACATAACAATTTGGACAGATTATGTTTACAACATTGTTTTAATCAGTCAAGATCAGTCATAAAAACATGAAATCCTTTGTTTTCCGTTGTATACCTTAGAACAGATGTTCAAATTTACGTATATATAAAGTCCTGGCATGAATCATAAAAATGTTCATCAGTTGAAAGAGTATCTCTTTTCTCAAAATGGGAACATTAAAATGTCAAAACCCAAGTCGTAAATCAAGAAATGAAATGGTTAAATTGATTTTTCATGTTTAAGCCTTGGTTAGTACGTTACATGTCTGAGATATTAAATGTGCCACATACCAGACAATATAGTCGAAGAAAACAATGAATAAAAAATATTATTGCAATTTGGTTTTCTTAATTATTTTCATACCAACAATAAAACCACAGTTTAATTATTGTCAGTGTAATCAATTCCGATCTTACACATTTTTTGTTGTAAACCGGAAAGCAAAATTGGTTGACGACTCCTCTCAGAAAATTTATAATTTTATTTTTATTTGTTTTAGATGAATGACATGAATTAAACTGTGTTTTGATGTATACATTTTTTTCGAGCAAATGCTTTTATTGAATGAAACTGTAAATCTGGAAGTTTATAGTTAAATGTCGTTACGTAAATAATATTTTTTTATTGTATTGTGAACGAATGTTAAGAGCGACTTAGCTTGAGAGTGTAGGTTTTTAATCCACACAAATTCTGTCTTAAGATAGTTGGTCGATTTATGTCACGCAGAATTAACAATCTGAACTTTACATTTCGTTACTTTTTGAAGAGCAATATTTCTAGAGCCAAGATCTGGTTGATTTATGAGGGATGAGATTGTGCTTGTGTTAATTCTTTGGCGTCGCACTTTTTAGGTTTTATCACTGAGGTAATATTTCTTCAACGAAGAGATGTTGAACAACCGTGAGCGCCATACGATAAGTTTGTGATTTTGAAAAATATCGGAATCGGGGGAAATTCACGCCTTTAGTGCGTGAACGGCTTATGTCAATGTATGGTGTCTTTCATGACACGATGCATCAGTTAACGATATTGACAGCTTAAGCGTCGTGTCACGAAAATCACTATGCTTTGACATGAACACTTGACGCACGACGCACTAAAGACGTGGATTATCGGATCAAATGGGGACAGGAAGTATTAGGGTGGGTCGAATTATTTTTTTCATTTTTTTCCGGAAACGCTGGGGTCAGGCTGTACCCAGAATGGTCCAAGAAAAATTTCTACATACTTGGATTTTTTTAATAATTCGATCTACTATTGCCGGGAAGCGGAAAACTGGTTTTTGGGCTTGATTTACAAATTGATCACATTTAGACACTAATTTCTATTTCAAATACTAATGAATATGAATGGATCTATCTGTGCCGAAAAACTGGGGACACATAAAAGATGTAGCCCATAGTAAAAATTTAGCTCAAAACCTATAACGACACCTATAACGTATCTTTCGAAGCTTCCGCGCAGTGACTGCTTGGAAAAGCCTTTACACGACGAAAATTCTCTACTCGGAAGTCGCTCGGTCGGTACCCTTAAAACGTCAATTAAAAAAAAACGGCTGATATTTTCGTAATCTGGAAGCCCTGGGGGATGTGGAAAACCATGTGCATTGATAATTAAAAATCAAAAGTTCAAAACGATCCACACATTGTGTATATATTATAGCTAGTTACGTAAGCATTAATAAAGGCTGATGGTCCCGAATATCGCGATGGCTATAAGGAGCAACACTGAGATCTCGTGCTATCATCCCACAATTCGATACAAAAAAACAGTATGCAATGCACAGTGATGCATTTTGTTGAACAAAAATGGCTTAGTTTGAAGTTGTTACTTTTTACACTAAAAATGGAGATTTATCTAAATTCATCACACTTCGTCACTTCATCACACTCGTCAAACTTCAAAACCATCTTTGTTTTAAAATCTCCATTAAAGCCGCTATCCAAGCACATGAGAACAAATTTCCCACCACCCCACTTTAAGTCCGATTTATGACGTCAAAGTCGAAAAATATGTGTGAAAATTGACCTTCGGGAACTTTAACAGTGTGTAGCTCGGAGACAATGTCTCTTCGGAAACCTTTCTTTTGCCGGTTCTAGTAGCTACTAGTCCCCAGTTTTTCGGCACAGATAGATCCATTCATATTCATTATTATTTGAAATAGAAATTAGTGTCTAAATGTGATCAATTCGTAAATCAAGCCCAAAAACCAGTTTTCCGCTTCCCGGCAATAGTAGATCGAATTTTTAAAAAAATCCATGTAGAAATTTTTCTTGGACCATTCTGGGTACAGCCTGACCCCAGCGTTTCCGGAAAAAAATGAAAAAAATAAATCGACCCACCCTAGGAAGTATCTGATTAAAAATATTTTGGACCAATTTTTCCAGAAGATGACAGATTGGTTAGGGAATTCAAAGAAAAGAGGCAAACTGGTAAAGCGGTAGCCAGTCAGTTGATTCATAGATCAACCATCAGACCACCTATTGACAATATCTCGTTTTTTTCTTGTAGATTTCTGACATGTTGACTGTAAAGATTCCGGGTATTCGGTCTAGGGAAAGTTTTAAGATTCTAATAAATCAAAGTTGGAAGTTAGACGACTTCCATTAGACGATTAGACCACCTCTTTGGTTGGTGAAACAAGCTCATAGGGGAGGTGGTTGATTCCACCTGGATTAAAACATGAAGTCCTCACACCCTGAAGTTCTGAGGGATCACAGAGAACGAGAATCCTTTCATTCATACCTCACACTCTGCGACGAAGGGAAGCTTTTTGTTTGTTTTTCATATATTTTTCATTGGTTACCTCGAAGGGTACAAAGGCGGTATTGAAGCGTCAACCCTAATTATTGATATCAGAATTCTAAAAAAATGTTATGAATTCCCAAAGTGTAACGTCAAGCATTTAACACAACTGTACATTCAGGTTACTTTAAATTTAATTAACTGAAGGGTTGCTTTAAAAGTTCATTTAAAAAACGTTTTGTGTTTCATTTATTTTTAAATGTTCTAACCTATTAGATAAAACAATAAAAATGTTTGAATTTTTTCTACTGAAAAAAATTATAAAATACAATTCGAAATCGTAAAAAATGAAGATAAGTGTGAAAGGTTTTAAATGCTCACTTTAATCGGTTATCTCAACATAAAACCCTCATTGCTTTTTATTTCACAAAAATGCAAATTGAAATAAATTAAAATGTTAAATAAGGGGTTATTCAATTCGACTGCTTTTTTGTCTGTTCTTTTTATATCTCGAAAATAAAATTTTAACGACATTTATTTTCAAATAAATCACCGTGTCTAGTTAAAAGAATATTTTATTTTACCAAAACAAGAAAAACGAAATGAATCATTCACATGATATTTTCATACATCGGTTATTATATTATGTGATCCATTCATTATCATGTATAACATTATAACCCCCTATTGTGCTTTCCAGCAGCCATATCAACTAAACAGTAAAAGCGTTTGCATTTAAAGCCACCATTTAGATGGAGAATTTGTAACAACCATTTTTTGCCTCATTTGTTACCATTTCAATAAAAAAAGTTCGCCACTCTGAAACTTAAAACAGTTTAACGCATTTGTCTTTTTTTGGTTTTACTTTTTATTTTCCGGCTCTGTTTTTTTCTGTATACAATTTTCATTTTGTATTTTGAACCATTTTTTATGCGATGACTCTCAAACCAACGAATGGAACTAACTTTTGGTAATATATGGACTATGAAAGAATGGAAGTTGATAAACTAGCGAAATTTATGGTTAAAGTTCAAATTTAGTCGAAATTGTTTTTTTTTTTTAATTTCAGCATGAGAAAAACTTGGATGAAAAATGCAATATAAAAATTTTTCAATAGTATTTAAACCAAAAGCTTTTGTTATGAAAGGTGAAGGAACTCTTTGGACTTTTCACACACTTTTCTACCGGGAGTTGCGGGAAATGTTACTTTTCAATGAAAAATACTACTGAACTTTGTCAGTTCATTAATATCGTCTATATTTGAAAAAGTTTTTCGAAAATTCAAATGTGTGGAAACGTTCTCTTTTCAGCGTGTATATTTGTCTGAACTCATTATTTCACAAACAATCTGCGAAATTTTGAAAATTTTAGCACTATGTCGATTCCAACCTCTCACATACATTTCCAAATTTATGTTTCATGAATGTTACGTGCGGTCGTTTAGGCTCAAAAAGAATTTCGTCGACGTATTAAGTGATCCGTATATTTTTTTTGTGCTTTTTTCAAATATACGTACTTTTTAGACCCGTACGAAGTACGTAGGTCTGATGCGTTTACTACCACGTTTGTTACATTGCCAATTCGAACCCGGGAGTAAGGGGGAACCTTTTTTTTGTTGCCTCCAGATGACAAATCAGCGAAAAAAACTATGTCCGTCTGTCGGTCTGTCTGTCTGTCTGTCCGTCAACACGATAACTTGAGTAAATCTTGACCGATTTCCAAAAACTTCTTTTTTCCTGAAAGGTAGCCGAAAAATATTTTATGGGATTGAATCTGGGCACTGTCGGCCCAAGGGCCGCCGAGCTAGGGCCGTCTAAGAGCACTCTATGTAAAAACGATGTTTTTATAGCTATAGTTTTTTGATAAAAATGTGTCATTTTCAAAAAAGTAACTAAATGGCCGTTTACACTCATCTTTTATTAATCTAGTAGTTGAGCTACTTTTTTGCGATTGCTTAGTTTTTTTAACAAATCTTTCGCTAGAAGAAAGTTCTGCATTTCAGACTAGGCAGCCAGGTGCCGAAAAAGTGTCTATAACAATGTTGGATGGTGTAATAAGAACACAACTATGCACTAGTTTTAAACTCGGCACCAGGCTGCGTACTTGATAATTTTGATTGACAATTTAGAAGGCAGCCTAGTGCCGAAAATCGTTCAATGTTATCGTAACGGCAATAATGAACACTATACGTTGTATAAATTTCAAGTCGGCACTAGGCTGCGTACTTAAACTTTTGTTTTATGTATGTAGGTGGCAGCAGCAGCCTGGTGCCAAATTGAAAGTTATATGGCATACAAAATTTACTCCTGCTAACATCTTGGCAAAAAAAGCACCAGGCTGCGTACTTGAGTGGTAGAGCTAAAAATGTAGATGGCAGCCTGGTCGAAATGTGCCGAGATGTGAATAACACCATAATACACAGGTTGGGGAAGTGGTCACATATGCCAATCACATGTAGGCAAATTTGCCAAATTCGGAGATGTGAGGAAATGTGCGACGGGAACGACAAATGTGCCGCTTGAAAAAAATAAAATTTCACATTTGCGAGGCAAATGTGACTTACATATGTGAAAACAAATGTGGAAATGTGAAAACACATGTCCACATTTCTCGACTCAGAACGACTTTTTCGATAAAAAAAGCAGACTGACACTACAAATGTGGCAAATGTGCAAGAAATACAGCTCAGTACGTAAAAAAATGTATTATGTAAAATGTAAAAAATGTATGTGAACGTACGTAAATTTGAAAAAAACGCAAAAAAATACGGATCACTTAATACGTCGACGAAATTCTTTTTGAGTCTACACGCATCCTAAACGGTCTCACGTAAAATACACGAAACATAAATTTGAAAATGTATGTGAGAGGTTGGGTTCAGTTACAGCGACTTGCATACATTTACAGGACATACGACGAGTTGCGTATTAGACACTGAATAATACAGTATCATACTATTAAATATCGTAGACATTATCATTCGTAATATTTCTGCATTGATCCATTGTGCGGAGTGCAGACACAGCGCTGTGTTAACTTTTCACAATTCCCGCAACTCCCCCGGCAATTCATACAAAAAATATTGAAGCAAAAGTAAAGTGGCGAAGTGCATAAGCTAACAATCAAAACGTTTTTCGTTGCTTACGAATTTCTTCATCAGAATGGAAATGTATAAAATTACACACAATTATAAATTAAGAAACACACACAATATTAATAATTTTACTTCGCAAAGTTGCTAACACATTCATAAATTAAGGTATAAAAAAGAATCAGTAGAGTAATTTTCTCGACAAAACAAATGTCAGAGTGACAGATGTCAAAGTGTCACTTTGACAGCTGTCAAAAAACGTGCACAGACAGACAGAGCACAGGCCAAAGCATTCCGATAAAGTAGCTACCGCTACTTAATTAAGGTTAACACACACACTGTTACCCACTTTCTTTTGCTCCAATATGCACACGAAATCGTTCTGCATTTTGTCAGTGTACCTCATATCTCCGAAACACGATAATAGAATTTATAATCCAGGTGAAAAAAAGTACATTATGCACCTCTTGCCAACCTCAACAACCAAAATGATAGTCCGAGCCTATGTTATCTGCTCAGGTGACTATTCTGAATTCTAAAACACAGTAGTGCAGCTTAAAACGTCCTCCTCGTTTCTTTACTCGACTGTGTAGCCGACCTTTGTAATTTCTTTTAGACGAGGTCTAGTTGTCTCTGATGATCGCTGAAATGGAACGGAAAATAAAAACCTCATTTCACTAATGACTAATTCTTCAGAAAAACTCTTAGCTCGCGTACAGTACACTTGCGCGCTGAATACGCAATAAATCAAAACAAAATCGCAAGTACTTCGACTTATCCATTAAAATAAATAAAAAAAACATTTTTTAGAAATATGGAGCTAATAAGAAGAACAACAACATAACGAACAACCACAAATCTCATAATCCTCTCTGAAATCCCATTAATCATGAAATCATACTTCAAATCTCAACGTCACACAGTCGTACACCTTATTACCATTGTAAAACTTTCAGCATTTTGCTGTTACCATACCATATACCATTTCTATTCTACGAGTAATTTTATGAATTTGAAAATCATTGTTATTGTACAAAGGGAGTGATATGGATACATGGCAAAATGTGGAATATCTGCTGGCATTGTTCCAAGGATAAAAAAACATAAAAGGAACATATCTTACAATGCAAGCGTGTGCTATGTGCTAGTGTACTAGAACAAATGGCTGTGCTCGAAAAGAAAAAGAAATTTATATCCAAAAATGTAATTTTTCATCGTTGAAAATGGCGGAATTTCAAAACGTTCCTATTTTTACTTTTTGTGTACGGTTGAGACTTTTCGGAGAAATTAAAGAAAGGTTTAAATAATTCTTTTCGCTTATGAAGAGAAAAAATAAGGTTACTTTCTATTGTAGAAGAGTAAGTGCTTGATGTTGACATATTTTCTTCTGCTCGTCACCTTTTCCACGTTCATTATCACTTCAACACTTTAGAAATTTTCAGTAACACAGCCTTTGAACGATTCAAATGTAATAACATAAGCAAGTGTCTTGAGAGACAATTTTACTTTTCCATTATATGCGAAACGGAAACTCAGTCACGGAATTTCTTGTAGTTTCTGTCGTCTATTATCCCTTGAATTCTAATTACCGGAAAAAGAGCTCCCTAGCCTTATTTTATGAGTAATTTCACAACACTTACTTAACCAAAAGCGGTGAGAAGACAAATAATTGCAAAACAACAAAATTCCACCAAGACAAATAAGTCCCACTCTATATCTTTACAAATTTGAAGCCATAAATACTTACAACTTCAAAGTAGAAAAACTGATCAATCAATCATTCGCATTTTCTTTTATATTTTCGAAATTTTTACATCAGACGTCCAAATCAATGGTTTTTGTTTGAATTGAGTTTTAATTGATGTCAGAAATGTATTGAGATCAATTTAATAGACATTGTTCATTGAATAAGGTGAAGTAAACATCGGCACGTGTAGAGAACGAAATCAAAATTTAAATTGTTTTCATATTCTCACAAACGTAAGCAAAGTGTAGATGAATAAATTACTCGATTCAATGGCTAAACGTTAGTCGATACATAAAATAAACATTTATTGCATGTTGCGACAGCGAAAAACTGGTCACACATAATAAAACCTCATTTTTTTCATGTCGTTTCGATTTCTCTAGTTGGAAAATTTTGGAGCTTTTAGTGTGTCATAGGGGACTCAATTTTGTTTGTGATTTAACTGATTATTTAGACCTGAAGATGCTAGATTGATAGACAAAACCGTGAAAGGTTATAATCAAGGCCTATTTTTGAAAAAATTTTGAGAAAATTTGAGAAAATTTGTGAAAATTTGAGAAAATTTGTGAAAGTTTGAGAAATTTTGTGAAAATTTGAGAAAATTTGTGAAATTTTTAGAAAACTTTTTTTTAAAATTTCACAAATTTTCTCAAAATTTCACAAATTTTCTCTAAATTTCACAAGTTTTCTCAAATTTTCACAAATTTTCTCATATTTTCTCAAATTTGCTTAAAATTTCTAAAAAATTTTCTGAAAATTTATAACAATTTTTCAAACGACCTATTTTAGGTGTTTTAGGGCATCCTAAGGGCTGAATTTTCAGCCACCCGTTCATGCTTGGTTTCTTGTTATTTTTTTCATCTGCACGACCTCTAATATGGTTCAGAATACACTTTACATCGATTCTTATTAATTTTACACTCATTTTATCTTGTTTGAACGTATTTTTCCTTAAAATAAAATTCTGGAAAATTTGAGAAAATTCGAGAAAATTTGGAAAAATTTTCTCAAAAATAGGCTCTGGTTTATAATACACCAATATAATGGGTACATGAAAGAGGCGATGGAGTGTATTCAAACTCCAATCACCGATGACCGAATCCCGGTGAATCATCGGTGATACCTTGGTGAATCATCGGTAATTCCCCATTGAATCATCGGTGATTCCTCGGTGAATCATCGATGATTCCTCGGTGAATCATCGGTGATTCCTCCGTTAATCACCGTTGATTCCGCAATGAATCTTCGGTAATTCCCCTGTGAATCTTCGGTAATTCCCCTTGGAATCATCGATGATTCCACTGTGAATAATTGATGATTCCACTGTGAATCATTGGTGATTCAACTGTCAATCATTGGTGATTCCACTGTCAATCATTGGTGATTCCACTGTGAGTTCTCGGTGGTTTCCCTTTGAATCACCGGTGAGCTCCCGGTGGACGTGCACAGACGGACAGGAAGGGTGAAAACATGAAGTTGCTATCACTACTCAATGAACCATTGAAATAGGTATAGAAAAGTAGCGATGAGTATAGTAAAATTCCAATCACCTATGACAAATCACATATAACAAATCATCGAAGACTGACGGACGGACGGACAGGAAGGGTAAAAACATAAAGTAGCTGTCGCTATTCAATAAAGGTTTCCTGACATCCTCTTCCTTCACTCACCACAAATACTAAAACAAAACATGTGGAACGTATCGCCTAAACTCCCCCCTTCTATAAAACGTACGTAATTTATACATGTCTCCTGAAGAAAAAAAACATCAGTTATAACCCTAAGAGATCTGATGGCCTCCAATAACCGAAAGTCTTTATTTGTTAAGGCAACTAAAGCTTATACCCTTCGTTCCAATATTCGAGCAATTTATAAACATAACAGAAAACAGAGTTTGAAAAGTTTTTTTAATTGATCGGAAAAATGTGATTAATAATAATTTGTATAATAAAAATTTAATTTTAAAACTTAAGCGAATTTTACTAGCAGTTTTCAATTATTTAAGTTTTAATTTGATTTTTTCTACATAAAACATTTTCCAGTTATTAATTTTCCGATGGTTAATTGCTTCGATAACTGATTTACAAAAAAAATAAAGATTTTAAAGTTTCAAAAGTGGTTCGATGTTTCATTATATTTGAAATGGTAAATAGGCAGAAGCTTTTATGCTTAAAAGCTTTAACATTTTTTAAATAATTTTTGATTGTATTATGTAGTTTATAACAATGAAAGCTTGCAATTGTTTTTATTATTTTCTTTTATTACATTAAACAAATTCATTAAATGCTTTTGTGTGATTGCTTTTTATATTTTATAATTTTATTAAAGTTTGTTTATTACTCAATTTTTTTCAAAAAAAAAGTTATTAAAGTATTAATAATTTATTTTCCACTGTGATTCAGTATTTTCTAATATTTTTCCGTGTATTGTTGATAGATTTGACTTAAATAATTTATTTTTGGTAATTAAATACGATTGTATAATTTTAAAGTAAAAAAAATAGTTTTTAAATAAATAAACTGAAATATATTTTTTATTTTTTATGTAAGTGATGAAAAATGTTGTGGCTTTTTCCAAAGTAATTTTGTTGAAAATATTTTTTTAGATATGCATAACAAAAAAAGTATTACAATCAATAACTTCAAAGTTAGAGTTTTAATAATAAAAAAAAACATCAAAATCAAACCAGCTAAAAATTTCCCTACAATTTATTGTACAAATGGACGCACATTGAACAAATCATAGCCAAGTATTTTTCCATTAGGTAAAGTGAATACATAATTCCAATTTCGTATTACATTATTTATCAACGAAAGCAGGTACACAGTGGTGTAAAGGAGGGTGTGCAGCCACTAACATTTCAACTAGTGCTTTTTCTAGTATCGTTTTTTTTAGGTAAATATAAAAGTGACTCATTCGAAATTTGATGATGAAGTGAAAAAGCTGAAAATCACATCATTTTCATTTGATGAATTTCTTCATGAAATTTCGTATACTTTGACATAAGCTGACGCCGCAATAAAAGAGTTTATTGTGTCAAAATGATCGAAATGTCACAGTAAATAATGTTTTCCATGAGAAAGTTTGTAGTGAACTTTCTACTATTCTGACGTTTCACACGTGGATTGCAAATTCCATTGACTTCGTCTTTTGCCTGATATCCACAATCTTTGCATAGAAACGTTACTCTTCAGTTTCATCTCGTTGAATTGTTTTTAGCATACTTAGTGAATTTTCATGAAAAGGCCAATTTTCGATCGCAAAAGAATAACTCAACAAAAATAGTCACTGATTGAAATGTTAACGGCTGTAGTTCACATTTATTTTTTCATAGGTTTTATTCAGAAATCTGTTCTTATAACGTGTGTGAGTCCATACCTTTGACATTCAGTTTGTTATCAGTTTTTCAGATTCCGTAAGTTTAAACCATCAACTACACCCGTGAGTAGGTTGTTCCATAAGTATAAGTTTATTATAAACATCGTACAAAATTGAAATATTTCCACAAAGAAAAAATCAACAAAAACATTTTTTTTTATGTTTGCACATACTTCACTCACCATGTTTGGTTGTTGTTTTTGTATTTTGAAAATATGTTGTGGTGTAACGAACATTTTACTAGAAAATTATCAAGAAGAACTCGGTTAACTGTGTGACGGGTAGCGAATTAAAATTATAAGGCTTTGAGAGATCGAAAACACTAGGCTCGTGACACAACACCACATATACATTGCAAACACACGGTAAAACGTCACCTGACGATATTTTACACTTCATTTGCTCACATGTTCCTTTATTGAGTACAACTAATCTTGTGCAAACATAAACTTTTCTACGTAAATAACCACCGCACGACTTATTGACTAAACTAACTCAAAACCATCATCGACTGAGTAATAAAAGCAAATGTGAAATCATCAATCAAGTGGTATTCATCATTTCCTATTCAAATATTTGTGCAGCCGGGAATAAAAAAAATATTATGTTTTACACTGAGAGATGAACTCATGATAATAAACACATTGCTGCTTATAGTGGTTGTAATATTGAATAAAATTATGCTCTTAAGTTTAACGATTATACAGCGCGAATCTTTATGTTACTTTGATCAAAATAATATTACAATTTTCTTCTTTTTTCAAAGATATATTTTCCCATAGGAACAGGAAGAGAATAATGATCCCAAAAATGATGTGATAAAACGTTTTTATGTGCCTGTCGTATAAAAGTTTTATGATTTCTGCGGGCTTTTTCGAGAAAGGGCTTCGATGAAGAATACTCTTTTCTATTTGCATTAAGTTTAAACTTTTGAGTTTGTCATCACTATATGAGGTTAGTTTACCATTTTTTACGATTTCTATAGCAAAGTTTAATTAAAGTTGGTAAACTGTTTCAAGAAGTTGGATGACATTTTACGTCAGTTTATCGAATCTCATTCTTGCACAATTTTTCTTCCTTTTCACAATTTACATGCATGACATGCATTGCCAATTTCTACTATATTTTGGAGACATCATGACCGGGTGTGAATCCACGCGCTTAGTGTGCCTTTTCGTATTATAGCAAAGTATACGAAATTTCATGTCTAATTGCATATTCGCAATGAAATCTTGTATATTTTGACATAAGCCTACGCCGCACTAAAAGCATGGATTTTGATTCACCAACTGTCAATAGTCTCTTCGTTTTTATCATCAAGCTTTAAAGGGGCTATTGAGATAATAATTGAAAGATTTAAATAATACCGATATTTGTACTGACTCGCCTAATACAGATCCACCCATGAATTTGAATAATTTTTAAAGTAAAGCATGGTACGAACTCGAAACTGAAAATTGGAACAGCGAGTGTTGTGGGAACGACTTCACCAGCGTAAAAGTAAAATACATGGGAAACATACTTATCCAACTCAGATTTGTTTTATACAAAATGTTTACTTTACCGCTGTTTATTCAACTCAAGTCGTCCTCAGAACATATGTTGTGCCACTTAGTAAATAAAATCAAATTGTTTTGATTGGCGACCCTTCTCCAATCAACCTCCACTTAAATATTCTTTCTCCCCAGAACAACTATTGACATATTTAAATCGACCAGACTTCTACACCTATATTTGTATGGAGGAAATAAAAACGGATTTTCCGAATTATCGTATTTCAGTTCATATTTATTGCGCTAATTGAAAGGGAATAAAAGTATTCAATGGTCTCTTCATAAAATAATTGTGATTTTATTTATTTATTGTTCGCTAGAATAACGAGTAACTATTTTTAATTGGGACGGCGCGGCGTATGAAATGTTGAACAGAAATAACAATTTTAGAAAATTTACCCGTTACCATTCATTCCTGCGTTGATTAAATTATAACTTTTGATTTTAAATTGAAATAGAAAATTTTCGACCTGATTTTTATACCTACAATCGACAGATAATAAAGTTGGAATTTTTAATTCCTTTGTCTGAGTCCTTTTTTTCGCGTTCTTGTTGATATGATTTCCGTTAATAAAACACCCTTAGCAATTTATCACGAAAACACCGGAAGTGGTTTTATACGTTTTGGATTCAATATATTCGAGTATTTTATGGAAAAGTTCTTTAAAACTCAAATTGAAATCATTCACGGTATTTTACTTTGCACAACACCAAAGAAGTCACCAGTTTAATGGAAATATTTTTTGTCATTCGGCATATTTTGCGAATTATTTTTGATAGACAAAATCAGAGCAAAACGATTTTTTAAGCAAAAGAATTTTGGTTATAAGCAGGTGAGTTTGACTACTTACATCATTTGTTGGGATCAAAAGTCGGTAAATTACAACCGTCAAAATGACGTTTTAAACGTCAAATATTTAGATAAAAACATAGAATTTTGTCAGGCGATGATAACCGAATATTTGTATCCGTTTAACAGTCATTATTTTTGGATCGCTATTGTTATCAGAAGTGTGAGCCGTTAGAGGACAATTAAGATCTAAAATTATTAACTGTCAAACAGATACAAATATTCGGGTGAAAATCACATTGTGGACTTTTTTCCTAATTTGACGTTTACAACGTCATTTTGACAGTTGGAATATGCAGACTTTTGATCCCAATAAACTCAACTCAAGAGTTCAAACGACTCATCAATCAACGACTAACGGGCAAAACTGATGGTTATGAATAATTAAACAAGGATTTCTGGAGAAAACAGCAATCAGTCCCATTTGAGCACTAGGGCCGAAATCAAATCTAACAGACCAATGAAGTCTTTTTCACATTTTTCATATTTCGTAGTTCTTCGTAGACCTTCACGTCTTTCGTCCTCTCTTCTTTGCACTTTCTACACACCTGACTAACCGTTATTTATGGATTAAAGTAACACAAATCCTACACACATCTCAACAAACGGAAAATATAAAAAGAAGGAAGCGAAAAGGAATTAAGAAACGAAGTCAAAAAAGTTGTGAATTCATTCCGCTATCACCACTGAAAAAAGTGAAAATGGTACTGATAAGGTTGCAGTGAGAATATTTTCATAATTTATTACAATCGAGAATATTATACTGAACATAATCATATTATGCTGCTAACCAAAAATTTTATACGGCCTACAAATATTTTCTTATATTAGAAAGAAAAATATGATTAGAAAAAGCTTAAATGTACTTGTAAGTAGTATAATATGCTGATGCTAAGTAGCAAGTGTTAATAATTCTAACTGCCACCTCGTTTCCCTTTAGCGACACGACTTTGTGGTGCATCGGTTTTAGAATTTTCCATTTTCAAGATAAAATTTCGTCCAGACATTACGTGGCGTGCGTTTTGTCAACTTTCAAAAATTGTTCGTAATTTTTTATCGGTCCACAAAATATTATTAGTGAATTACGACGGAAAACGAAAGCTTTTTGAAAAGCTTTTTAAAAAATTGCTTATCCGCTGTCCAATAATTTAGAATACATGTCTCAAGGCTACTAACATTCCGTAATTGAACTACATAACTTTCTCTAATTCATGAAACCTTCTCAATAAAATCAAATATTTTTATTTAGTAATTTTTGCGTAGATGTAATTTGAAAAAGTTGGAAAAAAAAAATAATTAAAATTTGAATTTAGAACGTAGGATTAACATACAAAACTTTATTGTTTGTGTTTAATTTGTTTTTGTTTAATATTGAATGTTTTGCATTTTATTTAGTCACGCCTTGCTTGTTGTACACTAATTTCATTTGTTTTAACAATGTACGAGCTTGTTTCCATTTAGTATGACAATGTTTCATGTAAACATAAATTTCTTAATGTTTTTTTTTTTTTTTTGATTTCTACATTCTGACCAAATTTTTTCACTGGAATTTTTAATTAAACCAAATTCTATCGCGTTTTGTGCTATACTAGTAAAAGAATTGACGAAGGAAATACGGAAATGGATGAACTATTAAAATCTGTTCCACTTAACTAAACAATGAGTTAGCTTTTGAAATAATTGTCCTTGTAAAAATGTTTGAGTCGAATAGCGTCTTTCACAGACACTAGAATCGAAAAAAAAAAAAAAATAAATGAAACTTCCAATTTAATAAAGTCTGTAACTTAATAGCGGCTGCTGAAATTTTATATTCTTAGATGTTGGAAGATTTTTCAGATGATTTTTTATCTATTATTTGGGCGATTCCATTGGTAGGTTGCGAGGGAACCATGTGTTCTTGCTAAACCGTCCACATACGAGATTTGTGTTGTATGAAGAAAATTCCTCTATAGGTTCAATGTACAACTCCTTCATGCGAAAGAAGTCCAACCTTTGCATTCTTAGCCAGAAGACGGTTCCCTCGTAACACATTTTCCAACTTTTCAATGGAATGGCTCATTTATTAACGCACGAAGAACTTCGAATTTCTTGCTATATTTTAATTTTATAGCTTTTAGGAAGCTAAAAAATGGAAAGAGAGAGGAAATGGTGTTCCTGTCTTTTCTAATTTTTGTCGAACATTTTCTCGCGAGTTCTTCATTCCATTTATTGGTGAAAATCTTTTTTTGTCTACATTTTTGGAAAAACTTCGAAACTTACGATGTTTGATCATGGGTCTATTTTTCGATCAAAATAACGAGTTGCGATGCCATCGTCGCATACAAAAATTAAAGTTTCAAGATTATTAATTTACTGTAACACTTTTGCAATGACACGTGTACCTATTTTTTATCGATTTTAAAGTAAATAACGATTTGATCTTGTAAGACTAAAGGAGAACGTGCTACATTTTCATCACTAAACAAGTTCAATTGAAAAGCTATCAATAGACTTGATAATATCGCAGGACAACAAACCAAAACGAATAATCATGTTACAAAACTGGAGTTAACATTCTCGTTAACAGCCCCGTACGTTTCAAAATTTCTTTCCTGACTCTTTGTTGACCTATGAAACCTATGAGAATTCTAGGACTCAAGTTCCATTAAGAATTTCCTCTCAATTTTCTGTTCATGTTCTTCATACTCGACGCTTTGTCTTTGAGTTCTAGACACGAGACTCATTTGTTTCTACTCGTACACCATCACTAATTTTCAAGTTTCGATGATTACCTTGACTGAAACAAACCACGCCAGTCGGTTAAGACAAACTCTCTACTTGATCACAAACGTCCCTTATCTTGGGGCGCTCTTCGACATGTTACAAACATTAGGACAAAATTATTAGCCTTTTCGTGAATTTCGTACGGGATCAATTATAAAGCTGTTCATAGTTCAGATCTAAAATTATGTTATTGATGGATACAGAAAAGCTTTTTATTGTTTTTTTTATTTTCCCTAACAAATTGCACGCGGTGTTATCTTCATATTATTGAATTTGCTCGCTGACATATGACTCAATTTTTATATCATTGAATCATGAAATATGAAGCTCACAATGGAACATCATTAACGGTTGTGTTGTAACTCAATGGAAATTTTAATCACAAAGCAGTATTGTGCTACATCATTAAAAAATGTAAATTCACTTATCTAAAATGAAATAAACTAATGTAGCGAAACCCCAGCAATTTGCCATCAATACCTTTTTCTCTCCAGTTTAGTCATTTTTCCAATTTTCAAACTGAAATCGCTCAATGAAAATTACCACTCCATGTGGTTCACTACCGCTAATTAGGTTTTTATCATTTGACACAGAGTATTTCAATTCGGGAAAAAGTCAAGTCACGTTCTGAAAATTAATTTCATCGAATCGATATTACATAATCCATTGAAATAAATTGTCGGAAAGGGTCTGCGTTCAGTCTGATTAATAACAAATTTATTACTGCAAAAATATAATGGAAAAAATATAAATATGTGAAAAGGGAAGTAGGAAAATTCTTTTTCCTTTTATTTATGTGGCTTATCAACATTGCTGGTGTTTCAATTTTTCTTAGAATTTCGGGGATGAGACAATTTATTATGTGTAGTTAGAATATGGAATGTTTCGATGCATAATAAATCAATCAGAGTCTTTATATCTATTTAAATGTTTGCATATCACGCTCAAAGGCTCTTAACTATGAGGGCCTTGTTTCTCTTTGCTGGCGCCAATTTTTCGCAACATTTGATGAGAATTTATTGGTGCGAAATATTTATCATATAAATTCAAGTAGAAAAATTGATTTCGGTATTCGATTTATTGTTTCAGAAAATAGAATTCCGTCCGATAGTTTATTTAACAAGAAATGAATTTGATTATTTGAATGGACTCTGACGATGTCTTTTTTCGTCGTATATGATAGAAATAACGATAAATTTTAAATTCTTCTATTCTCGTCGCTTCACATATTATGAATTTCTTCATGAAATTTTGTGTACTTTGACATAAGCCGAAGCGATGTTGCTCTAAAGCTGTGAATTTGAGGCATTTCGTGCGACATCGTCCTATATCAAAGCATACAAAATTTCTCGATGTATAAGCTTCATAGCAGTAAAGCAGTAATTATATTGGACGCGATAAAAATCGCTCACGTATGGGTTGCCTAAAAGCTCAACCTGACAAATATAAAAATAATTTTATCAAGTTGAGCTTTCAAACAAACCTTTCGCGAGCGATTTTTATCGCGTCCAATACCGCAAAAAAACCTCTTACAGAGGAGGTGGGACGCAAGTCTTTATGCCTGCTTACAAAAGCTGTGAAATCAGAAAAGTGTGACGCATTAATCAACTAAGGTAAAACTATTTTCTTCCAGTTACAAAAGTTCTGAAATCAGAGTGGGGTGACGCATTAAGCTTCGATTCGCAACAAAAATTTTTAAACAAAATTATGTTGAGTTCAAAAAATTGCGTCACAAATGCCAGACCCAACGACGAAACAATTTTTCTGTACTTTCAGTTTTTACGCTGCGAAAATTTGACTTTTATTTCTTATTACATCGTTTAGGGTAAATTTTAATTTTTGCGTCTAAAAATTATTCCGCTGGTTTGTCTGGCATTTGTGACGCAATTTTTTGGACTCAACATAATTTTGTTTAAAAATTTTTGTTGCGAATCGAAGCTTAATGCGTCACCCCCCTCTGATTTCAGAACTTTTGTAACTGGAAGAAAATAGTTTTACCTTAGTTGATTAATGCGTCACACTTTTCTGATTTCACAGCTTTTGTAAGCAGACATAAAGACTTGCGTCACATCTCCTCTGTAAGAGGTTTTTTTTGCGGATATCAGTACTTTTGTAAGTTTGTAAACAACTTTCTAGCTGCCATAGTTCTAGAGGTATGAATCATCCCTCTGGAATCTGGAAGTGGCGTTATCCCGGGATTAGGCCACATTTTCCCAAAACAATGAAACACGTGTACGTTAAAACTTAATTCTCTACAACTTCGCCCTTGGAACAAACTTTCTAACTCTCATAGTTCTGGAGATTTGGGTCATCCTGCCTAATTATGGATGTGGCCATATACCAGGATTGGGCCATATTTCCTCAAAACCCTGAAACACGTGTTCGCTTAAATTTGATTGGAACCAACTTTCTAAATCTCATAGTTCTGGAGATCTGGGTCATTCTGCCACAAATTGCCATAAAAAAGACGAAATTCTGGAAGTGACCATATACCAGGATTGGGCCATATTTCTCCAAAACCCTGAAACACGTGTTCGCTTAAATTCAATTCTCTATAACTTCACCTTTGGAACCAACTTTCTAACTCTCATAG
>CM055405.1:8660719-8681772 GCA_029228625.1 Pseudolycoriella hygida | reverse complement strand
GGGGGGGGAAGTCAAAAAGTTCCTGTATATATGATCCTTAGTCTACGAAAAAATTTCTTGTGAATTTTTTGGCGTGTAAGACTTGCGTCACGGGCGCATTGCTACCGCGCGCCCATGATTACCGCTTAAAATATGGTTTATGCACTGCTTCACGAAATTTGATATACTTTGACAGAAGTCGATTGAAGAAAAATCCTATGAAGAATAAAGAATTTGTCCCCACCAGGCTCGAACCCGGATATTCTTGGTGGAAAGCTAGTACGTTACCAGGGAGGTGCGGGAAATGAGTGGAAAAACAAGATTTTTCCTAGATTTCTAATGTTTTCTTACTTTGTTTTACAATTTATAATTTTTAAAGAATAAGTGTTGAAAAGTTCCTTCGGTTTTAAAATTTATTGAATTTATAGGCTTTAAGGAACCCCTAATTTCATTATCTCCAGAAACTAAAAGTTTACAGTCTCGTGCTTTTTTTATTAGATGTCAAAATTTTGCCAATACAAAAAAACATTGAAAAAGAGATACTCTTAAAAGCAGCTGAATTTCGAGAGTAAATAAATTTTAAGCATTCTATTAGAAGCTGTTGATGTTACAAGGTTGATGTTGAAGATACCACGGAAATATTTACAAAAATCATAGAATATGTCGCTTTTTCCTGTTTAGTTCTTGAACTATTTTCAAATTGCATTGTGTGATTGTAGTAATTTTTTTTCAAAAAATCGTTAAATTGTTCATGTTCTTGCAAGTGTGTTGGCCCAGTTAGCGCAATAGATCAAAATTTTATCAATTTTCCTAGATTTCGACTATATTTTTCAACAACTACATTGCGTACAGTAAATTCTTACATAGCTCTTAGACGAAAAATGAAAGCAATAATTTTTTAGAAAAAGTAGTTGCTGCCATTAGTGGATTTCACATTTCCTCGAATGTCCATGCAGTTAGATAGACGAAGTTTTATTAAATTTTCTGTGA
Source organism: Pseudolycoriella hygida (assembly GCA_029228625.1). Classification (NCBI taxonomy): domain Eukaryota; kingdom Metazoa; phylum Arthropoda; class Insecta; order Diptera; family Sciaridae; genus Pseudolycoriella; species Pseudolycoriella hygida. The sequence goes on along the minus strand of CM055405.1, from coordinate 8,680,803 downwards.
TGTTACTAATTTCTTGGAAATTTTTTTGTCAGTTGACTTCTAATTTCTTCCAAAATCATTCAGTTTTATAAGTCTGGACTAGACCTTTCCAAATAGATATAATTAGTTGAAATTGGGCTATGTTTTGATCACGTTTGAGGAAATTTTCTGCTAATTTTACCAATTTTTGCATATCACCATAAAACTACAAATTTTTCAATGAAGTTTTAGCAAATTTTTGTTGATTTCCTTCATTTTTTGTAGCGCTTTTGGTGCTTTTTTTACTAATAGTCTCGTATAGTCCTTTTGGTTGACGCCAAATTTCCTCAAATTTTATGCAGTTTGATAGAAATTAACAAGATCTTTCTAAAGAGCCACTATATGTTGAGATTTGACAACTTTTCGATGAAATTTGGGTTAAATTTGGCATTTTTAGCGCTTTTTTGCAAATATTCAATTTAGTCAAATTTCATCTTTTTTCTTAGAATTAGTCAAGATCTTTTCAACGAGGCCCCTCTCAATGAGATTGGACAACTTTTAGATGAAATTTTAGGAAATTTTCTGTAAAATTCATCTTTTTTTGTAGCGCTACAAAAATGACCACATTTCATCCTATTTCCTAGATCTCGATGAGATGTTTCCAACGAGTTATCACACGTCAAAATTAATAAAAGTTTAGATACTTTTTGGAGGAAGTGAATATTGTCAATAAGAAAGTAATACATTTTTCGTCTAAGAGTTATGTAAGAATTTACTGTACGTAATGTAGAATGGTTTGTTGAAAAATATAGTCGAAATCTAGGAAAATTGATAAAATTTTGATTTATTGCGCTAACGCCAACACATGCAAGAACATGAACAATTTTAGGATTTAAAAAAAGAAAAAGAAAATTGCTACAAATAGAGGCTTTGCATATCAATCACACATAATGAAATTTGAGAATAGTTAAAGAACTAAACAGGAAAAAGCGACATATTCTATGATTGTAAATATTTCCCTGGTATCTTCAAGACTGCCTTGTGACTGCCTTGAATGTTTAAAATTTATTTCAGCTGATTTTAAGAGTATCTCTTTTTCAATGTTTTTTGGTATTGGCAAAACTGCGAAATGGTTAAATTTCGACAGCTAATAAAAAAATCACGAGACTGTAAACTTTTAGTTTCTAGAGATATTGAAATTAGGGGTTCCTTAAACCTATAAATTCAATAAATTTTATAAATAATATAAAACCGAAGGAACTTTTCAACACTTATCCTTTAAAATTGTAATAAATAAAAATAAATAAAATTGTAAAAAAAAACTAAGAAAACATTAGAAATTTAGGAAAAATCTTGTTTTTCCACTCATTTCCCGCACCTCCCAGTGATCTAACCCGTCTCGGGGACATGAAGTCCTATGTTTAAAGGTAATTTTTGTCCTCATCCTCCGTATCGTCATACATTTTCCTATACCTTCGAAATGGCGTGTAACGCTTGACCAAAGCCCCACCCCTCCCCTTCCCTCATCTGATGACCTGTGATGAATGATCCCTAAACGTGTCGAGTTAACAAATCTAAGAAAGACTGTAAATAATAAAAAAATTTCCTGTTTCAAAAACTTTGCGAGAAATAATTTAATAAATTATTCTGTTCATATTTTACCAGCTGAAATTTGTATGGTGGCAGTTCAAAAATGTTTTCAATCATAATTCTTTTGTTTGGTTTTTTGCACCTCTCGAACTGCTTGTCTGTTTTAATTCATCTGAATGAGAAATTAAGTCCAACAAATAAGAAATACTCAAAATTTGTCCAATAAAATACGTGAGCTGCAGCAAGAAGAACTTGTTTCCAAGATAAATAGTATACAATATTAATTTTGGACGTCATTTTTAAATTGATTATTTTGAATTTTCTACAAAATATTTCTGATAGACGCTAGCCTCGATCAAGCATCAAAGTCTCATAATTTTCTATTATCTGTCCAAATCACATGCATTATTTTCCATAGCCATTATTAAATATTTTATGAGACATTAAAATTGAGTTAATTTAAGAGGAATGACATACATACACTCGAGTAAAGTTTTTGACATTATGAAAACAGAAATTTTAAACTTGCTTTCAAACTGACGGACGGACAAGTCTGGATTATAAAATATTTGGAATTCATATCAAATTATTTTAATGGACGAATATTTCGAAAAGCTGCAGGGGGATGAATTTTTATAAAATGTTTTGTGAAATTTGTGCTGCAATTTTTCCGTAATTTCCATCGTGTAATTTTAATTTTGATTGGTAGTTTTTTTTCTGAGCTTACACAATGCCAGAGTAAAATTACGATTTCTAACTTGAAAATCCTGGTCTATGCGGATGACTTAATTCTGTTGACGTATAATGCTTAGGACTTAGGATTTAGGGAAAACTAAGGTTATCCATGTCGGCAAATCTCAGACGGGGATTGCCTGCAGTTTGAATGGGGAAGGTTTCTGAAGTTAAGTACTTACGAATCATTTTTTCAGAGGATTGCAAGTTAGTTAGGGAATTTGAGGAAAGGAGGTAAATGGGAAACGCGGTGGCCAGTCAGTTGAGGTTGCACGTGTTCAACAAAAGGGAATTAAGTACCGGAACAAAGCTAGCTATACACAGGTCAGTATTCAGGCAGGCGATTCTGTATGGTAGTGAGAGTTGCGTGACCTGGATGTCTCTTATATGAGGGTTCTTAGGAACATAGCGAACGTTAATCGGAGGCAGCAACGGGATAATCATATTAGCAACGACTACATTAGGGAAAATTTAGAGATTTCGTCCGTGGAAGAGGCGAAAAGGCTTAGTCGTCTGCGCTGGTTCGAACACGTTCAAAGGATGGACAATAACAGGCTATCGAAATGGATCTTGGATGAACAGGTCCCGGGAGTTAGGCCAAAGGGTAGACCAAGTACTATAGATTCAATTAAATCAGATTTAGAAGTTAGGGGTACTAGGGGCGAACAAACCATCTCCTTGGCATGCGATAGAAGGGTATGGAGGACGATAGTTCACCACTCTGGGGTTGCGGCATAGAGGCCTCACACCGAAGAGTACTAATATCTTCTATAAATTTTGATGATGATGATTCTAACTTGAGAGAATTGATGCGAAGTCTCCATTATCTCCGCTCGAATAACCTTTCAGATATTCCGATCACTTTCACATTAAATTGTTATGGCATTAACCTAAATGAATAAGTCAACTAAAAACAACTACAAAAACATAAATTTAGTTGTTACGAGAACTTATACATTTAATTTTTTCAGATTCGAAAAAAGTCACTGAAGCTAAAACAAAACATTCTACTTACAACTTCTAACAAAGCTTCGCCTGTGTCGGGATTTTCATAAAAAAGAAAATTACGTTTTTATATATTAACAGAATCTTGAAAAGTTTGTCTAATCGAAAGTTTGCTAGTCATAAAAACTCAATATACTTTTAGTAAATGTCATCCTCATATATCATTTTTAAGCGTACACATCCACCTGTTACACGCACACAAGTTGGATTTATTTTAATTCACGTGTGAAATACAGCAACCAACGTGATTAATAAATATATATATAGGACGATGCACATAATAATGTATTCGTTTGTCATTTACCGCGTGTAGAGACTAATGGAAAAACTAAATTTGTTATCACCAAGCATATCGATCAAAAGAAAATAAAAATCAATGTCACTGCCAAACCGTGCAAAGAATTTCATATAAAGGAAGAGCTGTGATGTATTTTAGCGACAGCGAAATTGCGTTCGATATTTCCAGCGATGCTGATAACAACCTTGAATCCACGCCATGTACATTAACGTCTTATGTCAAAGTATATTGATTTTCATGATAGGGTGCATAAGCTGTCAAACTAATGATAATGACGGAAAACTTACTTGACGGCGATATTTTTTTTAGAACGGAATCCTGTGTAAAAACAGATTATTCGAAATTATAGCTCATGTACTGTAAGGGGAAGATTCTTACACGAATAATAGACAAATTCAAAAACTTTGTCTATGAATGTCGAAAGTTGCTCTGAATAATCATCGCATTCCAAGTTCGTTTGCGATGTTTTTTCAGAGCAAATTATACTTAAATTATTGAATTCTGATTCATCTATTATTTGCGAAAAAATTAATCCTCTCACAGTAGATAAGCTATAATTTTAAATAATTTCTTATTTACAAGGAATCTCTCATTTTTGCGACGTGCTCTTAAGCATCGCGTCATGAAATTCATTAAAATCGCATCAAAATAATTGCGAACATTCGAACATATTCAACAAAATGTTGTCCCACACGTTATGAGTAGCTTTGTATTAATGTGTTTTTATCCGGTTGCCTCACTTTAACGCGTGCGCGTATGGGCCATTCCAAATATATGTAATGTAAGGGACAAAAATTTTTTCTGAGTCATCCAAGAGTCCAAATTTTGTATTCTATGAAAAAATTGTTCACAACTTTATTACCTAATTTTCTGCCGAACGTATGGTTTAGCTATTTCCTACGGTTAAGGCACTATTTCCGGTCGTTATATTACGTCTCTGTTTGCATCGAATGGGTCGTATAAGTATTAACTCTGAATAGATACTATACAGCATGCTCACCTTTATGAAACGTGTGTAATCAACGTTCTTTGAAAATTCAGAAAAGTTCGTTAATATTTTGATGCGAGTTTATACTTTGACATAGGCCGTAGACGCACTAAAGGCATGGATCGTAGTTACAACAAAGTGACACTGAAGATTAAACGGTAACATTTTCTTGGCATTGTGCGAATACGCGTCACGAAACATTTTTTCAGATTCCCCTTGTTTTCATTTCTTGTAGTTCACAATAGTTTCTCTCAAACTATAAAGTTGTTTTTGTCTTTCGCTGATAACACATTGCCCTATTATTTTCACATTTTTCTTTCCAATCTTTCCGTCTTGTGTACCTTTTCTTCCATATTACAAAGGCACTTGATAAATATTGTACATTGTTTTTCTAGTTCTCATGTTTGATAAAAATATCTTTTTCAATAAAATATGTAGCAATACACTAACTTTTAATATAAATAAAGAACACAATTTGTATTTTCTTTCTTTTTCTTTTTTTTTTGTGGATCAACAAAATAAAAATTTATATTTCTTTATTGTTTTTTTTTTTTGGTTCTTATGTTGTTTGTGCTTTTTAACTTTAAACCAAAAAATATTTTCCATTTTATTTTGTTTGTTTATCACAATCATTGTCACTGTTCACCATCCTCCTCTATTATTGTTGTTAAGGTTTCATGACGAAGAACATTCGAATTTACTAAACACGCTTTGGTTAACGGCTATAACGTTTCTCTGTGTTGGATACGGTGACATTGTGCCCAATACATATTGCGGCCGAGGAATAACCCTAACTTGTGGTATGGTGGTAAGTAAATTTGAAAAAAAAGCAAAATTCAAAACAAAATTAGTCAAAATTAAAATTCATGTGAATTTGTACGAACAAACGGTCAAAAAAGGACGAAATAAGGGTTTTCTCAAATGCAGTACTTCTAATATTTCTTCTAAAATAAATTGTTCCGAAAATATTTTTGGTTGGTTATGTTACTAAGCGATAAAATGAAAAAATAACAGAAAAATAAAACTTTCCGTTCCTTAACTGATGCATAAAAAAAACAACTTTTGAAAAAGCCACACACATTCTTCGATGCGGTCATAGATCCCAAATGAAAGAAATTAAATTCCGTCTATGTTGTTTCTTTTATATTATGTACAGGTTTCATGACGAAGAACATGCGAATCTTTTGAATAGCATGTGGCTTATTGCTATAACATTTTTGAGTGTTGGTTTTGGTGATATTGTACCCAATACTTACTGCGGACGTGGTATTGCTGTAACAACTGGAATCATGGTAAGTCCTTCATGCCAAAAAAGAAAAAAACGGAACGTTCCAAAATCCTTTCATGTGGTTAATAATGTTTAAGGGATCAGATTAAATTTATTAAATGAAACGATAAATTGGAAAATGTTCAGATGAGATAAAAAGTAAACTTTTACGATGAGAGTTTAATCTCCAATATTTATAGGAGTGAAATTTCCTCTACTTGAATTTTATGTTAAGCTGCCGTTCATAAATGTTATGTAAATTTATCAAATCCTGTCTCGCCACGACCGTATGCGTTTATAAATTATGTTATGGTCACTTTATTACTAACATAATGTCGCTACATACTTTTACATCATAACATATGACATGAAAATTATCTAAAATAATTTTAGTATTTTACATGACCAAGGATGGAAAGTTTAGCTCAATCACTATATCCATATGATTTAGCTGATTGATTTACTGTTAATTTACTCAGGATTTGTAACGATGCACAGACAGTCAGGAATGTTTAAAACGTATGGCAAATTAATTTCCTCATTTTCCATGTGGATAAATCTAGCAATTCAAGAAAACGCAGTTGAGATAAGTAGAATTGAGATGAGCAAGCTGGGAAAACTTGAGACGAATTAATTTGAGATGGGTTGAAAAATACCCCCCAGAAAGCTTACTTCATTGCTAAGAGATTAGCGAGGAGATTAGTAATTTTTTGAACTTTTCAGAACTACTGAGCATTTCATCCCTGGGAACGGTGTATTTCGGGAAATATGCATGAGATGATTTTTTTTTGCAATTCAATGAAGTGTAGGGAAAACTAAGGTTATGCATGTTGGCAAATCTCGGAAGGAGATAGCTTGCAGTTTAAATTGGTCATGTAATGGGCCATGTAAAATTCGCATACATTTTGGTAAACTATGCAAAAATCGATGGCTCGATGGTTCGGCAATTGAAAAGGATAGAGCTATATAAATTCATAAAAGGTGTGAAGAGGGTGGTAATACAATGTATTCTTTTGCATGGTATACATGGATTTTCAATGAAATATTTTTCTCTGTGTAGCGAAACAAAGTTGGCTATTCAGAGGTCAATGTTCCGGCCGACGATTCTGTATGGTAGTGAGAGTTGGGTTGACTGCGGATATCTAGTGCATGACCTGGAGGTTTCTGATATGAGGAATATAGCGAAAGTTAATAGGAGGGAGCAGTGGGATAATCAAATCAGGAACGACGACATTAGGGAAAATTTAGGGATTTCGTCAGTTGAAGACGCGGCAAGGGTCAGTCGTCTCCGCTGGTTCAGACACGTTCAAAAGATAGGTAATAAAAGGCTACCTAAAAGGATCTTGGATGCACAGGTCCCGAGTGTTAGGCCAAGGCGTAGACCAAGGAGAAGGTTTATAGATTCAATTAAATCAAATTTATAATTTAGGGGACTTTCTCTGGGCGAAGAAACCATCTCCTTGGCAGACGATAAAAGGGGATGGAGGACGATAGTTCATTAAGATGATACCTAGGTCCGACGCCGACCTGGAGGTTCCCTAGAGCCAATAAGTCAAAAAATCACGAAAATTATGGAAGAACCTGGTTTTTAAGAAAAGTTAAAGTTCTACTCTGTCAAAGAAAAGTTTTGTTACTACGTCGGAAGCTTTTCTTAGGAACAAGCGCCGCATGCAATTTTTTTTTTTAATTTGTTCAACTGGTGCAAGTTAAGTTTTCATGCAAAGCGCAACAGGCGAAAATTTTGAACCGCCTGTTCTCGTTCTTTAGGTAAATCGAAGAATTGTTGGTTTTTTGGTTTTTGGTTGTAGGGCTTATTGTAAGTAAGAGTTTCAATAATTGATTGATTTTGAATTAATCTAACGCCGTAGGCGAAAGTTTGTAGTCCATAACTAGTTTTTTTACTAAATGAAGGTGTTTGAAATTTTGAAAATTTAGGATGAGCCCCTAAAATGACCGCCCGGGCCACCTTATTAGGCACGGACCCGGAGGTTTTACTCCCGTTGCTCAACTTTAATCAGGTCTGCCTGAAAGGTAGTTTCAAAAGGAATGTAGAGGAATGTCAAAACCTTGTTTTTTGAAGGTCGCAGAAACGTTTTAGCTTATATCTCCGACGAACGGGACTTGCTTTTCAAGGCTTCCTCATGAATTTCATTAAATATAAAGAAATGTTGCTGTGTTTCAGAGGTAGTCGAATGCTCAACAATATTTAAGAAAAAGTATAAAAGCATCCTCTCCTTACGGGCAGATTTTCTTTCGAGCATTAATATATATCAGAAGGGAAGGAACAAACCTCAGAGGGGGGCGGAGCAAATCTCAGGAGGGGTTCAGCCCCCCTCGCCCCCCCCCTATATACGACGCTGTGCTACACAAAAAATAGCTCGTTAATAAAACTAGGGAACTTTTCCTTTAGAAAAAGTCACAAAACGAGATGGCTAACGAAACTATACTAATGGAAATAGGAGTGTCATTAAGTGTCATAGTCAAATCATCAATCGAAAATTGTTTTCTACGATTTCGAATAGTTGATTCGACTCAGCACAGATTTTGCTTACATTCATCATCTTTTAATTTTACTATTTTAATGATTTCAAACGTTTCGCAAGTTTGCGAAAATTTGCATATAAAATCTGTTCTGTAAACAATGAAACTAGCTTATCAAATAAATATTGATTATTGAGATTGGATATAAATGCCATTTCTACTCAATTCGCATGAAACGTACATATTGCTTAATAATTTCGTGGTTTCGTTAACCGGCTAATAGTTGTGACATTTCGTAAAAGGAAACACTTCAGTCGGCTAACCTGTACGAGCCAATTTTTCTTTGTTTGGATGTACCTACACACGAGTAGCATTTGGTCGTATATTTTGATAATGTTTAGCCCTCGATTATAATCTGCGCTTATACCATCAATTTCATCTAAACCCACCTCAACTCAACTCACCTCAACACATCTGACCCAACTCAGCACTTCTCAACTCAACTCAACACATCAACACTGTGTGAGGCTTTTTCGCCCTATGATCATTCGATCGACCTCCTTTATACCCTCCTATCATGTGCCAAGTAAATGGTTGGCTCGCCCAGAAAAAGTCCCCTAACTTCTAAATCTGATTTAATTCCGTAGGCCTGGGGCGGAGACCCGGGACCAGAGCATTGAATATCCTCTACCTATTTGGCAACCTGTTACTACTCATCATCTGAACACGCCTGCACCATCGCACTCGACTAACCCTTACCCCCTCTTCCACTGACGTAACCCTTAAATTTTCCCTGATGTCGTCATTCGTTTTCATCTGATTTATTATTCTACAAAATGTGGGTGCCCAGATAACACAACCACGTTAAATATACCGGACCTATATTGTTATGCACTTTGTGGATCGATAACAAACAAAGCAATTTCAAGAAAAATTTTTTCTTGTTTTGAAGTATTGAAAGGTAACGAAATCAAAAATTCTTCTAGATCTAACTAGACATTACTCTTCTTTCAATATCTCTTATTATACTCTTCCGACGACTCAAAAACTCGTTTGGGTTGATTACTTTACTTTAAGATTCGAAATCAAACGGAAAGTCGATTGCAAAAAATGGCGAGTTTTTAAAGTTATGTCCTTCATCATGAAAGTTCGTATACTTTGACATTAAGCCGACATTGCTCTAAACACGTGGATTATAAATTTACGGATGCCAAACAAATTTTAAACCTAATTGCTGCTATTTTTAATTAATTTTTATGCTATGAAAACGGTGTTCTGTTTCCTCAGCCATTGGAAAATTTTCTTTGTGACATAAAGCCAACAATTTACAGATAAAAGAATCTCTCTTTTTCATTAAACTTAAATCCGAACTTCCTCACTTTCTTTGCAGCACCACACAAAGTAAAGAACATTCAAAGTTCATATTTAATGAAGCTTCCATAAGTCAGATATAGTTATGTCACGAGCTCCATAACTAAGTTGCACTTATACTGTACAATGGTGTTTGGTTGTAAAAAAGCGGTTGTGATGAATAGAAAATCAACATTTTTTGTATGCATGCCGTTGTCGGCGATATACTCTTGGGAATTATATTTTTTTTTTTGCTGTCGACACTTTAAGAGCTGTTTCTTATAGTTGCATCTCTAACGTTGTAGCACAATAAATTTGTGGCATTATCCTCAGCATTATCACATAATTATAGGGAAAAAAGTTTTAAACCAAAATTTTCGAAGGAACGTTAATGCACATTTTATCAGCAGAAAACCAGCGAGTCATTGGCGGTGTGCAAACAACAAAGATTCTAGATGGCTCTTTCGATAATTGTGCCATGTACGTTTTATCTACCACCATCGATCGCTTTGTTGAGATTGAAATAAGCGTTACTGTGTAAACAAGGTATATGGTTTACCGATGCATGAGATAATTACTTTTCAATTAAGCTGAAGCTTTCAAAAAGTCGCACGTTGACTCGTAAAAACTAAAGTGGGTCACATCCTTTACCAAATATTACCTTTAGCAAATATTTATGCCGGAAATGTTCATGTTGATATTTTTTATCGTCCGATGAATCACGAATCATCGTAAAAGAACACTTTCTTTAAGGAGGCTTACTCGCGCTATACTACTTTTCGTCCGTACTTCCCGTTATGGATGGGCCTAAATTCAATTATTAGAAATGAGATGAATACAACTTTCCCAATTCTAGATCAATGCATCGGAACACAGCATCCAGTTTTGTGTCACTCCACTGATAAATTTGCAAACAATGTTGTTGAGCAAACCCTTGTCTGGTATTTTTCAAACGAACGTGGGTGTATTTCAAAATTATATTCGACAAAATTACATTTTTGGTGTAAGAATAATGTAAATTTTGTGTATGTTTAATGGAAAAATGATGGAAAGTTCATGGAGAAGTATCTAAAATGTATGTAGATGAATAAAAGATGGATAATTAATGTAACAACGATGGATTTTCCTAGATCTTTTTTCCATTATTTTACATCATTTTTCTTTATTTACATAGATTTTACATTATTTTTACATTAATGGAAAATTTACGAATAAATAATGTATAATTTATGTAAATCATAATAAAATGATGTGCAAAAGATGGAAAAATTATTATAAACACGACGTTACTTGGACAGTTTTTGTCTTTCGTTACGATTTTCGCGTTTTTTAATTCGACTATCAAGACATTTAGTTTGGTTTCTTGTTGGTTCTTTAATTGTCGATGAACTTTCCATCATTTTTCCATCAAACATGTAAACAAATTTTGTAATTGACATTGTTTTTACATCAAAATATAATTTTTTTCGAATATAATTTTGAAATATACCCACGAACATCACAGTCTACTGACCAAACGAGTTGTTAAAGTAACTATTAAGTTCTGTAAAATCAATCACAGCACATCGACCACAGCTACCGTGTTGGCTATGGAAACGACTATGAAAATTAAGATATCCTTTCCGTCAGCAACACAAATGAAGTGGATGCCTTGCAAAAAAATTGTTCGCTGTTAGTTTCATCTAATTAAAACCAAACAGCGTGAATAAATGTTCATCAAAATGCTATCTCTTCCACATTTGTTTGATTGGTTGTGACGATGGTATAATTGATTTTATATGTATTTATCACACAGCAAGTTTATGTAATACGATTCGAATGTGATTACAAATATCAGATAACAGTAGGTTACAACGTTTGTTGAGCAAGTGAGTGATTACAGGAATGTATGCAAAAATGCAGACATTCATTGTACAAGTGAATTTTACTCACCATTGATGTACTATATTTTATCGCATAGGTGAGAGGTAGTTGCGAACATAACTAGCAATGTACATAATGATGTAATATATTGACTACATTAGGTAAGTAAGTTCAACTTTCTGCACGATTGCTCTGGTTTTAGTAAGCAAACGTCAAATACAACTAACCGACCACCAATGCGATAAAAAAAACTATGCCGGAAAAAATCATCATCAATTCATTTATTTTGATTTTCCCTCTTTTTCCTGCATTCTAGGGTGCTGGTTGTACAGCTTTGTTGGTTGCAGTTGTATCACGAAAATTGGAATTATCTAGAGCCGAAAAGCATGTACATAATTTCATGATGGATACACAACTGACGAAAAGGGTGAGTTTCTGTTCAACTTTCACAAACATTAATCCGTATCCATACATTTTGTTGGCATTTGACCAACAACAAATACAATATTTAACAACATATAATATATAACAACAATAATTACATAACAATTTCAATTCAAATGTAAACGACAATACAACGAAACATGGGTACATTATTCACCAGAGGAATGTAATGGATTTGATCCAAACATATTTTGTCCACTAAAAACTATTGCACAGTCTTTCTGATGGATAAGTTATAGCATTCCTTAACACAATGTTCACAAACTGTTTGCATAATCTTTCAAGTGCCCTAATTAGTATGTTTTGTGAGAATTAATGTGGATATTTGGAAGCATAATCGCCTTAGTCTTAAATTAAGTTTTATAGAGAGTATGTTGTGAAACCCGATTTTGTTTGTTGATTGCTGGAAATGTTGTTGACTGTAATGAAAATGCGGTTTATCTAAATGTAGTTGTCTAGTTGATCAAAGTTGAAGTGCCCTCTGGAAGTTCAAACAAACAATCAATTTACTGAAACTTTACAGTTCATTTCTGTAATCGTTCACAAATTGCGCCTTTTGTATGTAACGTACCATGCAATCTCATAAAATTTTGTCACGCTGTTATTTCTTCAATGAACTTTTGCATATCAAATTTTCACTTTGCAGATTTTGCAGACAGACGAAATATAAATTGAATATTCTGCAGTTTTTGTTATATTTGCTTATTTCTATGTATTCTGAGTATGTAGACTCTTATCACTGAAAATAAATATTCATTCCTTTATTTCAACCATCCTTTTTCATCAAAATCGCCATCCATCTTGGAATATTCAGCGTATATTTGGCGAACAATTCCTGTGCTCAGTTTAATTTGACAAAATGTTATCCAGAGTTTAGTTTGCTTGTTAGCACAGACAATTGTTAAAGTGACGTTATATTTCATTGCATCGTGCTGTGCATAGCAATATAATAACACAAGCATTCCATAAATGAAGTTTAATGTATTTTGCTGTTTATCTTCGGTCTCTGCTTAAATGAAAATACATGGTTCTTGAAATGATATTCACCGAGCTAAATAAAAATAAATCAAACAACTACTAAAAACCCGTAGCAAATGTTATGTTAGTTCAATTTGGAGAGTTTTGCTCCCACTTTAAGCGAAGAGTCTATTGGTATTTTGAGCAAAACACCACAAATACACTATATTTTAAGAGATAGATTTAGTACTTCAAATGTGAATAGCTTGCTATTCAAATTGCTTTGAATCACGATTCCTTCAGCTTTCGTAAATGGTTTGAACTTAACGTCACTAGTTTGCGAGCAGTATCTGGCTCATTCTTTGCAAGAATTAAAATCACAACAAAAACCCTTTTTAAAAGGGAAACGTGACGCAATTCCTCGTCCCTTCTTCCAAAACAACTGATATCAATTTGGGTGACGCTTGCAGCTTCGGAACGCACAAAATTCTTTTGAAATATTTTCACTGTTCATTAAAAAAAGGGGTCACGTTTCCCTTTTAAAAAGGGTTTTTGTTATGATATCAGTTGTTTTGGAAGAAGGGACGAGGACTTGCGTCACGTTTCCCTTTTAAAAAGAGTTTTCGTTGTGATTGTAATGTTTTGCATTATTTTGATCCGCCGCTGCCGCCGAACCGAAGCGCGGTGGCTACTACTTCCATGAGCGAAAATTATCCCCTTAACTGTCTCTACAACATATCAAAAGTTTTTTTTTAGCCGCCGCCGTCGCCGAACCGAAGCGCGGCGGCTACTACTTCCATTGGCGAAAATGATCCCCTCATTTTCCTCTACAACATATCTAAAGTTTTTTTTGAGCTGCCGCTGCCGCCTCCGAACCGCAGCGCGGCGGCTACTACTTACATGGGTGAAAATGATCCCCTTACTGCCTCTATAACATATCAAAAGTTTTTTTTGAGCCGTCGCCGTCGCCGAACCGAAGCGCGGCGGCTACTGCTTCCATTGGCGAAAATGATCCCCTCAACTTCCTCTACAGCCTATCAAAAGTTTTTTTGAGCCGCCGCCGCCGCCAAACCGAAGCGCGGCTGCTACTACTTTCATGGGCGAAAATGATATCCTCAAGTTTCTCTACAACATATCAAAAGTTTTTTTTGAGTCCCCGGTCACCCTGATACACTACACACCCAAGCCAACAACTTTCCTTTGACACCAAACCTCTATCTCGAACACACAACCAGTGCCTCATACAAAATGTGCTATTATACACACCACACACAAACACATACATATGGGCTTTATATGGCGCCTTCCAAGAGCCCTGGCGCCCAAACGAGGTACCCTCCCCCCTTTTTTTAAAATCTCATATGGCGTTGAATGCCCACCCGAAGGTCCCTGCAAAATTTCAAGAAAAGTTATCGAGCCGTTTTCGAGCACGAGCCAAAAAAGTCGGTTTTCATACCATGGCTTTCGAACTAACTAACTGAGGAACTAACGTAGGATGTTTCCATTAACTTTGGCTTCTATGAAGTAGCATATTTAGTATGGAAAAAGACGATATTCAAAAGGTCATATCTTCGGATCCACTTTTACGTATAATCCGATAAACTAGGTCTCAGGGCGGTGCCACGCAAGGGTAGAAAGTCAAAACTTAACTGTATATATGGTTCCGAAGTCTACGTAAAAAATTTTTCTGAATTTTTCGTTCGTATGGGGACTTGCGTCACGGGCGCATCGCTACCGCGCGCCTATTAAAATGTAACGAATGGAACAGAGTGAGCGAGAGGCAAATATATGAAAGATTGAAGCAAGAAAGAGAGGGATAATGTCTTTTCGTTACGCCCATGGAATGAGCCATCTACCAAATGGGTAATAGGATAATGCGACTTTCGTGGTAATCTGCCCGTCAAATATGACCGTCTATGTAAAATTATGTTTTGTGCTTGTTTTAACGACGTTAAAGATTGTCTTACTTCGATTTTGGAAATTGCTGAATCAAATATTATTTTTTGCACACATTTCGCGGCTGTTCACAAATGAATTCACGCTTTTTTCTGGATCTTTGACCCACTTTTTGACCCACACGCATTTTGGGCTAAATATTACCCAAAATTCTATAGACCGTTACGAGACTCCCCTCTGCTTTAGGGGGGTTAAAGCGTGACGTAATTTGTAAAAAGCCCCTTCGTTTGTCTGTTGAATTCCTAGATTTGTAACACGTTGTCTCAATCCCAAATCAAAATTAGAACTTCATGGTGCAATATGTTTTTAGATTTCATAGTTATCGTCCCGCCATGGTGACAACGCCATGTATTAACATTTCTCTGATTAATTAGGGATACTAAATAGTGGAAAACTATTTTGAGCGCCATTTTCTGCATTTTTCTTCAAGTAATTCTTTCATGCGGGCAATCATTAAATTTTTAGATTTAATTATTCAAAGGTCATTCAATCGACAACTCAAAGAACAACAAAAACAATATTCATTATTCACGAAATATACCTCTCGTATCGAACAATTTTCAAGTGATGTATGCTACTTAAAACCTCTGAACTGGAATCAAATTCATTAAACAAACATTTACTAACTTTGATCGATTTACGGACGACTAAAAACTTTTTGTCATAATTATTATTACAAGATCAAAGTCGTTTGTGCTGCATTTCGTTGCATTACTCGAAAATGAAGGTTATGAAAAATCTTCCATTCAAAATTCATAAGTGCCCTTTTAACCAGTAAAATCAATATCGGGTAATTGTTAAATCGTTCCTAATGCAAGCTCAGAATTAGAATGGAATTATGTTATACACACATATATTACTTATTCACGAGTTTTCTACTTTGAGCACTGTCCATCAAAATTTTAAATAATAGATGAATTATTGTAGAATATTATGGAGTCGAATTGAATTTGTCATAAAAAGCTATGAGCGATTTCCTGAACAAAGCTTAAAATAAGAAAAAATCATGTTTCTATTGCACTTGTGGAAATTTATGATCTACAACTGTAACTGTAACTTACTGTAGTTTAGAGTTCGCCTTGCTGATTTCGTCCTTAAGGGACCATTCATCAAGTATGTACATACAAAATTTTGACAAATTAGAGCACCCCCTCCCTCAATGTACGTACGAAGTTCAGAATAGTTTTAGACTGAAAATTTTTTTCATAAAAAATCGAATTTCCAGTCGAAATGACTGTCTAACGGAAAGCAAATCATATTCAAGGTAGTCAATTGTAATGGTTTTATCGAATATTTGATATTTCTCTAAAAAGCGATATAGGGAGCACGTCTGATAGCACTCCCTATTCTAGCCGGTACAGATTTTAAAACTTTTTCAAAGGGAATTTTCGGCATAGTATGGAAACCTTTCTTTTTTTTACCGAAGACCAGACGAGATTTTTTTTTTTAAATTTCTCTTGCTAGCTGGAAGTGAACTTATAGAACTTTTTGAATGGGAACCTCCAGAATATCAACGAATATGCAAAGTTTTCCCGCTGGAATAGTTGTTAGGATAGGAGGGTATGGAGGAGGGTGATCCATGATCACCGGGCGTAAAGACCTCACACCGAAAGGTATAAACGGTCTATAAAGTTTGATGAAGATGATAATGATGTATAAACATAGCCAAAGACCCGTACGTATCAAAATAGATGTGGCAAATAGAATAAATCTTGCAAAAAGACTCGAACGTATCTTAATATAGTAATAAGTAAACAATCCAACGTTTTATGTTCTTTTATAACTATAAGAATTTCAAAGATCCATAGGCCATACCGAAGTTCATCTCAGACCATTAAAATCTAGAAATGGTTATATCCAAGGATTGGGCCATTTTCCCCTAAAACCCTGAAACACGTGTTCTCTAAAATTTTGTTCTATACAACTTTGCCTTTAGAAGCAACTTTCTACCTCTAATAGTTCTAGAGATATGGATCATCCCTCCCAATTCTAGAAGTTGTCATATCCCAGGATTGAGGCATTTTTACCCAAAACCCTAAAAAGTTGTACCCTAAAATTTCATTCTCTACAACTTTGCCTTTGGAAGCAGTTTTCTACCTCTTATAGTTCTAGAGATATGGATCATCCCTCCCAATTCTAAAAGTGGTCATATAAACAAAGACGTTTGCACGATAGATGATTATTCGCCGTCAATAATCCAGTATGCAGTAGCAATAAAAATAATTGTTTTTAGGTACAGGACTACTTTCCCCAATGGGCGTTGAATAATTCCTAACAAACAAAACTACAAATTGAAATGTAATGAAAATTATTTAGAATTGAACTACACCCACAGAAATTATTTGTCAAAGTGGTTACTAAAATTTACTTTAAACTCCAACAATTAGCACGACGACGTTTCATGGGACGAAAGAGCCATTAAAAACATAATTTGTTTGCAGTTTTTACTTTTACTGTAGGGATCAAACCAACAGTTACCTAAAGTACCTAACTTATTTTATATGCTTACCACAGAGTGAACAGTAAATCGATGAATAGCTCTCGTAGTAAAGTATAGTTTTTAGTTCGTGCTCACCAAATAGTTGACTGAATAAAGCAGCACACGCAACACATGTACACCGATTTAAAGTAAATAAAATAAGCTCATTGAATTGAAAACTTTTAAAAACTTTTCTTTGTATTTTTTGTTATATCTACCATAAAAAAATTGGAAAGGTTTCTATTTTGTAGGTAATCCGATTGAAAAATGATGAAAATTTCACTACGCAAAAAATTGTTATCGAATTTTTTTTTCACTTAACTGAAATCCGAGAATAATTGGGAAAATTCTATATTATGAAACCATTTACATTGAAATTGTCAAGTGTCTCAAGCGTGTACTTTTTGCAATTTCCTTCAGCTGTCGGTAAGGAAAGTTATATCAAAAAAGACCCTCTTCTTTTAACGGAAACAACATTCAGGTGCTACGAAGTCATTTCCGTTTAAAAATACTATCCACCGTACGGTCATCATCATCATATCTGGAAAATAACTTTGAAAAGAGTCAGGAAAAAACTTAATTTGACCCAAATCACATTCAAACCACAGGAAAGTCTCTGAATACAATGCATTCCATATATGCAAAGATAAAATATGATAACATCAGTATACAGTGCTGTCCTTTTGTCTTTTATAGTAAGTGCAATTTTTTTTGTTAGGAAATTTTATATGGAAGTTCAATGAAAGATGTACTTTTCTAAGTAACAAATATTTTTTGTTAACAAAGGTTTTAACACGTTCGTATCCCTCGAGAAAAAGCAAAAATTTTCAAGAGTCATCCCAACAATTTAAATCCTAGATGTCGAAATACTCATTTGATGTATTAGACGAATAGAAGAGTCTGTTCTTTCATTCATCTTAAAAACACGAAATCCGCTATTTGACATAAGCCGATGACACTTTAAACGTGTCAATATAAATATGGCTCTTGGTGAACGTAGCCGAAAAAATTTATGATCTTGGCATGCATTAGACAGCCTGGTGTCAAAAATCTTTGTGAACTTTTATGAAATTTTTATTTCAGCAGATCTATTCATTCGATTGATTCTGTGAAAGAAAGTGTTTTGAAATACGCAAATTAGCGCAAAGTGAAATATACAGAATTTGTACCATTTTTGGTTGTCATTCGAACGAGCCTCCGAGGGGTGCAGCGCGTAAAGTTCCTTTTTTGTGTGAGTAACATGTAACGGATATAACATACACTTCCATTCAATTTTGAATGCGAAACTTTGTTCATGAAAATATGAAAATCGAAAACATCATATCATGTTGACGATCGATTGAAATATAAGAAATCCCTACGTTTCGTTTTTCTTCACCAATCTTTCTGTTTCACATTCTACTCCAACAAAATATTTCTAATCGACCAACAGTTACCCAAGGAAAGGAAACAGAAAATAAAATCAAATTATTTCGCTATTGTGTACATTATTTCTAATTAAATTATTTTCTATGTTCTTTTGCGACATTTTCTTCAATAAATTCTTATCTCAAAGATTCATTTCGTTGATATCGAAGCCCATAAATTTATTACAAATTGCATTTCAAATCAACATAGATTTATTTCAACTTTTAATTAAATTCTTTTTGTTCAATTTCAGCTTAAAAATGCTGCAGCAAATGTTCTGAGAGAAACGTGGTTAATTTATAAGCATACACGTCTGGTGAAGCGAGTTAATCCTGGACGAGTCCGGACACACCAGAGGAAATTTCTTTTGGCTATTTACGCGTAAGTAAAAAAACTCATAACATTTTATTAAAATATCGAAGGGCACGGACGCTGTGTCGGTCGTGGGAAAAATGTATTATTTGATTTTATCGCTTTTCGTAGACTATTTTCCACGCTCGCTGTAATGTTGACATTTTTAGTTTATTGGCGATAAACTGGTTTTATTGTCATTGTGAGTCGAATATCGCATTCAATGGTAACATCATCATGAAATGCAATTAAAGGAAAAATTATTTCTGGTCTATAGATATGTGTTGGACATTGGCCAAAACTTATATTTTGCATGCACAAGTTAACTGGCGCATTGTCCGATGCCAAAATTATATAACAACTTTTTGAATACAGATTTATACCAGCAGTCCAAATTGCTTACATATTTCACTTATTAGAACATCGGTATAAAGTGATTTATTTGTATTTTGTTCATCTCATTATTATCATGCGCTACGTGTTTTATGAATGAGGACAGGTTGATTTCACATCAGATATAGAAATTAATTCTATTTTTAAATTCAATTTTAAATTTTAATAGTTCGAGGATTTTTTGTTGTTGTCAAAAAATGCATCCGATTTATGGTATTTAAGGACAATACAATCAGGATCACAACACTCATTCGGTATGAGCGAAAACTGTAGAAATTGTGTGATGTAATGTTGATGTACTGAAAATGAGCTGTTGATGTACTTAAGATGTACTAAAGATGTGCTGGTGATGTTTTCGTGATGTACTTGAGACATGCTGGTGATGTATAGATGAAAAAATGGCGATGCATTATCAGTACAATCAACACCATATCACTGGACATATGTAAAGGTGCATGTCGTCAGCCCCCCCCCCCCCCCCGTGCTGGAGGCGGCAGACAGTCTATAATTTAGGCCTGAATTTGTGCTGTCGAATGCCCCCGGTCCCAGAATTTGTGCTGATCGG
>CM055405.1:8622097-8660699 GCA_029228625.1 Pseudolycoriella hygida | reverse complement strand
CAGTCACCAAATTTACGGCTTTAACGTGATGCCAGTACATCAACGGCACATCACCTGTACACTGTAGATGAACAGAGCATCATTACTACATCAGCAGCACTCACTCTGCACAAACAACAGATTTGTGTTGAGCCGTCAAAATTGCATAATTGATTGATTGCGATGTACCGACAAGACTATTATCGTTACATCAATAGTACATCATTCCAAAAATTTTCACGTTGCCGCTTATGCTTTCGGAGTGTTGCATATGAGGTGCATGTCGTCAGCCCCCGCCCCCTCCCCCACATTCGTGCTGGAAGGGGCAGACAGTCTATAATTAAGGCCTGAATTTGTGCTCTCGAATGCCACCGCTCCCAGAATTTGTGCTGATCTGGGAGCCGAGAACGAGTCAAAAGAAATTTGAAATTTTCATGTTTTGTTCATTTTGCATGGAAAGTGTCTTAAATTCTTCTTTCGTCTATTTCAACTTGATACCCTCAATTAGTGCTCAATTTGTGCTGGCTAACGGTACCAGTCCCACAAATTTGGCTAGTCGGGGAGCCGAGTACAAATTGATTGATTGGATAGGAAAGGGTTCCAAAATTGAGTTGTGGCGGTGTTATGTACGTACTTTTCCAAATTATCCCCCCCCCTCGTACTAAATCGTACGGATTTGTTGACCACCCTCCCCCTACCCCCCTAAAGTAGTACGTACTTTATGGATGGTCCCTAGGGCCTTGTTCATAGATCCTAGTCTCACATTTTAATTTCAGGAACAACAAGCCCATCCTAGAAGAAGCCACCAATTGTCAAAAAATGTTAAATTTCTCAATCAAAATAGAAACATTTTACAATTTCTTGACAACTAATTCGAAATATTAGGCTTTGACGAAATCTGAAGAAATTGAAAACCTCAATGTTCACATAAAGTGATGATAGACTTGACAATGAGTTAAACTTTTTCAGATTAAATTTAAATATAAATTACAAGTTAATTATTTAATATCTCGCATGTCTGCGACCTTAACTAAATGAAAATCACCTTCAAGATCAGTTCAGATTAAGGGTCGTTCGTGTGCTTATTTTCATTACGGCAGTAAAAATATGTGACTCGAAGTATTTACGAATATTTTACTATTTTATCGAGTATCGAGAGGGAAGTGGAACAGTTGAAAAATCGAAAATTTTTAAAAATCTCTCTGAAGAGTGGCTTCTTCTAGAATGGGCTTGGTGTTCCTGAAATTAAAATGTGAGACTAGGATCTATGAACAAGCCCTCAGGGACCATCCATAAAGTACGTACTACTTTGGGGGGTAGGGGGAGGGTGGTCAACAAATCCGTACGATTTAGTACGAGGGGGGGGGGGGATAATTTGGAAAAGTACGTACATAACACCACCACAACTCAATTTTGGAACCCTTTCCTATCCAACAACTGACACAATCAATCAATTTGTGCTCGGCTCCCCGACTAGCCAAATTTGTGGGACCGGTACCGTTAGCCAGCACAACTTGATCACTAATTGAGGGTATTAAGTTGAATTAGACGAAAGAAGAATTTAAGACACTTTCCATGCAAAATGAACAAAACATGAAAATTTCAAATTTCTTTTGACTCGTTCTCGGCTCCCAGATCAGCACAAATTCTGGGAGCGGTGGCATTCGAGAGCACAAATTCAGGCCTTAATTATAGACTGTCTGCCCCTTCCTGCACGAATGTGGGGGAGGGGGCGGGGGCTGACGACATGCACCTCATATGCAACACTCCGAAAGCATAAGCGGCAACGTGAAAATTTTTGGAATGATGTACTATTGATGTAACGATAATAGTCTTGTCGGTACATCGCAATCAATCAATTATGCAATTTTGACGGCTCAACACAAATCTGTTGTTTGTGCAGAGTGAGTGCTGCTGATGTAGTAATGATGCTCTGTTCATCTACAGTGTACAGGTGATGTGCCGTTGATGTACTGGCATCACGTTAAAGCCGTAAATTTGGTGACTGAATTTTTTTACATCCAGTGTGTTGCAGTAACATAACTTGAAAGCTGATAAATTTGATAGATCATTGTTGTATCAATGTTGTACAAATGAAGTAGGAATGTACAACAATTATAGTAAGAAATTTTATACAAATAACGATGCACGATTGTTGTTGTACAAAGTTCTTAATTCATGCAACAATTGCACAACATTCTGAAATCATTCATACAACATCCGTACATCACTAACATATCGTTGTGTTGGTGTTGCGAAAGTGATTGAAAAGCGTTGCACAAATAGTGTCTTTATTTTTAGTACAATCGTTGTTCGATTGTTGTACGAATGTTATTCGATTGCTGTAAGAATGTTGAACATGTGTTGTACACTTGTTGTTTCAAAAATAGCAATTGACATTCTGCGAAAGAACAATACAAATGTCATTGTTGTTTGAAGCATGTCGATGGTTGTTTTTGAGATACTGTATGAATGTTGTATATTTGTTGTTTGAGCGTATATTTGCATGAATGAAAATTTGATGGAAAAAGGGAATAGGACGTAAGTTATACACCGTTAGTTTTCTCTCGTTGTCATTATTTTTGTTCTACTATTTTGACATTTAACACAAAAGTTTGTCACGACATATTTCTATTTTGAACAACATTCCGACAACACTTATACATCAAATCCGATCAAATCCCTCAGTTTTCAAATTGTGATTCTTCAGTATACTGGACTGTACTTCAGACAATTTTATTCTTGTATTACGGAATCGTCCGGTGTCTTTAACTTCCCTCAACTTCAAACCATTAGCTAATTTAATAAGTTTGGTGACCGCAGCACATACTTTCCTGTTTGAAATCACTGTTCGATGTTTTCCCAATAGTCCATCACATATTTGAACACAAGAAAAAAATCTTAAACTTAAAGAATCCCAAACGATTTATTTTATTGATTGAAAAATTTAATTAACGAAAAAAAAAATCTTTATCTTTGTTAACAGTTTGCGAAAAGTTAAAATGGATCAACGAAAACTAATGGACAATGCCAACACAATTACAGATATGGCTAAAGTAAGTATTTTATTCTGTTCCATTTTCTTTTCAAAATGTTTTGAACCATTTTCTTTGATGAGAACTCATCAATTCTGTTATACCCTTTGTGTATGTTTATATGACTCGTCTTCAACGACAAAATCTTGAAAAAAATTTTTTTTTATCTACTCGATTATAAAAGGTCCTATCGACTGGGATGATATTCTTTAAATTGTGTATTTATAAACTTAAGAATACGACTACAATCAATGATTGAAAATAATAATAATGATTGTTAAAGCGGAATTACAAAAGTCTTATTTATTGTTATGTCAACAATTACCATTTCACCGGAGTTCTTACTAACAAATTGAAGAAAGTTAAGAGGATAATCATTCGCCAAATAATTGACAAAGAATAAAAATAAAATGATTGTTTTTCCAAGCTCATAATACTTAGTCTTCACAAGATAGATTGCTTTTTCAACTCACTAATTTGCAATAAAAAATTTTCTCTAAATAAAATTTTTAGAGCTAATTAATTCATGATACAAACTCGCTGCTGTTTGTATCATAAATACGAATTTGTGTACTGTTGAACTGATTTTAAAATAAATCAGTTGAAAAAGAACATGTAAAAGATGAAATAGTGTGTCGTTACGTATGTGAAGAAAATTAAATTTTAATTAGATTTGCTCTACATGACAATATATTGATGTAGTACGTATCTTTGTAAAGGCAATCAAAGTGCTCATCATTTTCATAGACATTTTTGAAAAGAGATCGAAATGAGAAAACGAATATTCACCCATCCCGAGTATCAAATAGTCCCAAAAATGCTATTAGCCCCCGTGGACAAATAACATTTAGATATCTAATCTACCAAGAACATTGTTCAGCACATTGTCTTTGATATATGAAAAATGTCACAGTTGATTGAATTCTAATTAATTTGTGATGAT
Source organism: Pseudolycoriella hygida (assembly GCA_029228625.1). Taxonomy (NCBI): domain Eukaryota; kingdom Metazoa; phylum Arthropoda; class Insecta; order Diptera; family Sciaridae; genus Pseudolycoriella; species Pseudolycoriella hygida. The sequence goes on along the minus strand of CM055405.1, from coordinate 8,656,742 downwards.
GTAGAGAGATGTGCATAATGTCTACTTACATGAAACAAAACAGATCTTCTAAAAGAAAAGAGAATAGCAAAATTCTGGAATTTAAGAATATTTCGAATGTCGTTTTGGTATCGTTGGTTTTCGCACTAGTGAGATTTCCATTTCTTTTCGACACTAGTGCGTTATCAGTTTCTATTCCATACCCCAACATAGCAATAGCTCAATTAAAAATCTTTAGCCAAGTACAATTCGATCCATAAAAGCTCAATTGGAAAAACACTAATTCGGCAAGGTGAAAGTTCTGGTTCACTTCCCAGCCGTGGCAAATTTTAATTTCAGATTTAATGTCTAGAATGTAACTTATCCCATAACTGCAGTTACTACAGTGACTGTTAATAGAACAAATTAGTCAATAGAATTCGATCCCGCAACTGCGAAACCGAATAGTTTCTGAACAACATACATTGTTGTTCAGAAACTATTCGGCTACGGAGGCCACGGAGCGATGAATACAATCGACACATTACATCTGTGAACGATAATGGGAGATGTGATGTGGCCCGATCAAGAAGTAATGATAAAAATGGAGCGTTTGCATTCAGAAATGTGACGAGCAATGAGATTTACGATGCTATTAATTCTATTAAATCGAAGGCCGTTGGACTTGATGACATTTCCATTACATTTGTTAAAATTACGCTTCCGTTTATTTTGCCAGTGTTGACACATATATTTAGTTTTTGCTTAACCTCTTCAAAAGTTCCGAAAGGCTGGAAAATTGCTAAGATTTTGCAAGATCATAAAAGATCGCGGGAATTAAATGACTTTAGGCCACTTAGCATACTTCCTTGCCTGTCGAAAGTTTTAGAGATTCTGGCGAAAGAACAATTGATTGAATATCTTACGCGCCACGCTTTGCTTGACAATTATCAATCTAGCTGTCGGGCGAAGCATAGCACCGAGTCAGTCTTATTGCGTGTATCTGATCATAAAAAACTGACTGTAATGCTGTTGTTAGATTTTACAAAAGCTTTTGATGTAATCCAGCACAGTATACTTCTCGATAAAATACTCCTTGAGTTTAACTTTTCAACATCCGCAATTGAGTTTGTGCGTGACTATCTTGCAGATCGGATGCAATGCGTTGAAATCGATAGTCACATCTCTGAATGCGTCCCTGTTAGTCAAGATGTCCCTCAGGGCTCTGTCCTCGACCCACTAATATTTTCGCTCTACATTAACAACTTACCGCGATCGTTGAAAAGTATGCTTCATCACATGTTCGCAGATGATGTCCTACTTGTCAAACTCATTCCTTGAAACGGACGTTAGTGATGCATTCACCAAAATGAGGACTGATATATCTGCGGTGTGTGCTTGGGCTAAAGGAAATGGACTGGTACTGAATGCAGGTAAAACTCAGGCAATCGTATTTGTGAACAATGCCGTCAGATCTGTACTGCCGGATATCTACATTGATGATACATTGGTCAATTACTCCAGAAATGTTTGTAATCTAGGCGTAAATATGGATTCAGGTCTTAATTTTGATGCTCATGCGAGGGAAATAAATGCAAAGGTGTTCGCCAGGCTTAGGAGCCTCTGGGCTAATCACCAGGTTTTGCCCCAAAAAACTAAACTGATGCTGATCAAATCTCTTATCTTGCCACTATTCACTTATTGTGACTCAGTGTATTCTTCTAATCTCAAAGCTGAATCGGTGAGAGTATTGGAGGGGACTTTTGCAGCATGCATTCGATTTGTTTTTTCAATCGGAAGATATGACAGTGTCGATGCATTTTTGAATCGTATCTTAGGATGTCCTATTATTGAGTACTTGAAATATCGCTCGCTGGCTTTCGTTTTTAAGCTCATTATGAAAGAAGTACCTGAGTACTTATCAAAGTGCGTACAACAGTCAACTAAGTCGAAACATCTGATCATCCCACAACATTTTACGAGTCAATACAACAAATCATTCTTTGTTAATGCAGTTGTAAGGTTTAACATGTGGCCGAACTCTATCAAAAGCTCAGCGACTCTTAAGTCATTTAAGAATTCTTGTTTTGAGCACATTATCAGAAGGAAACCGTCATGTCAGTGATAACGACACATTGTGTTTAAATAGAAAAATTACATTTTTATCATTCTTGTTATAATAGCGGTTGGTTCTGTTCTTGTTCTATCTTGTTTTTGGGAATTATATATTGTTATTTCCATCTTTTTCTCTATGTTCAAAATTATATTTTTGACAATGAATAAAATCGCTAGTAGTCTTTAATATTGAGGCTCAATAAACACTACAGATTATTAAAAAAAAACCTGTTTATCTGTTAATTTTAGTGTTTTTAGTTTAATGCTTCTTTTATATTTTTAGTTGTAGTTATATATGCATGCCTTTTGTACTACATCTTAGGACATTAGTATAAGTTCACACTTGTTGTCCATAATGAAATAAATGTAATGTAATGTACACTCACGGAAAATATTTTTGCATCAATAGAATTTTGTACTTCTGCGCAGCTTTTTAACACTGCAAAAACCTGCGCAGAAGTACAGAATTCTATTTGATGCAAAAATATATTTCCGTAAGTGTAATGTATGTAAGTAAATCCAAGCGCTTGGTGCGATTCTCGTCTATGTCAGAGTATACGAAATTTCGTGAAGAAGTGCATACGCTGACAAGCAAACCATTTTTCTTCCCTTCACATATATCATATTGTCATTCGCGCAACAGTTATGAAAAAAAACCTCATTTCGAAAGTGGAAATTAGCTTTTTTTTTATTACTTACGCTTGTTATAATGTCAACGAACGTAAAAAAGCCATCCCCCACTAAAAAGAATTCGAGCCGCCACCCAACCCCATACTAATGTCGAATATTGAATTGTTTTCATAGTCATAAAATTGATAAAAAAGTTCGATTTTCCCGTTCCCATTTTACATGCTTAAATTGTATAAAAAAAGTAATCCTATTTGTTTATAGAAAGGCTAGACATTTAAATAAGATGCAAATTAATCTGAAATCCCTTATCTATCCGCACAAGTCTATCATGAAAAACGTATATCATGTCTATCAACCCATCACTACCATAAATATTTTACATAAAATTTACGATTGAAGTTTATCTGGTCGATTGGATTTTATTTACCACAAAAAGAAAAAGCATTTTTTTTTAAAGTTTCAAGATGCGGATTTCGTTTCATTTCTTTTACCATTTTATTTATGACGAAACTTGTCGCTTTTTTAGAAGAAGGCTCGTGCTGATATGGTATTCGCCCTTTGGTGTCATTCTGTAAACGAAAATCATGTTTATTCTTCTTCGTGTTAATTTTCCTTTCGTTTTTTTAAGTGCCAAAAACATGCAAAATCATCCTTAAAAACCAAACCCCTTGAAAGCAGGTCGGGTGACTATATTCGTCGTTAGCATTTTACGATATCTATTGGAACACAAGGCGACGAGGCATTCCATCAAGGGAATATTATTCGAATCTTAAATTGTTATTTGTATAAGAAAAATTAAAATTCAATACGGATTGGGCACGTACATGGGACGAAGATGATGGTTAGACTATGAATTTCAGATGTTGGTTATTGGTCATAGACATTAAATATTAGTATTCAAATATTAAGCGAAAAATCGTTGGAAAATTCGAGAAAAAGGGTTTCCATAGCAATAAAAATTGAGAATTTACATTTTAAAATTGCCGTTGGATGTCTGAGGCTGAACGAACAGACGAAAATGGCCATTCAACATTCAAGTTTTTGTCATTTTGTTTTAGAAGAAATTGTTTTATTGAGCTTACAAACGAATATCATCTCTGTGACAGTTTATTTTTTGGTGGTGACATTACTCATGTCCTTGAAGTGTTATGTGAGGAAAATATAATTCGTTTTATCTCTCGCTTGATGGATTCAAAAAACGTGATGGCAATTCGTGGAATTTAAAAGAATAAATAAGTTTCATAAAATCTTTTATTAGTTTACGTACCTTACGTCAGTCGTTGCAAATAATTAATTTGTCCCTGAAGATTATTTTACAGTCGAAGTTTTGGATAAATGCGAATTTGATTGAACACGAACTGTGAAATCTGACTGAAAAATGTTTTAATAAAAAACGTTTCGGACTGCTTGGGGGCAAATATGGCCATCACGCCATAAACAAGGGAAATTTTTAGGTTGACCAACGCGAATGAATTACAAGGGGATGACTGCATAATTGTTCCCTTCAAGGAGTAGCATGTATGTTGTATATGCTATGTCGACGTAGCTGAGCAAGACATAATTTGCAGATGAAAGTGCTGTCTAAGAATTTAAACAGCAAAAAAAATGTGTAAAAAATCGTGGGTATGCTACAGTAGCCAAGTCGGGGAAGGAAGGTGTTAAAACTTGATGTTTGAGAAATTTGAATCTAGTAGCCAGTTCTTTACGGTAGCACACTTCAGTTTGACATCAGGCTGCCGACCATATGCTGTTGAATCAGGAAAAGAAGGCAGCCTGGTGTCAAAGTATAGTCATTTTCATGACACAATACTTAAGCTGTCAAGCAAGTAAGGGACTATTCACAAAGTACGCACTCTACAAAGAGGGAAGGGAGAGGGTTCGAAAATAATATGCGTGCGAGGGGAAGAGGAATGCAAAATTAGTTACCCCTCATGTCATTAGTTTGACAGCTTAGGTCGCTTATATATCGTGTCATGAAAACCAATATACTTTGACATTAGCCTTTGACTAATGATGCGGATTTGACAACAGGTTGCCTTTGCCATCTACATTTAACCATATTGAAATACCCGTCCGAAGAAACGGCGCAAAAAACTTCTCCAATCCTTAAAAAAGCCCGAAACTAAAACAAAAATGGAAAATATTTGAAAAAAAAATTGCACTAGGCCCGATCCATATTTCCATAAACAAAAAAGTTCGCTTCTTTTTTGTCTGCAACATTGCAAAAAAACCTCATCATTCAAGAAATATTTACAAAAACCACCAAATATCGTGTAGGATCGCGTAGCGTGAGTTGGGCCTACACTGAGGACTCTACAGCCCGAACCACTCAACAGATTTTGACTAATTTAATTTTCGTGATTTTCTGATGTCCATATCTTTTCTTTAAAACCTTCAAGAGCGATTTCCGTTCTAATTTCGTAAAGATGTAAGTCAAAAAGTTCCACCAACCTTCAAAGAAACACGTTTTTAACCACTTTATCGACCGTAACTTCGAAAGTTTTCGATCGATTCTCTCCAAATTCAATCTTGTACATAATTTTCTGATTATCTTTCAATGAAAATCGGATAAAATTTACCCGATATACGTAGAAAAAAGACGTTGGGCCCTAGGAGAGATTCAGTTTAAGGGCCCTGGTTGAGCCCAAAAGCTCAAAATTAAAAATTTCTTCCATAAAATGTCAGGCATGCCCAGGCCCTTCAAACAAAAAAAAAATTGAAAAAGAAAAGATTTACTCAAGTTATGTACAAAAGACCAAAACCAGCCGACAGTGCCCAGATTCAATTCCATAAAAGATTTCGATTACCTTTCAAGGAAAAAAAAGTTTTTGAAAATCGGTTGAGTTTTACTCGAGTTATCGTGCTGACAGTCGGACGGACGAACATTTTTTTTATTGTTGATTCGTCATCTAAGGACCATGATCGAAGCTCCCTCCCCTACTCACGGATCGAATTTACAAATTTCGTGGTAAACGCATAAGAAATATTAAATTGAACTTTATCAATGTCAACTAAAGTTCCTTCATTCCACGCACACCATCCTACAACGCGCATCTCTTTAATTTCTTTTTGAATAAAACCAAAAATACATATTTGCAAATAAAATATTTGAATTTGTGAAATATAACGATAGCATCAAGTTTCGTGAAAATTTTGAATTTTTTGATGAAAATCCCAGTTTTCAAGAAAATCCAAATTTTCATTAAAATTCCAATAACATTTTGAAAAAAATTTGGATTTTCAAGAAAACTAAAATGTTTTAAGAAAATTCAAATTATCAAGAAATTGCGAATTTTGAAGGAAACCGAAATTCGGAACTCTCACTTGAACTCGATGTGTTTCATAATTTAATATACACTTCTTAACATTCAAAAACGGACAGTTTTCATCGATTTAATCAAAACTCGATGATCTAGATTTCTTATCTTCCACTATTTCCACACCGGCTGTGAACTTTATGGCGCGTCTTTTTAATTCAAATTTACAAGTCAAATAACCAAAGAGCCGTTGAATACAAAACTTCAAATATTAACATTCGAAACATTTCAGCTTCACATTCGTAACGTTCAGCTTAAGTGAAAATCTATATTTTAAATCTTCGAATGTCCGCGGATGTTACGTTAAAACAATTAATGAAATTTCATTATCAGTCAAGGGACCTGACTCATCTAAGAGATGGGGCCTAGTGTGGCTGAAAACACAATAAATACCATCCACGTTGGTGTTGCTACTTTACGCATACACGGTTGAGATTGGCATGCATTTGACAGTTCTTAATTTGTTAATTCTTGAAATTTCGAATAGTTAGTGCAGAAGGTGAAGAAACAGTGTTTTTTGACCTGTAAAAGAATTTCAAAAGTAATAAAATTTTGACCAGTTCTTTATCTGTGTTTGATTGTTCAATTGTGAATCTTTTTTTAATAGAAATTCGGTGTAACCCAGCGAAAATTCGCCTAGTAAAAAGTGCTTTTGTGTTTTGTATTTCCACTAGCATTATTTCGCTTCCTTATAGAGTTCTTTCAAGTAATTTGTTTTTATTAGAATTTCTAAGCTATTAAAAACAAAGTGTTAAAATTATGTGAAGTTGGAGCAATAAAATGAATAATAAAATCTAATTTAATTTGTGATCTGCCGATTTGTTTTTTTCTTATTTACATATGACATAAAAGCAATGTCCATTTATGTTCCACATATTCTGTGCAAATGTGTTTGTGTAAAATAAAACAATGGACCAATACGACATATGTAAACAAATCGGAAGATTTGTGTGATGACCACAATTTAAATGAGATTTTATAAATAAGTTCTTTACTCAAACTTCACGAAACTTTAACACTTTGCTTATGATAGTTTAGCAATTGTAATAAAAACAAATTTCTTGCCAATACTATATAAGGAAGCGGTGGAAGAAGGTTGAAATACAAAATACAGAATCACTTTTTACTGGACCGAAATTTGCCAAATTTTGCTGGATTACACCGATTATTCTATTAAAAAAAGGTTCACAACTAAACAATCAAACGCAGAACAAGAACTGGTCAAAATTTTATAACTTTCGAAATATTTTTACTCGTAGAAAAACACTGTTTCACCTGCTGCACTGACGATTCGAAATTTCAAGAGTTAAAACAAATTAAGAGCTGTCAAATGCATACAAATCCCAACTGGGAATTGCGGGAAATGTTAAAATTTGATTAGTCAATTTTATTCAGCATTAGTGCATAAAGTATGGAATGCAGCGTTAAAATTCGTTATAAAATTCAAATTTGTTTACATCTTTTGATTTGAAAAGCAACTGTCGTGTTTGGTAAAATAAGGCAAGTGCTACATTTGAAACAAAAAATATTTGAACGTTTGCTATCCAAAACATTTCAATTTCAATTTTATAATGCTGGTTAACATTTCCCGCAACTGACTATGTATGTTCAAAGTACACAGCTATTGTTTGGATGGTAAGACAAGCTAACATGACATTTCTAGCTAACTTGAATTTAATAACACTGTCCCTTATTGAATGTTAAAAACTGTAATTGCAAATTTCGTTTAATAATTAAAAGGCTAATAACGCCCGGGGCGTTCATAACACCCGCACTCCGAGCGCTAAAAACGCCCCTAGTGTTAATAACGCGCCCACTCCGGGTGCTAATAACGCCCGGGACGTTAATAACACCCACATTTCGGGCGCTAATAACGCCCGGCGCGTTAATAAATCCGCACTCCGTGCCGTAGTAACGGCCAGCTATATAATTCGCTACACTCTCACGATTCACTTTCAAAAAGTTTTCATGTGATTTTTTGATTTCTTATTGACAACTAAAAATAAAAGAGCGTTTCTATGTATCAAGAAAAATATTCTTCCATCCAGTGACGTTCTGTATAAGGAAAATTTTCTTCTTAGTCAACTCTTTCTAGTGACATTCTGTATAAGGAAAATTTGAGTGCGTGTCGCCTTGAAAGCACTTCATATGAAATGTATTTCATGACGAAATCCATTGAAATGTGGCGAAATGAACATTATTGTATAGAAGTGAGCAGTGCTCAAACATTATAAACAGGTCTGCTTTCACGAATGTCAAAATTTGACTTCGAATTCGATCTTAGATTATAAAAATTTTATTTCACCTAAAACCTCTTTTGGCACTAAGTCACTAATAGTTACCATTTTCTAGTTGAAATTTTTAGTTTTGAAACTGCATTATGTTTTTTTGAAGCTGTTAGAAATCATTGTACAAATGTCATCTATTATGTCACGTTGTACACCTCTAAAAGGATAAAGCTGTAACATTTTAAAATTTTCCTCTAGTCAACTCCTTCTATTGACGTTCTGTATTATGAAAATTTTCCCCTTAGTCAACTTCTTCTAGTTACATGCTCTACGAATATAGTTATTTATTAAAGTGCCATTTTGTAGCGTTTATCCAATCACTCAGCTGGGCATTATTAGCGCCCGGAGTGCGGGTGGTAATAACACCCTGGGCGTTATTAACGACCCGGGCTTTATTTGCGACGGAGAAATGTCCTGCCACCAATTAAAAGAACATTTTGATTTCTGCAAGTATAGTAAAAAAAAATTCGAAAAGAAATCGAAAAAATTGAGTTATGAGCCAATCTAATGACCCCTACCTCCTTGAAAGAAATTTTTTATTTATTTATTTATTTCGTCAAATAATCCTGACTACAATGGCGCAGCCAGTAAAAAATCGATATTTTCAAAAACAAACAAAACATTTTTTTTTAAAATTAACGAAAACAAATTAATAAAAAAAAACCAAAGAAAGTCTCAAAAAGAATTTGTTTAAACATTTAAAAAACTTGTTGAATGTACAATGTACATATATGACGACATCGCTGTTCCAATTAAAACCCATCTACGCCTATTGGGTGGGAGCGGTCTTTCATGGTTCCACCTGAAAGTAAAGGCTAGTTTTCTGTGACGTGTTACGGTCACATCGATTGCGTGAGCAGAGACTAATCAGGCTTTGATTAGGTTACAAACCAATTTGCAATGGTCGAGTGAGAACCAATTTTCATTGAAACAGTTAAACCATTTGGCAATGAGCTTTCGCTTTCAAGTTTGTCAGTTTATGAAATTCTGGTCTTACCATTCAGTTTGTACGTAATTTTCAACTTCCTGATAGTCATCTTGAACGATACACGCGGTATGTTTGGAAACCACAGTAGTGAAAAGCGGTTAAATGCCATGCACATGCTATTGATTGGCTCATAAAGACCATATTTTGTCCTGTGTTCGTCGACAACGAGAAAGTAATCGGCATGAGTGGGTGTAGAATTACAAATGACCTTGCTTTTAATTTTAGGTGCGTCGATATTGCCATTCATCAGATCGGATACAAAAAGTGCGCAGGCATTAATTCTGCGTCGGGCGAGTGTTTCAATGTTGATCGAATCGCATCTCTCAATATATGGCGGGAGCTTGTAGTTTTCGTCCCTTTTCACCGTCCGCCTCAGTGCGTACATCAAAAATTTTTTCTGAATAGATTCAATTCTGTCAACAAATGTGTCCTGATAAGGATGCCAAACAACTGAAACATATTCTAAGTAAGAACGAACATAGGCAAAGTATATACTTTTTAAAGTTTTAATATTTTTAAATTCCTTACAAGTTCTCATGACGAAGCCAAGCATTGAGTAAGCTTTTGCAATTATATATTCAATGTGTTTACTAAATGTCAATTTTTGGTCCAAGAGGACTCCCAAATCTTTAATTACCTTAACACGAGTCAACACAACATCATCGATATTGTAACCAAACTCAATTTTAGATCTCTTTCGGGTGAAGGAGATAACCTTACACTTATCGACGTTCAAATAAAGTTGGTTGATTTTGCACCACTGTAAAAACCTGTTCAAGTTACGTTGGAGAGCACTTGCGTCAAGAACATTTTTGATTCTAGCGAAAATTTTCAAGTCGTCAGCATACATTAAGTAAACTGAAGAAGAGAAGACTTTAGTAGCATCGTCCATGAATAATAAGAACAAGAGGGGGCCCAGATGGCTACCTTGAGGAACACCAGAGGTTACATTGAACATTCGAGAGGAGCAATTCCCTAATTTGACGAATTGTGAACGTCCATTAAGATAGGAGGCAATCCATGCTAACAGGTTTGAATGAACACCCATTTGGTTCAATTTGCGCAAAAGAATCGAATGCTTTACTCTATCAAATGCTTTTCGGAAATCAGTGTATATAACATCTAACTGATGCCTAGATTCCATTACTTTGGTACCATAGCTAACAAACTCAGCTAAATTTGTCGCTGTAGACCTGCGCTTCATAAAGCCATGTTGTGACTTAGAAATTATTCGATTGAACTTTGTGGATAAAATAGAGGGGACGATGGCTTCAAATAGTTTTCCTATTGTTGGTAGAATAGCTACGCCTCTGTAGTTTTCGACAAAAAATTTTGAAAGACGGTTAAGTAGCCTTAGTTAGGCTCTGTCTATGGATGCTATAGTCCAGCCCACTCACACGACCTTATACAATTTCCATGATTTTTTGCAAAGGTATAAACGGACAAGCAAAGGAATGCTGTTGACCAATTTTTCGACCGTGTCTTGTGACCGATTTCGCTCATCTTCAAACTTCACCGATCACCTTTCAGGGAGGAAAAAGACTTATAAGGTCGAAATTTGACTGGGTACAAATGTCGTGACAAATACGTGTGCTCTGTTTACTTCTTACAAGCCTCAAAACTCATGTCATGTAGTTGAATGTTTTTGATTTACAGACACACACATAGCTAGATGTGAAGGGGTAATTACTACAAGCCAAGTGCATCCATTTATATGATGTTAAATCGACGTGACTACCCCTCGGTGTTTGATGTGTTTAGCACTCGAAATGAAATTAATAATTTAATGAATCAATTAATAAAAATGAATTAATTTTATTAGCACATGATTGTATTAAATAATTAAAAATATTTACTGATCTATCCCCTCCGAAAACATTTTTTAACCAAAAAAGTCGATCGTTTGGGAGTTTCACTCTACTTCGAATAATTCGAATATCTACCATATCTATACATCTATATATCTATATCTTGTGTATACATTCAACCCAGCTGGGCCAACAGCTGGTTAGAAAATAAACTGGTAAAAATATAAGATGATCATTGTAGAATGGAGGTATTTCATAAAAATCTAACTCAATTTTTAATATTTATATCTTCGTCATTCGCGAGCGTTTAATTTCGTTCTTTTTAAAAAATAATAAAACAAAAATGTGTTCTTGTAATGAATAGACGAACTAATTTTCTTCGGAATGACGAAATTCCAGATTGCATCTCTCATTCAGGCATAACATCATTACAAATTTCATACAAAATAGATTCTACCAGCAAAAAATCGCTGATGAATACATACTTTCATAAAATCTTTTGAGTAACATAAAAATAGCAAACACGCGTCGCTAAGCATCCAACTCTTGAGATAGTATCGTAAATTATAACACCATTTCATATAGTAATATTATTAGAATAATCAACCCTCTCTAATATCTAGGGTAAAACGTTTCATCTCATTTGAAGCGAATTTATGGCACATCTTACGAAAATATAGAAATATTTTTCTTTATGATTTTGTATATAAAAAGAAAATGGAAAATGGAAAAATCTTCAAACATCCCCTTTTTTTTCTCAAAATTATGGACTCTTCATGGATAACAGTAATGTTTGTATGATAACATATACAAGTAAAGGTCACTGTAGCTTCACTATCTGGAAGTTGCGTAAACCACTTAACTAAATGAAGGCAATTGCATATCATTTTCACAATCTTTGATGTTGTTTTTGTCGTAAAGTTGTTTAAGGATCGTAAATGTTTCCATAGAAATTGAGGGAAATTATATGCGTGCCACGTCAGAATGCCGCAGGCCTGTATGCAGAGGTATAAAATCCGTACATAAAAATCAAAAACCTACAAAATCGGAGTGCCTGCGGTACAAATTAGCACATAATCCTGATGAAAATCCTGAAGAAATAAATTTGATATTCTTACGATGCGAATACTAAAGTTTCTTGGACGTTGCGTTGGGATGATTTGCATTCAAAAAGCAGCGCCACAGGACGCGAAATATCGAATAAGATTATCCTCCCTTGCGAATTAGATGGGCAGATTTCCATACAAGTAATGGAAAGGGATGAGATGCGTTATACGAAATCCGAACTATAATTTTAGATGCTCTCTCTCTGAAGGACTAATTCTTATTATCTCTAAACCTCGTATTTTTAAGTGGCAAACTTTCTTTCAAGTTTACCATGTATGCCTTCTGGATACAAAACTGTTATGTGCAAGATAACGAAGGTCACAACACAAATCCAATACCCAGATTTGCATGTTACTAAATAATTTATTTTCTTTTATTATTGTAAGTTCAACAAAGTTTTATCTGCTTTATTCACATCCACGATTTCAGCATTAGATTTGCAACCTTTTTTCTTATTATAATCGAAGAGACTGCGAATAAATGTATGACAAATTTATCAGCAAGAATTCATTCGTAATGTATAGTACGGTATCGCATATTCGATCATATGGTCGTACCACAATGTCTATCCAAAGTGCATCAAATGCAAACACAAATTACCGTATTACAAAAACTCCGTCGATTTGATGGATCATTGTACGTTAAAAATGAATTAAAAATGTGTCATCGGACCAAATATCTGTGGAGATTGTAACAATAGTTTGTTCCATTGAACTCATTGCTGAAAACAAATTCATTCCGAATATTCAGTGAACCAACCGTACTAGCCGACTCTATGCTTAACATATTTCTTTATGTATTTGTTGTTCGCCAATCAAATGAAATGAAGAACGATAAAACCAAGCATATGTGTAATAAAAACTATTTTTCTTTTGATTTACAGACACAAAATACGGTTTACGAAATCGTTTCCGATATGTCCTCCAGACAAGATGCCGTCGAGGAAAGACTATCTAGCTTAGAAGAAAAAATGCAGGCGTTGCAGGTTTCAATGATTTGAATCTTTAAATGAAGATTGAAATCCAATCTAAATGCTATTTACAGGACCAATTGGAAGCTCTTCCCGAATTAATAACTAGGTGCCTAACACAACATCAAGAACGCGTAGACCAAAGACGAAACTTTCTACATCCTGATACAGCTGCAGCGTCAACATCCGTTTTACCAACTGCAATTCCATCACCCATTTTTATTCCACATTCAAGGTAAGTGAATAGTTTTTTTTGTTTCGATGGATATGTGTTGTTTAGGAATCGGTCGACCATTTACCTCGGAAAAAAAATTAACGACGCCTGATACCAGATGCGGTTTTCCACTGTGTGAGATGGAAGAACCCGCGATGATTAGGTGTGGCTTGGGAGGTGGTACAGGTGTTTGATTGGGAGGAGGTTTCAATGTGGGGTGGGCATGGGGCTTAGGTGTGTGATTGGCAGGAAGTCTAGTTGTAGGGTTGGGAGGAGGTTTATGTTTTTTATTCGGATATAGAAGATTCATTGATATAAAACTTTGATTTTCCCCCTTTTTTAATTTTTTTTTACTTTTGGATCTTTACACCAATTGTGAATGCTATGATGGTTTTTTACACCATCTCTTCGGGGGGAGCAATTAACAATGGGGTCATCCATAATTTACGCAACACTTTTTCAGTGTTGCCATAAGTTTTGAATCAACCATACCTCGGGATAGAAGCATTCCATAAAGATCATAAGTATGGTATATATTACACCCTAAATTTGTCCCCTCAGGAATGCTTCTATCTCGAGATATCGAAATTTGTGGTAACACTGAAAAAGCGTTACGTAATTTTTGGACGATCTCAATGCAATTTTATTATAAGGACGTAATTAGAGCCCAATTAGCCGAAACTTTAAAAAAATTGCCCGCCCCCAAGCGTGCCCTGTCCGGACGATTCTCTACCGGGCACGGGCATAATTTGAAATTCACTCCCGCCCGCTCATCTCTAGATCATTACATCCTCGATATTCCTTGCAACAACCGATTAACATACGGGAGATTAGGATTTATAGAGAATCTTGCGGGTCTGCGTAGCTCATGTTTTAATAACTTTTCTTCCGCCCGCCAAGGAAAAGTTCATAACATACTTTTCTTGCATTTAGCGCGATTACTCATTCGACTATGTGAATTGTCCCAATTTTAATTGCTTTTGATGTCTTGGGTTTCTGTAATAAAAATAAAATGTTTCAACTCTACATTTTTGTTGCTTTTAAGCATTTCGTCGCCGCAGGTTGTTTTACAATTCGCGGATGGAAAATAAACACACGCCTTGAGTTTACTCTCTTCCGTGTCATAATAAAAATAATGTTTCTTATTACCAAACATGCCAATGAATAAACGACTTGCGGTTTACTTAAATGAAATATACCTGATTTCCTTAACATAATTTCAAATGTTTCTCACATTAGAAATCGATTTCAGGGCCCATATAAAATAAGTCTATGTTGTATGCTGGGTAATAAATAATTATTTATGAAGCAATCACCTAAAATGTGTAAGAAAATTTATCTGAAAAGAAAATTCATAAAAAAGGAAAAATGTTCTGAAGATACTTTTGTGATTTTCGTATTTCTTGCGTTGTGTAACACACGGTTATCCATCTTTTAAGGATATACAGACATAATACAGACATTAAATTTATTTGGTCATAGATAATCGTGTGCGGCTTGTGTTACAAACCAAAAATGTATAAAATATCCTCTTTTTCTCTGTGTGCTTAACCTGAAAAAGTCGAAAAAAAACCTTTTCGTATGCGAAAAGCATCTGGAAAAAGCTCTATTAAGTCGAAATTATTCTTGCACATAGTGATTTAGTGTGATGTGATATTTACCGGATTTCATACAAGGCGTAAAATGTTTGGAATGAATGAATACGAAAAAGGTGTGGCTTTCACTCTTGCTGATTTCTAATCCAAATGGTTCATGCCGTGGATAACAATAAAAATTCTTGTCAAACTAACTTCCATTGCTCTGATCTTTTAAATCGTTTGGATGGAAAATTAAGAATGAAGCTTAGAAATCTTTTCGAAAGCCAAGGGATGAATGTTTGAGCAACAATTTGTTTTGTGACCTTACGGAAAATTGAGATTTTGTCAAATTCGCAATCAAACTGGGGGAAGCGTAATAAGTTTGATCATCTTTTAATAGGATAAAAGATATTTATTTGGAGGAAAAATTTTATCGATAATTTACTTGATGAATTTTGTCAAGTGAACTATGTAAGTTGGAAATGGATTTCACATTAGTCTTTCGAGCTACAACGAGAATGAATTATTATTGTGCAAAGGCTGTATAAGAGCCGACATTTTAGTCGTTACCGACACATTTTCGCCCAGCCGAGCCGCCGTTTTCTCAAAACTTGGCTTAAAACTGCTCGAAATTGGCTTAAAATTTTGCTTTTTTCGAGAGAAAAAAATTATAACTAATTTGTTTAACGAAAGTCAACTTACAACAAACAATTGTAAACGAAGACAAAACTGACGACTACGCGGGCGTATTACTCCAGCGTTTTAAGCCTCCGAGTGACTTATCTTTACGGCTAGACGCCGCCAACATTTTGTAGACGATTCTCATGTCAGGTATAGAGCACGCGAATGAGCACATTGTTTGAGAATGTCAGAATTTGCTCTTCGAGCCGAAACTAACGAATTTTATTGTTTTAAGCAAAATAAATTAATAGAACTGTGAAATTCGTCACTAACTTCACGTTGAGAATGGTGAGCTTTTGGATGTGCGAAATTTAGAGTTTGGATGTGGGAAGGGATTTAAGGGAAGGTTTTTGAAGGTTGAATGTGGAAACGACGTTGTGTGTGGAAAGGAATTTTTAAAAGAGAAGGGAGAAGGAAGGATTGATTATTATTATTTACTTATTGTTTGCTCTGATTAACTTTCAAATCGAAAGAGCTTTATCAAACAAGGCCATTTCGGATTATTATCCTAAATTTTCTAGAAAACGCAAACGATGCATTCAACCTGTGTTTTCTCATACTGTATCGGTGGCACGATCAAGGGCTCATTTTCTTCGCTTTAGCCATTGACTGAAGTGTATAAGCTTAGAAAATCCTTGATCGACGAAACAGTACGTCTGTCTCAAGCAATTTCCTTACTTCTCCTGAATGGAGTCCCATGATAGGCTCTATCATGAGTGCTCTTGCTTGCTTAATTGCTTTGCTTATTTTAAACCTTTTTGGTTCTTTGCTTTCAGAATTAGTTGTACGAGTGTGGGAGGGGTGAACTGTGATTAGATTGTGAATTACATAGTTGAGTAATTGACGAATTTTGTCGACTTGCGAGTTGTAGTCTAAGGTACCTAGTGCAGAGGTTGGGTCTCGTGGTCGAGATGTAAGAAGTGCATGAGTGCAGAAAGATGAGGATGGGAAAGAAAAATGGGAAGGATGCACAGACCAAATTAGATGAATGAAGTGAAGTGAAGTGAAGTGAGTGAACGAGCTCCACTAAAACCATCATATTTTCATCGTGAAAATTATGAATGTATTGCACCCCCTTATTATATAGAACTGTGAAATTCGTCACTAACTTCACGTTGAGAATGGTGAGCTTTTGGGAAATGTCAAAATTGTTCCTTATACTTGAATTTATAGCTATTCTATGAAGAAGGCTGTAATTTGAATACGGTTCGAAAAACTTTAAAATTATCATTGGTAGCCAATGAGGTCAACGAAAACTTGAAAAATGTACATTCAAACGATGCACACAACGTCGGTGAGAGCTTACCTTATACATTAATCTACAGTGCATTTTACCAGCTGAAAGGCATTTGGGGTAAGAAGTAAATTTTGTGTAGGTCTAAAGTATAAATCATTCACTATGAGTGTGTGTAGCAACGTAAAATCAGTTTGAATTTCTTTTCCCTTCATAGCTACATCTCAAACACTCACAATTAATTTATTTCATTCGAGAATATGATTCAATCAAAAAACAATGTGTTTTCGAGCAATGAAGTTACTAAATAAAATTAATTCGAACTGAATGTCACCAAATATTGATTTCACACCAACCACAACATCACATTGTCGTGCATTAATAATTCGATGATTTCCGTGTGTTTTGGCATTTGAGAAACGTATGCTTTTACCTTTCAATTGCTTGAAATATTTCGTATCATATTCAAATTATCCGTTTCGCCTCATATACAGAACGTGTACTGTACATAATGTTACGTAAGGCTGACATAAATTATGTAGGACATGTCTTTTAACTATTATGTACAGAAATTGGTTCTCGATTTTGTAAAAGTTTGTGTAAGATTTGATTAGGTATCTTCGATTGTTCATAAAACACCAGTATGTCTATATGTGACAGTACACAATACGTTCAGATTGTTTGTGGTTGAAGAAATACTCGGTAAGAAAATGTAGCACTTTCCTGCATATACCGATATTGAAAAACAATTTAGAAAATTGACATAAAAAAAGTTAAAATAAAAATAGAAAAATTGTAATAATAAAACGAAAAGCTGCATGTATTCGGAGGGGAAATATAAACAATTTTATGTATAGACAAGATTCTTAACATACAATTTCATAGAAACGAATTGATATACACAACGATATTCAGTCCATTTATTGATTGATATGGAACTGTTGTATGGAATGTAAGTTTTATTGAGACCCATACCACGTATGAACCTACGATTGCTTGGAATAGCTGTACAACTTTATGTAATATGTCGCTGACTACATAAACGTTCTCCTTCTAAAGTCATTATAAGTTTCTATAAAAAAAGTTTTACGCACCGTAGATGTGGGAAGATAGATTTTGGCACATTGTGGAACATAAAAAGTGGAACAAGTGTGGAAGAAAAAAAAACTTAGAGAAAATCGGCGAAGAGAAGTTTTTTTTCTTCCACTTTTGTTCCAGTTTTTAGGCTCCACAATATTGTTGGAAGAGAGGGACTAAACAAAATCCACGCGCTTAGAGCGAGGTTAGCTAATGTCAAATTTCGGGATGACGTGCATAAGTTGACAAGTGCACCATGTTTCTTGCTTGACATATGGGGCCATTCTCAAAAACTTTATTTGGATTTAGATTTTGTCACGAAATTTGTATTAATATCAATTGTATACAAAATTTCTTGACGAAATCCAAATTCGAACAAAGGCTCTCTACGTTTGTCTTGGACATAATTTTCATGAAATCTGAAAAAGAAAATCAAATCTAACGAAAGTAACGCTAGAATGGTACATCAGTTGAATCGTGCGGGTCCTACCTAACTTTTTGATTGTAAATTCACTTCAAATTCAATCACATCCACGTTGGTTGTAAAGATACGCTTATTCTGTATGGCTTCTGCATTTCAATGGAAAGTGTTTTGCTATGAGGTTTCTCTGAACCAATTCATGTGACTTTTGTGAACTTTTCAGTCTTGATAAATGTTTCTGCAACACTCGAAAATAATTATGTGAACAAAATAGTTACACTTTTAGATCTGAGCCGTCAGCCACAACACCATCATATCAATGGCCAACGAGCCCAATTTTACCACCGATATCGAGTCGAACACCACATCTAGTGCCAGTTACATTCAATCCACATGGAACAGCGTCATCACCGTCATCATCATCAACGCTCGCCACTTTAACGACCACCACAGGAACATTGGCATCACATAGTTCTAATGTAGTTACCAATTCGTTTACACATCGTCAACAATCTAGCTGAATCGTATTAGCATCGACCAATAATTCAATATCGTCATCGACGTCGTCTAGTTCTCTATCTAAGTACACAAAACCCAGAAAGCGTTCTGCACGTGTGTCAAGTTAATTTCTAGAAAATTTAATAAAAAAAACAATTTAAATTAAAAAATAAAATAAAAAATTGTGTAAAAGTTTTAAATATTAAAATAAAATTTGTAAAAAAAGAAATTAAAAAATAAGTTTATTAAATAAATAAAAAAACTATAAAATTCGATACACGAGGATACAAGAATTTTTCTAGTGAACTAATAGTCTAACTATACATTTAAAATAGAAGATCTAGGCTTGAAGATGAGTTAATTAATTAAAACAAATGTTATTTCTTAAAAAGAGGAGAATTATCTGTATATTTAGACGAAATTTGAGTTTTAAGTTCAACTTTTTTTTTAATTTTCACACATTTTTTAAGAAAAAAGACAAAATATTTCATCATTTTTATACAAAAAAAAAGAAACTTTTATATTTATACGAAAATATAATTCAACACAATATAAATGTAGAGTATGACTAATAGAACTTATGTAATCAATGAAAATATAACAAAAGTAAAACTAAATGAAAATAACATACACAAGAATTTAATAAAAACAAAATAACTTAATTGAAAATGATAAAAATATTGAACTAAAATATAAAATAAAAATACACAAACTTTAATGTGATTCCCATAAATCTTAAAAAAAAAACCAAACGATTTAAAAAGAAATTTTTAACAGTCAGTAGCGGGTTATTTGAATCAATTTTTTAACCTTATTTGTTAATTCTTAATCATATAGAACGAGCAAATTTAGAAATTAATGAAAACAAAATATACCATACATGTGTATAAAATACGACTTTCGAGCATCTTATGATATCTGCAAGTATATTATACGACACGGAAGAATCATTGTACTACCAATAAGCAAATGTCTTACCAACTTTTTTACCTTTCAGTAATATAAAATGCTTCTATGCTGTATAATATGCATACAGTTTGCATAATATACTTACACGACACATAATGACAATTTCTATGGTATTTAATTTGTTAATTTGTCAGTTTTTTCGTTCATTTAATGTAAAATGCAATTCGTATTTGGAATGTGCCTGATTTGTGGTGCTTTTCTCATTAGCTGTAGACGTTCCCTTAGTTGGAGTGACTATATCATTGATCATGAAACACAGCTCTTGCGACCCTTTGTTCCCCACATGAACTTACCTACTTCCTCCAAAGATTTGACCAAAGAACAGGCCGTACAACGTAACCTTAAAGCAGTATTCCGACCCACACTCCCATCCTTCAAAATCTTCTCCTGACGCTATTCATGTCCTTTTCTCCCACTTCGAGTTGGGCTCTCTTAAAAAGCGCCTTGTATGAACAACTCTCTCGTACCTACTCCACAGCTTCCTGCATCACTCACTCTTTAATACCCATACAAAAGTTTATCCACAACTCTGCTCTCAATGCAATTAGGTTAACTAACGAGACACAATTAACCCGTTCACTGGTATTGCGCGTAAAAGCTTTACATTTTATATAATTAGGGTGCCTGTAATTGCTAAAAGAAATTGTATTATACAAAAGCATAACAAAGGAATGGAAACCAAGTAAAAACCTTACAACTTCAATATATAGTTAACCAATTTGTGAATAAATTTAGAAACAAATGAAAAAATGCTATCACGAACGATTTGAAGTAGGAATTACAATTTAAGAAATTAATAGATAAATAAAAGGAACTCATTTGTATGTTACACTCAAAAGTATTACATAAATATTGGCGAAGTCAATCATGTCCTTCGATAGCTACGAAGTACTTTTCTAAAAAAAAACAAATATTTTTAACTTTTGCGCGGACCTAAGGTTTCAAGCAGACTTCAATGCATACCTCAACTTATCGAATCGGTGAAAAAAAAAACCGAAATTAATAGAAATTTTGAAAATCTTTTTTTTTTTCTGAAAGATAATCGGAAAATTGATCGCAGCATTGAATTTGGGAAAAATCGGTTGAAAATTTTAGAAGTGGTCAAAACGTGGTTTTTTGAAGGTTGGTGGAACTGCTAAATCTCTGCTAAGTGCTCTAAATCGGTTCTAAATTCTGGGCTTTTTTCAAGGGCTTGGAGAGATTTTTTGCGTCGTTGCTTCGGACGAGTTTTTCAATATTGTCCTTTCGGCAATTTCCAATCCAATTTAATGAGGACGTAATTGAACATACTTTAGAGTTAAGGCAATATTTACTTGGATACGTTCGAGCCTTTTTGTAACATCTATTCTGTTTGCCACATCTACTCTTTTTGTCACATCTATTCTGATACGTACGGGTCCCTTGCATATGTTTTTCCACTTGGAAGCTCATTTGACCATGATCATACTGCGACATTGGTTGGTTCAGAGAAAATCTCTCATTTTTCGTATTAGAATAGAGTAACTCTATTGCCACATCAAGTTGATTTTAACTACTACGAAAAATGAGAGAATTTCTTCAAACCAACCAATGTCGCAATGTGAACTGTAGCGATATTTTTTTAGAAGAGAATCCTGCGTAAATAACAAAATATTAAAAATTATAGCTCATGTACTGTGACAGGATGACTCTTAAACGAAAAATAGATGAATCAGAATTCAAAAAGTTTAAGTAAGAGGGTACAAATTTGCTCTCAAATAACATCGCAAACGATCGTGGAATGCGATGATTTTTTACAGCAACTTTCAAATACTCAAAAGTTTTGATTTTTGATAAATCTACAATTCGTATAACAGTCCTTACAGCACAGCTAGATTTTCAATAATTTGTTTGAAAAAAACATCCCAAATTTATATTTTTTCAATGCCAAAATTCACATCTGACAGCTGTCGAAAGTTGACAGTTGTAACTTACATCCTTTACGAATGGAAACGACGAAATAAAGAACACAATTTTGTTAAAGAACACCGTGCCCGTGTCATGCTTCCGTTCTAGGCAGCGGCGTGACAGTCTTTTGTTTCGATCTTTGGAAGTAATATTCAGCATGAAGTTAGCTGCAGTTGCAACCGAAGCTAACTTCATTGCAAAAAAGTCAGCTGATTTTTGAACCTTTTCAATGAAGTCAGCTGATTTTGGTAAATCCATGAATGAAATCAGCTGATTTCGTTTGCAATGAAGTTAGCTTCGGTCACAACTTCAGCTAACTTCACGTTGAATATTACTTGCAAAGATCGGAACAAAAGACTGTCACGCCCCTGGTTCTAGGTTAAGAGTTTACACTACGTACTGAAGTAAAGTCTTAAAGTCTTGAATGCAACCCAATATTTATGTAATCACTACATAATTTACACATTTCTAAAGAAAATTGCTGAAACACTTTTCATAAAAACATTCTCATTTGCTAGAAATGTGAATTCCATAGTCATCTTTTTTAACTTTTCTAGTTAATAAACACTTCGAAATGCATAGTTTTTTCGATCAATGTGTTTGCTCACCTAATCTTTAACTAAGTAATCAATTTAAATGACAGAAAACATTTTCTACGAGTCAGAAATTGATAAAAAAAATTTGATTTGATGATTCCAAATAAAAATGGCCGCCATCTTTATTGTGATTTAACGTTTACAAATATTTGCAAATGTATCAACTCAAAAAGTTTTTACCTATTTCAAAATCGTAGAAAATGTTTTCTGTGATTTAAATGGATTACTTACAGTTTTTAACATTCAATAAGGGACAGTGTTATTAAATTCAAGTTAGCTAGAAATGTCATGTTAGCTTGTCTTACCATCCAAACAATAGCTGTGTACTTTGAACATACATAGTCAGTTGCGGGAAATGTTAACCAGCATTATAAAATTGAAATTGAAATGTTTTGGATAGCAAACGTTCAAATATTTTTTGTTTCAAATGTAGCACTTGCCTTATTTTACCAAACACGACAGTTGCTTTTCAAATCAAAAGATGTAAACAAATTTGAATTTTATAACGAATTTTAACGCTGCATTCCATACTTTATGCACTAATGCTGAATAAAATTGACTAATCAAATTTTAACATTTCCCGCAATTCCCAGTTGGGATTTGTATGCATTTGACAGCTCTTAATTTGTTTTAACTCTTGAAATTTCGAATCGTCAGTGCAGCAGGTGAAACAGTGTTTTTCTACGAGTAAAAATATTTCGAAAGTTATAAAATTTTGACCAGTTCTTGTTCTGCGTTTGATTGTTTAGTTGTGAACCTTTTTTTAATAGAATAATCGGTGTAATCCAGCAAAATTTGGCAAATTTCGGTCCAGTAAAAAGTGATTCTGTATTTTGTATTTCAACCTTCTTCCACCGCTTCCTTATATAGTATTGGCAAGAAATTTGTTTTTATTACAATTGCTAAACTATCATAAGCAAAGTGTTAAAGTTTCGTGAAGTTTGAGTAAAGAACTTATTTATAAAATCTCATTTAAATTGTGGTCATCACACAAATCTTCCGATTTGTTTACATATGTCGTATTGGTCCATTGTTTTATTTTACACAAACACATTTGCACAGAATATGTGGAACATAAATGGACATTGCTTTTATGTCATATTTAAATAAGAAAAAAACAAATCGGCAGATCACAAATTAAATTAGATTTTATTATTCATTTTATTGCTCCAACTTCACATAATTTTAACATTTTGTTTTTAATAGCTTAGAAATTCTAATAAAAACAAATTACTTGAAAGAACTCTATAAGGAAGCGAAATAATGCTAGTGGAAATACAAAACACAAAAGCACTTTTTACTAGGCCGTAATTTGCGAATTTTTGCTGGGTTACACCGAATTTCTATTAAAAAAAGATTCACAATTGAACAATCAAACACAGATAAAGAACTGGTCAAAATTTTATTACTTTTGAAATTCTTTTACAGGTCAAAAAACACTGTTTCTTCACCTTCTGCACTAACTATTCGAAATTTCAAGAATTAACAAATTAAGAACTGTCAAATGCATGCCAATCTCAACCGTGTATGCGTAAAGCAGCAACACCAACGTGGATTGTATTTATTGTGTTTTCAGCCACACTAGGCCCCATCTCTTAGATGAGTCAGGTCCCTTGACTGATAATGAAATTTCATTAATTGTTTTAACGTAACATCCGCGGACATTCGAAGATTTAAAATATAGATTTTCACTTAAGCTGAACGTTACGAATGTGAAGCTGAAATGTTTCGAATGTTAATATTTCAAGTTTTGTATTCAACGGCTATTTGGTTATCTGACTTGTAAATTTGAATTAAAAAGACGCGCCATAAAGTTCACAGCCGGTGTGGAAATAGTGGAAGATAAGAAATCTAGATCATCGAGTTTTGATTAAATCGATGAAAACTGTCCGTTTTTGAATGTTAAGAAGTGTAGTTAAAGATTAATTGAGCAAACACATTGGTCGAAAAAATTATGCATTTCGAAGTGTGTATTAACTAGAAAAGCTGAAAAAACTGATTTTTGAAGTGAAATATAGGAATTCACATTTCTAGCAAATGAGAATGTTTTTCTTCAAAAGTGTTTCCGCAATTTCCTTTAGAAATAGGTAAAGTATGTAATGATTGCATAAGCATTGATTTGCATTCAAGACTTTAAGAGAAAAACGTTACACAGAAGTGCCACTTTTCCCATGCTAATTTTCATTTTTAGTACGTAGTGTAAACTCTTAAAATATCTCCGAGCAAAATTATTTAGGACGAAGTGATCCCCAAAATATTTGTGATATTTTTTCTATGCGATTTTTGAGTCTACTTTCGTGACGGAAAGTCAGATATTGTATTTTAACTCCTCCTTTAGGTCAGAAATTGAGATGTTTTGGTATAGCAGTCATAATAGACAAATACCTAAAATTATGACTCATCAACTACAGAAAATGGTATTCCGACGAATTAGAATTCAGCACAATTGAGTACTTACTCTGAAAGAACATCGCATACTAATTTGGAATGCGATGTTTAGACCTTCTTGATGAATCATTTTTCATTCTACTTTATTCATTATTTGCCTGATACCATTTTCGCACAATAGATGAGCTTTAATTTCGCTGTATCGTCAGATATTGCTTTCACGAAACATCACAACTTTAACACGAGACTATTTTTCTAGAAATTTGTTTGAGAAATAGAGTAGAATTTAGTTGGCTGCGTTGTAAAGAAACGGTGATGTTGAAAAACTTTTCGATCGAATTTGTGAAAATGCGTTGTTGAGAGAACTCCCATACCAGTCATACTAAACATTATGCTTTGCAAAAACTTTTATTCAAAGAGCAACAGCGACAACCTATAATTTGTAGCATTGATGCTTTGAAATCACCTACAGCAAAATTTATCTGTAGATTAAAACTTGCAACAGATTTTTACATTTGAAAGAAATCAGATCACAAAAAGTTTTCCATTTGAAGTTTAAAGAAAAATGGAAACTATTTCGAGGACATGATGGACGACCAAAACCACTTTATTTTTCAACCCGAAAATCAGACTCTATAAAATAGACGTAAGAATTTACATAGAACGAAAATGTTCTTTTAACCATTTTTGAGATTAAAATTATTATTCGTGTCAAATTTCAAAGCTAAGTGAAATTAATGACGATTAAAAGACATTAATTATGAAATAAATAACATAAAATATTATTCAATTTAAATGTAGAAAATGAAAATCACAAGTAAACATAATGGAATTTGAATTTTTACAATAAAAAAAACCAAACATAAAACTTAGTCATCTCGAGCATAAATTTTTAAATTTGTCAGTAACATACGAAAATCTTTTATTAGAACATGAATTGTGCATTTTTATGTGGAGGATTTATTTTTTAGGTACATAAGAAAATGCATTGTACAGAACCATATTCATAATGTTTAATTGCCTCTATAGTTTTATTAGGAATTTTTGGGTCTGGTTTAAGCATTTCGTGTTTGTAGGATTATCTAAAGTGTCGAATTGATGACAGAAAGTCGATATACTTTCTTTCTGAAGTCCATTTCACTCTATACCAAGCTGTAAACATAAACTTTCACAAACTTTCGTAGTTTTTGAACATTAACGAAGTATGAAGGGCCTGCTAGTTTACTCTGCTCTTTATAAAACTATAACTTTCAGTACGAGAGTTGTTGGAAAGTATTGATTAGCAATGCAAATTCTGAAAGAACTTCTAGTAGATTCTGCCTCTAAGCATTATTCGCTCCGGGGCGTTCTGCAGATAGTTGTTAAGTGCTATTTGCCCTTGTGTGACAAAAACACATTTACTGAGATACAATGAAATCTCCGCAAAATTACCACGAGAAATATTTATCAAGGTCAGTTAGAGGGATTTTTTCGTCTATGCAGCAATTGAAATCGAATTTTAAATATTCATTTTTCTTACGATTCGCTAATCCGAGACGTCAATTTCCGAATCAATTGTAATTTAACCAGAGAGCCATCTGTGAAATTCCTGCCCAACGTAGGCTAAAAATCTTTCATTTCCCAGAAATTCAACAAAATTCGAAAGAAAATATAATCAAAAATCCTTTAAAATTCGTAGAAAATCCTTGGAAGTCTTCTTTATCTACCGATTGCTTGCGTCCGCATAGTTTTAAAAGAATGTGATACACATACTGTTAGGTCTAACGAATAGAATATGGTCTAAGATGTGTGTGTCGGTGTCCTAATACAAAATTTATGAAGATATTTCTGGGTTGTTAGTCAAAAGGTAGCAGCACCCAGTGCATAGCCCGAGCTTATGAAATTTTTTTGAAATATCAAAAGCCGTCGACGCATCGTTAAAATAAAGATATTTGGACGTGTGTGGACGTTTAGATATTTGGTTTTTGGTTTTTTTAAATCGAAATGGCTGCGCAGGTGCACTGCTGCTATTTATTTTTCTGGTTCTTCTCTAAGAAAACACTACGTTTCCAAAAATAAGTTGCCGTTGTAGAAATAGCCAGGCATTGCATTCCCTGTCGTCGTTTTAATGAAACTCTTTCAAAACTCAACTAAAACAATGCGACACACGCCTTATGATAAACAAACAAAAATATTTAAATCGAATTCCATTTTTAGAACCGCATCGTGTAAGTAAACGTCTAGTCGATTTTAAAAATAATATTTTGCTAAAAAAATAAATTCGCCTCCTTTGCAAAGTTTTATTGAAAACGGATAAATGAAATAAATTGCTTCAAAAAAAATGGTTACGACAATGTTCTTGAATTTCATTTCATTATTTTGATAATCTGCAACGTCTGAACACAAAAAACCAAATGATTCTCAAACACCGAAAAAATTTAAAATTAATTTTTTATATAGTCGATCCAATCGAAGTATTAAGCAAGTCTTTGAAATGTCTAGATTTTTGTTATTGAAAAAAATTGTAAAACATTGTTCCACTGTGTGTGTTGGTTTAACTAAAGCAAAAAAAAAATTATTGAGAGAACATAATTTTAAAGCTTTAAGGCTGTTTTGAAAACCACAAAAAAAAGATTGAAAAGTGTGGGTCTAAATGTTAGCCATTTGTATATAAAATTTAATTGATTTATCGTTAAAATTGCATCACTTCGTTAATTAATCATAAAAACTGCCTACAATTTATTTTTATTTTTATGAAAAATTTGTAATAAAATTAGCGATCCAACTCTAAAATTCGTCAACTTAAAAAAAATATAAAAAACTAAATTATGAATATGTAAAAGATTTCTCGTAAACTTACCATAGACCCACAAATTTGTATATCAGCTTTAATTAGGACATAAAAATAACGTGATATTGTTAATTAATAAAATATTTATTTATAGATAATTTGAAAGATATTAAATAAAGAACAACAACAAAATGAGAAACTAAGTTAGACTCAACAATAAAACTGTGGTTTCAATTTACTCCCATCAGCAACACTCCCGACTGGAGCGTGGAGCCCTAAATCTCAACTCGTGGGCGAGATATTTTGTTACACAATTTTTAAACTGCAACAATCCGACTATTATCTTACTTTTTGAGAATATTTTTTTGTGTAAATGCGGCACACCGCAACCTCACGCTGACATCAACAGATTGCAAGCCGAAAAAAAAAACACTTGCGTCACACCTCCACTCTAGATGGATGTTTGTGCGGATAATAGTTCTTTATTGAGTGGGACAAATGTGACACAAAAATGTAGGTGGAGGGGGAAGGAAGAACGACAGAATGTTCTTCTTAGAGTAAGATAAAAATATTCTACTGAATCCGTTGGTATCGAAAGTCAGTATATTGCAACTGTCAAAATGACTTCTTAAACGTCAAAGTTATAAGGCGTATGAGACGTTTTGGATGCAGCCGGCTACCACAAAAATTCTTAACGAATTCAGAACTTATTTGAGATGTGTTATGTGCTATTGGTTTTAACACATTTTCCCCCTTGATGTTAATTTTGACAGCAGCGTCCGAAGTAATGGGTTCCGCTACAAAATCCGGAGTCACAAAATCCAGACGCGTCAAAATCCGGACGAAAAATTCGGAGGCTACAAAATCCGGAGGCGTCAAATTCTGGAGACGTCAAATTCTGGAGGCGTCAAATTTCGGAGGCGTCAAAATCCAGAAGAAAATAAAAAATAAGGATAAAATCTGGACGAAATACGGACGAAATATGTATTGTTATTTACAGCAGTTGCAGTTTATTTATAGAAATTGTGTTATGAATATGTATTGCTGCGCCGCAGGCCGTGAATAAAATTAAAAAAAAAGCGGGGTCGAGGGACGGCAGCCTCCGCATAGGGGGTCAAGGGTGAATATCCCCGTTGCGGTGTTTGGGGCAGAGCCCCATGCACATATGGAAGCCAAGCCTGCAGGGTGTGACCAAGCCCGCCGCAGGCGCGGGGGTGAGGGAGCACAGCCCGCCAAATATTAAATATAATTAAGACAGTTGCGTCGCCAATGAATTACAATCATTCATTCGCTGTGATATATTTTAAGTTAAATGTTTAATTTGTAAAAAATTCAAAATACTGTATTGTATACTTAGTATTAATAAAAATCCGGAGGCTACAAAATCCAGACGAAACAACATCATCAGGATTTTGATGCCTCCGGATTTTGACGCCACCGGATTTTGACGCCTCCGGATTTTGACGTCTCCGGATTTTGGCGCCTCCGGGTTTTGAAGCCTCCGGATTTTTTGTCCGGATTTTGACGCCCCTAGATTTTGTGCCATCGGATTTTGTAGGGAGCCAAAGTAATGGCATTCAATCCACAGTGACCCAGCTATGTGATGCTAGGGGTTACTGTCGTTCGCAATTTTTTTTATTGTCGACGTTTTCTGGAGTGAGTGCAATTTCTGGGCGAATAGCGATAGCACAGGCCTCCCAGTCCTTTTCGTCGTGTCCGAAATTCGGACATTTTATCTGAAAATTTCTGAAATTTTATCTGAAAATTTCGGACATTCGGTATACAAAGTGTCCAATTTTTTGAATGCGATTTTTTAACCCACCGTCAGGCAAAAAGGGTCAAGACTGACTCTTATTTGTTTAGACCGTCTGCCCTCTTACCCCATGCATGACGAATTTTTGAACGGCTTCAACTTTACACTTGAGATTGTTCTATTGTTCTATTGGTAGGGATGAGTCATATCACAAGAACTATGGCAGATGGAAAGTTGCTTCCAATATCAAAGTTGTTGAGAATTAAATTTTAGCGAACAAGTGTTTCAGGGTTTTTCCCAGAAACGTCCAAATCTCGAGATTTAGCCACTTCAAGAATTGGTAGGGATGATTCCTATATCAAGAACTATGACAGATAGAAAGTTGCTTCCAAAGGCAAAGTTGTAGAGAATTAAATGTTATCGAACACGTGTTTCAGGGTTTTCCCGAAAAATGTCCCGATCCTGAGATTCAGCCACTTCTAGAACTCAGAGGGATAAGAACGTAGACAACGCGTGATTGGTGTCATAGTTCGTTTGTACTTCGGGAGGGCTTTCGACGCTGGTGCAAAAAGCGACTGGCTTCCCGCGAGCAGAAAAATTCAAAAAAACTTCCCGATTGTCAATAAAACCAAAATTTCCCGATTCCGAAAATTCATTTTATTTGAAAGTTTCCTTTATTTATACAACTAAAAGATTATTTGTTACAAATCATTTGTATGCTTTACATATTGAATTTACAAAAAATTAATCTATTGAATTTTAAAATATCTTTAAAAGGGGATTTTGTCATTCTTGGACGCTGCATCGTTGATTCTTTTTGTAACCTTGGACCCCATGTAATATTGAGATCTTTCCCACTTCGTAATAAAATGTTACTTATCCCTGCCTTTAAAATGCCTATCCAAAGACTCTTCTATCAGTTTAGTTGCTCCTTTCCCAGGATGTGGACCCTGCCATCTGATAGTTGTTTCCCTTTGAACAGTATTAGTATCTAAAGTTGTTCGTTTTGCATTATTAAGACAGAGAACACTGCCCATGCCTTCGACGACGGCTTCGCAATGCGTTCTTGAAAGTCCAGTTAGAGCTAAATGTAAAATGTTTTCTGTGTCTTTGTAGAGTTCAGGTGTTTTTAAAATTTTTTTGTATAAGTCTAATTGATCGTATCGTGTGAGATAAGTAATTTTAACCTTGCTAACTTTTCCATCGTCTGTTTATTTCGGTATATGTAAAAAACTAGGAGCAATCTCCTTGACTCGTTTTACAAAGAGATCGTATTCTTTTAAAAGGTCGTCTGTTGTAACGTCATCAGTCAAGTTGTCGGTTAATTTTGCTAAATTTGAATATGTTTCGAGGTGTTTTCTAATTGTTTGACCTGAATCTAATTTAACTATTTCTGAAACATCGAAAAGGGCACTTACATCGCTCAAGATTTCATTTTTCTTTTTTTCTTTTGACATTCTACCTTCAAATTTGTTAATGAAATTTTCAATTAGAGAACGTAACGGTTGTGCGAGTGGAATGGACAGAGTGTACTTTTGTTAATAGAGGACAACCTTTATACTCATGTTTTTCTATAGCTTCTTTGGTCATCAACGCTAAAGTCGGAAAAACAGTAGAAGCAGAAACAGACTTAACTGTTAATTTGGAATCATCTAGGGTGTTCAAGGTCCTGACCTTCACCTTTTCTGTTTGAACATTATCTGGAACTGGATCATCTTCGTCTTCACTCAATTCAATACTCGCTTCTTCTACTAATTCCCTAAATGATTTACCATGCGAAAACGATTTACTCACTTCGCTAATCGTTGAACAAACTTGATTTAATGATTTACAAGACGAATCTTGAACATATCTTTTTCTGCCAACTCGATAATATGGGCAATATCCCACTGAAAGGTGTACCAATTTCTAGCCTCTTTAGATACTAACAGCGAATCAAGTAAATATGTATCGACACTTAGGTGAAAATATTCCCCATCGAAAGCACCACCAAGTAACCTAGATGAAAGTTCATCAGCAGGAATATTTAAAGTTGAAAGTCCTTTTCGCAAATATCGAGTTACACTCAATCTGTCACCTCCTGACAACGGTGGTACACCCGAAACAAGAGACTGATTCTTTTCATCATAAAACTCATGGGTTTTCTAAACTAATAACTTCCCATAATTTCCCAAATTTAAAGAATATCAAGGTAAGCCCTCAGACAACTTGTTCCACTTCCTTGACATGCCTTACTTCCCGATAGTTTGGTATTTACCTACACTTACCGTTGTCTTCCCACAACTTCCCATTTCCTGATGATAACTTCCCATATCTAAGACAATGTAAATTTTGGTCATGGGTTTTCTACACTAATACCTTCCCATAATTTCCCACATTTAAAGAATATCAAGGTAAGCCCTCAGACAACTTGTTCCACTTCCTTGACATGCCTACACTTACCAACCAAATTTACTTCCCGCTTCCCGCGAGCATTGCTCGCGAAATATGTCGCTTTTTGCACCAGCGGCTTTCGACATTACTTTGGGTAATTTCTGAGAGTCGTTTAAATTCTGATAGTTCTAAAAGAACTTGACTATGTATTCTGATGCGCATTATATTTATGACAATAGTAAGAGTTTGGTACATCGAGGCTTTTCGCATGTGAAGGCTTTACGTACGGGTCTTTGCATATGTTTTGTTCTAAAATTGCGTATTTGTTGCTTTCAACTAAATGTGATATCATCATCATCATCATCACACTTTATAGACCGTTTGTACCTTTCGGTGTGAGGTCTTTACTACTGATCATGGACCACCCTTCTCCATACCCCCCTATCCTGTGCCAAGGAGATGGTTTGTTCGCCTAGAGAAAGTCCCCTAACTTCTAAATCGGATTTAATTGAGTCTATAAACCTTCTCCTTGGCCTACCCCTGGGACGCACACCCGGGACTTGAGCATCCAATATCCTCTTTGGTAGCCTGCTATTACCCATCCTCTGAACGTGCCCGTACCACCGCAGACGACTAATCCTTGCCGCCTCTTCCACTGATGTAACCCCTAAGTTTTCCCTGATGTCGTCGTTCCTAATATGATTGTCCCACTGTTCCCTCCGATTTACTTTTGCTATGCTCCTAAGAACCCTCATATCAGAAACCTCCAGGTCATGCACAAGGTAGCCGCAGTCCACCCAACTTTCACTACCGTATAAAATCGTTGGTCTGAAGATTGACCTGTGAATAGCTAGCTTTGTGCCACTACTTAACTCCTTTTTGTTGAACACATACGACCTCAACTGACTGGCCACTGCATTTCCCCATTCTTCTCCTTTCTTCAAATTCCCTAACTAACTTGCCATTCTCCGAAAAAATGGCTCCTAAATATTTAAACTCAGAGACCTGTTCCAACTGCTCCCCATTTAAACTGCAAACTACATCCTTCCGGGATTTGCCAATATGCATAACTTTAGTTTTACTGACACTTATTTTCATGCCGTATTCCTCACATGCAGCATTCAGGCAGTCTAAATTCTCCTGCAAATCCTTGGCATTATCTGCTAATAGAGTTAAGTCATCCGCATAGGCCAGGATTTTCATGATTACTTCCCCCACCTTCACATTCCCTTGCAAATTCGCTTGCCTGATAATCTTGTCCATAAAAATTATGAACAGAAGAGGGGAGAGACAACAACCCTGACGAACTCCCTCATTAACTTCGAAAGCCTCACTAATTTCACCATCTATCCTTACCGCAGCCTTGCTCCCTGAGTAGATGCTTTTGATAGCGCCCAATAAACTTCCATTAACCCCGTATTCGCCAAGTACCTCGAACAGCTTTTGCCTCGGTACCCGATCGAATGCCTTTACTAGGTCGATGATGCACAAGTATAAATCAATATTTCTCTCAGAGAGCTTTTCTATAGCCTGCCTGAGACAAAAGATCTGATCCTGACAACCTCTCAGAGGTCTGAAACCACTCTGAACCTCGTCAAGAACACCTTCCACTATAACCCTAACCCTGTCTACTAGCACACTTGTATAAACCTTTCCGACCACGCTCAAGAGTGAAATCCCCCTGTAGTTGGTAAGGACTTTGCGGTTACCCTTCTTGAAGATCGGAGCAATAACACCGAAGCTCCAGTCAGCGGGTACTACTGAGGACTTCAATGCTAAATTGAAAATCCTACAAAGCCATTGAACCCCACCCGGCCCGCTATTCTTAATAAATTCTGTCCTAATTTCGTCTATACCTGCGGATTTTCCTGCCTTCAGCCTGCTGACCTTTCGTGACACTTCCTCTAATGTAATTTCCTCCTCACCCTCCAAGCTACGGCCCTCTTCCCTGTCAAGGCTTGTTACGGGATTGACAGAGGCGAATAGATCCTGAAAGTAATCCTGCCAGGTTTTCAGGACCTCACCCTTACCTGTAACTAATTCGCCATCTTTACCCAAAATGCTACCGCAGCCCTCCTTTTCACCACCACGCCTAATATCCTTGATTGCCGACCAAAATTTTTTACCCCTTCCTTGACCAGCCTCTTCCAATTCCTCCCCAAACCTTTTCCACGACCGACCCTTCGCTTCCTTGACTAGAGCCTTAACCGCCTGCCTGCAAGCCCTGTAAGCCTCATGCTTTTCGCCCGTCTTATCCTGTAACCAAATCAAATACAGCTTCCTTTTCTCTAATACCGCCTTTTTGATATCTGCGTTCCACCAGCCTGTCTTTTTGTTTCTACCCCCACTAGAGACACTACCTAGACATTCCTCAGCTACGCCAAAGACAAATTCCTTAAAGTTTGCCCACTCAACCTCAATGTCTACGCAGTCCGGAGGAAGCCTTTCGAAAGCTTCGCTGAATTTTGACATAAAGCGAGACTTAACTTCCTCGTCCCTGAATTTTCCCACACGAAATTTCCGAACCACCACTTTTTCCCTTTTAGCCTGACAGAGTTTACTAACAGAGAGATGGGTACCCAAAAGGTAGTGGTCTGAGCCAAATGTGAAACCCCTGAAAACACGTGTGTTCCTGACTTCCTGTCTCCTGTCCTGCTCTAGAACCATGTAATCAATTATTGACTTGTGCCCCAAACTATTATTAACGTAAGTGTACCGATGGATCCACCTATGCCTAAAGAAAGAGTTGGTTACTGCCAGTCCATTGAAATCGCAGAAATCCAACAACCGCTTCCCGTTTGAGTTTAAAACATCCTCCTCGAATTTGCCCACTACCCTTTCATAGCCGCCACTGGTCTTACTGTTTCCTATTCTCGCGTTGAAATCCCCCAACAGAATCACACACTCACTACCTTTTTTGCTGACAACATCCCCTAACTGCTCGTAAAAGGTGTCAAGCTCGCCAGCACTGCTACCCTCGCACGGGC
>CM055405.1:8594234-8621597 GCA_029228625.1 Pseudolycoriella hygida | reverse complement strand
GACATAAAGCGAGACTTAACTTCCTCGTCCCTGAATTTTCCCACACGAAATTTCCGAACCACCACTTTTTTCCTTTTAGCCTGACAGAGTTTACTAACAGAGAGATGGGTACCCAAAAGGTAGTGGTCTGAGCCAAATGTGAAACCCTTGAAAACACGTGTGTTCCTGACTTCCTGTCTCCTGTCCTGCTCTATAACCATGTAATCAATTATTGACTTGTGCCCCAAACTATTATTAACGTAAGTGTACCGATGGATCCACCTATGCCTAAAGAAAGAGTTGGTTACTGCCAGTCCATTGAAATCGCAGAAATCCAACAACCGCTTTCCGTTTGAGTTTAAAACATCCTCCCCGAATTTGCCCACTACCCTTTCATAGCCGCCACTGGTCTTACTGTTTCCTATCCTCGCGTTGAAATCCCCCAACAGAATCACACACTCACTACCTTTTTTGCTGACAACATCCCCTAACTGCTCGTAAAAGGTGTCAAGATCGCCAGCACTGCTACCCTCGCACGGGCTATAAACACTAACCAGCCGATAAATACCTCCTGTCAGCTTAATGGAGACCCACATGATCCTTTCACTTACATACCGCACGTTCAAAACAAACTTTTCTAATTCCCTTTTGATAGCCATTCCAACTCCCCAGTTCGCCCTACCAGACTGAACACCAGACGAAAACACTTTATAACCGCCCACCAGTTCTTCGCGCTGCCCTTTCGTCCTAATGTCGCTCAACGCTAATATATCTACACCATAATCCCTTGCCAAGTCCACCAACTCACCCTTGCGACCCCTAAAACCCCCATTAACGTTTAGACTTCCAATAAACAAACCATCAACCTTTTCACATTGCCTGATCGTCAACGATGGGGTACCGTTCGAGTCCCGCATTGGTCGTACCCCGTGACCAACACTCGTCCGAGGCTGCCTATGACCGTTTTTACCAATAATGAATACAGTGGGACGGCCTGGTAAGCCGAACCGCACTGGAAGTTCAAGCCTCAATGGGGACATCACACACATGCCTGAGATGCTAAGCGCAAGCTCATTTATTTTTGCCAAAAAAGAATTGCTATATGAATAGCGAAGAAGTTAACCGTAACCGTAGACAAACACCTACTTGAAATTCTATACCAAAATCACAAACACAAAACGCCGATTGTTTTGCATGAAGAAAACAAAACAAACACCCGAAAAACGCTGCAACTTTGAGGTTATGTGAGCACTACGTTGCTTGAAAAGAAAATGCAGATTTTACTTGATATCTAAAAAATTTACAAAAATACACACTAATTTAACTTAACTTATTTACGAGAAACTGTGATTTAAAACGCGAAGAGGGCAAAAAATAAACGAAACTTACTCAGAGCAAAACAAACACGTCCATATCTGCCGCCATCTTGACTTGAACCTAAATGTGATAATGTGATAGTTTTTCTTTGAGAAGTTTTTCAACTTTTCGTTACACTTTTAAGAAGTACGAAGTAAAAATGATACACACGCTCTGTAGAGCTGATTGCAATTTTAGGCGTGATACCTTTGTAGAGAATTTCATTGAAATGAAATTCGAATTTGAAGTAAGACGTCCTGTCTTCCTGTGGTCCTGGATTAAGAAGTAAATCGTATTAAAATATCTGGATTTCGAATGTCTTTCCCAATAAAATTCGGACATTTTTCACGAAAAACATTCGGGCATTTCGAACAGTTTCGGACAAATTCTCAGTATTTTGGACATGTGGAAGGCTGGCGATAGCTGTTGGCAACTTTGAGGTAATTATGGACCATTCTATTGTAATACAGACTGCTAAGTAGGTGAGTGACGTCACTTAAATTTCCCTTACATGCTCTCGAATCCATACCTACCTACACAATTTATGAAGCTTCTTTGTTGTTTGAAGAATTTAGATTACAAACTAATG
Organism: Pseudolycoriella hygida; assembly: GCA_029228625.1. NCBI lineage: Eukaryota > Metazoa > Arthropoda > Insecta > Diptera > Sciaridae > Pseudolycoriella > Pseudolycoriella hygida. The sequence goes on along the minus strand of CM055405.1, from coordinate 8,619,673 downwards.
TTCAACATATCTCTTATGGAAGCATTTATTAAATTCTATCTGATTTTGTAAACGGTAAACAGGCCCCTGTTACAACATATTTTCAACCATTGGTGGTTGGCATACGTCCACCGCGAGCTTCACGTTTGTTACGAATTCCATAAAATTCCGAAGCTACTTCTCCGATATCCATTTGCTGAAATGCCAAAGGTTGCGGTGGTTCTGGTTCTTGAGCACTCCGACGTTGCTAAGTTATGAAAGAATTATTAGTCTCAAGCGAAAAAAATCAGTCTGCAAAAAGTACTCTCTCTGCTGCTGATGGAGGTGCAGGTTCTGGTTCCTGAGCGTTTCGACGAATCTGATTCAAAACAAATGATTCACTCTAAATACTACAGAAGTTTACTTAAAAAGAATACCCGTTCTGCCAATGGTGCTGGAGGAGCAGGTTCTGGAGCTTGTGCACTTCGACGAGCCTAATTCAGAAAAAAAATTTCACTCAAAGTGACTAGTAAATTTTAGCGTCAAGAACGTACCCGGTGTTCGAAAGGTGCTGGAGGAGCGGGCTCTGGAGCTTGGGCATTTCGACGAGCCTAATTCAGAAAAAAATTGTGCTTAACGTGACTACTAAATTTTCGCGTCAAAAACGTACCCGATGTTCGAAAGGTGCTGGAGGAGTGGGTTCTGGTTCCTGGGCATTTCGACGAACCTGATTCAGAATAAAGTTTTTTTTTAAATACACAAAAAAGTAAGTCTATCTAATTCCAAAACATACTCGTTCTGCCACAGGTGCCGGAGGAGAAGGTTCTGGGGCCTGGGCACTTCGACGAGCCTAATTTAAAAAAAAGTCAAAAAGTCGTACTTAAAATAACTAAAAAATTTTTAATCAAAAGCGTACCCGGTGTTCAAATGGTGCTGGAGGAGCTGGTTCTGGAGCCTGAGCACTTCGTCGAACCTAATTTAATTTTGTTTTAGATTAATTAATACACGTGCCCTTTCTAACAATCTAATTTGTATGAACTACAAAGAAACAATATTTACCCTCGATGCAACTAAACCAGGTTGTGGCATTGGGGGCATGGGTATATCTGGTAACTGCAATAAAAATTCTTTAACTGATCAAATAAAATGGTTCTGGCAGAATTCCATTTTTCACGAACCTGAGATAGAACTGTCTCGATTGAAATAAAACCGATCAAAACGATCAATAGGCGCGGTACCTTCATTGTTTCACGTCTATAAATTGTTGGGATCAATTGAAATGAATGTACGAATTAACAACTAACTCTCAACACAATAAATCACCGTATGAATTGTGGGATGTTGAGACTGACAACTTTATATATAGGAAAACGAGAAAATTTGCATGTTTTGAAGAACCGGACATGTTCTAGATAAGAACTCTGCTACAGCTGGTGATTTGACGCATCTGTTGTTGTTCAGTTTTCATGTGATTTATCATTTTGATGATCTTTTTCTTGTTACTTTGTCATTTATTCATTTTTTCTATGCATTTTTTAATTGAAAAATTCTCATATCAATGAAGGAAAATTATGGTCGCTCTTCAAATATTTCAATAAATAATTAGCAGTAAGTATGAAGGTGATCGTTTTACAGCATGCAATTGATCCAAATTTAAGATAATGATTTAATGACTTAATATCTTCATATCTTAAAATGCAGGTAATTGCTGATGTGTAGTGGGTCACCTGTTAGGTGTTAAATGTTGCTTTAAACAAATAGAATGCACCGTTTTTCGACAGGCTTGATAACATTGTAATAATCTGTTATCGAAAGCGCTACTTAGGCTGGTTTCTGTTGTTAGGATCTAGACTAAAGGGAACGATTTAGCGACATGAATTAAAGCCCGGAGCAGAATTTTAGGGAATTATCGTCTCAGAAAATTTTTGCCTAGCAGTGCATTTTTCTTATACATTCCTCTTTAAATTGCTAGGTAAAACACCCAATTTGTTTAAGGAAAATGTACTCAGCGCCCAATTTGTGTTATATTTGAAACGATAACCTTGTTTGCCATCATAAAATTTGCATGAATTGCTGTTAATAACCTGCGCAGAAATAAAAAATGCATAAAAATGTTGAAACGAGTTTACAAATTCGGGACTAATTTGTGCCGTTAACAATTGAAAATTCAAATTGTGAAGTAGCACCATGCAATGCTAAGTGGAGAACGGACTCGCATGACAGAAAACGTTCTTCTTATGCCCATAACATTGGCACTTGGACCAGTTAGCGTGACACGGAGGGGAGAGGGTGTTTCGAAAGATGAAATTTTAGCGTGACATCCTTTATGACTCATTCTGGCTATGGGCCTGCTAGTCGACGATTTATTTGAGCATTACCGGATTATTAACATAAACAGAAATGTCAATATCAAATTGCAAGAATCCTATATGGGGTTCTCTCCCCTCAGGAACGGGGTTGACGATGTATGCCACAGTATGTAGTGTTCTCTACATGCGTTCTTACAGCCAGTTAACGATCTAATCTTTTCGATTTTCGGGGGCAGGTCAGTCAAGACGCCGGCTACCCACAGAGACCTTGACAAAATATACGATCAAATTGAACGTTCTCGTGTTGCCAGTCAAAGAAAGCACATGAAAAACGATATTCCGGTTGTGTTTGAATGCAGAAAGACAAAGGACAAGTAATCAAAATAGGAAAAGAGGTCACAACTCAAAATCACTGACATCGTCTCGGTATATGAGTCATATCTCCCCGTTCCTCAAACAAAACGAACACGAGCCTTGAGAGGTTTTCGGGAAATCTCCCTAACTGAGACCTGCAATTTACTCCAGATCTGACAGCAGAAAATGCAAATGTGGCATGAGAAGAGATCTAGCAATAACTTAATGCGCCTAGGTAGGCACGACGCATTAGCTCGAAGGCATCGAAGACCTGCAAAGATCTGCCAATAGCTTTACGCGAGTGCTCTACGATATTTGGAAGGTCATTCATAAACATTGAGCAATTCCAACTGCAACATCCAGTGTTAGCACAATGAATTGTGATAAATTGTGTTATCACAAGAAATTTCAAGAGCGGTGAATATAAAATTTGCGAGTGAGTGGTGATATCACAATTTTGCTACTTGCGCTAGAGAAATGATAACAGGTGGCGCTGCGCTGACTCAACAGGTAGAACGATCATCTCGAATATTTCAGAACATTTCGAATATCATACATACATCTGCTATATCAAACTATCATACCGGACAGGACTGACTGGCTGGGAAACTGGCCGGTTGGCCTTCCCGATGGGGCACATGTAGGCTTCACTGATGGATCGAAGACTGAGCAGGGAACGGGAGCCAGTGTTTATTAGGGTGGGTCGAATTTGAACTTTTATTTTTTTTCGAAACGCCTAACCCTACAAATGATGTGTATTTTATTTATTATTTATTATTATTATTATTTTATTTATTATATTTATGTATTATATTTAGCTAATGTCTGTATTTTCATTAATTTTGGTGTTTTTTTCTCACATTTTGTAGTTGAACGACCCCTAGATCCACTCGGATCTGATTGCTACCATATTAACTTTTTATCAGGGTACCATAAAGGTCTGTTTTTAGCCAACTCCGCCAACTTTGACAACACTTTCATTTTTTGGACCCCTTAATGCCTCACCTAATGCTCACACTGGAATAGGTTGAAACAGATCAGAAAAAAAGTTTCCGTAATAATGAGAACAATAGAAAAATTATTTCTCCATAGAAAAGTGTCATTTTCAAACCTCGATATCTCAGCCAATTTTCAACCGATTTTGATGAGTGAGGGCTTGTTTGAAAGCTACTGCGACGTAGTTTTTTTAAAGTAATTTGGAGGGGGAGGGGGCGAGGGGAAAAAATTCAAAAGTTCGCCTATATATGGCTCCTTGTCCCAAAGGTTTTTGTATGGAGTTTTTTGGGTTTGTGGACGTTTTTTTTGGGGTGTGGGGACTGCGTCACGCCCTCCGCTACCGCTGCGGGCATGATATCGAATGAACTATCGTAGAACAATGTGCTGTGTTCATTTTGTTATTTGTTTGTCAATGTGATAATAACGCAAGGCATCAACGGTCTATATAGCTCAGTCAGCAAAGCCACGGCGATACAAATTAATTTTTTCCAGCATTTTCTTTTCAAATCCTAGTTTTTTTTACATTTTTTTTTTTTGTGTAGTGTGCACTCCATCAAATACTTCTATTAATTTTTATACAGAATTTCTTTTAAAAATGTAGTAAATAGACTTACAATCGATATCGACCTACAAATTTTACAGATTGATCACATCATGTTTTCAAAGCCTTATTTCTCGGGATATATTAGTCCGATTGGGAAACTAAGTATTTTACAGGAATCCTATGACCACGCACGTAAGACTGGCATTATGTTTCACCAAAATCCTTTTGGGCAAAATTTAATTATTTTGTTTATGTTCTAAACAAAATCAACGGCAAGTGAACTTTTTGAATCGAGTAGCCTTGTGTTTGATTTCTAATCGTTGTTCGTTATATGAATACCAGGGATAATGGTTAGCATATAAGTCGCTGAAGTGGATGTTCCGGGTTCAAGTCGCGGTCTGGAAATGGTTTTTTTTTTCTTTATAAAAATAAGAAGAGTTCATTCTGGATGAACTGGACCATAATGGCACATTACGTAGGTCGCATCATTACTGCCTAGCATGTTAAATTGCATCTACATAGCAATGAACCTGCAGCGTATACTCAATGTACCGTGTGCGTACACGTTAAAATACTATACAATCACTAGGGACGGAAATGTGTCTTCAGTTGTATGTGATCCAAGCCAATCTCACCTATTACAAAAGAATTACTCTCAATGTATCTACTTGTAAAAAATATTTCTTGCGTTCGAATCGAATTGACCCCTCAAAATTATCGGGGACGGTTGCAATCAAAAGTTGAATTTTAAACACAATGCCTCGTTTTGTACCTTTATTTAAAAAGAAATTCATTTTATTATATTGGTACAAATGTGACGAACGTTTTACTCCACTTTTCTAATTAAATTAGAAGAAAATCTGTTGTTGAATAGCGGTTGAGTTAATGGTTTAAATCAAGTCAGCCACGTTCATTGGCATCTCATCAATTTGCGTGGAGTAGTACTGTTCAATGTCTCGTAAAATTCGGATGTCATCGGATTTCACAAAATTAATTGCGACACCCTTACGCCCGAAGCGACCAGAACGACCGATACGATGGATGTACAACTCACGATTGTTTGGTAAATCGTAGTTGATTACCAGTGACACTTGTTGAACGTCGATACCTCTAGCCCACACATCTGTTGTAATCAAAACTCGACTCTGTCCCGACCGGAATTCTTTCATAATTTCGTCACGCTCTTTCTGTGGCATGTCACCGTGCATGGAGCTAACGGTGAAATTAGCTTCACGCATTTTTTCGGTCAACCAATCGACCTTTCTCTTGGTATTGCAGAAAATGACAGCCTGTGTAATGGTCAGTGTGTCATACAAATCGCACAATGTGTCGAATTTCCATTCTTCTCTTTCAACAGCAACGAAAAACTGTTTTATTCCTTCCAACGTCAACTCATCGCGTTTCACCAAAATTCGAATTGGATCTGTCATGAATTTCGAAGTCATTTCAAGGATTTCATGCGGTAGTGTGGCCGATATCAAGCAAACTTGTGTGGCTGGTGGCAGGTAACGATAGACGTCGTAGATTTGCTCTTTGAAGCCTTTGTTCAGCATTTCGTCGGCTTCATCCAAGACCAACATTTTAATGGATCTCGTCCGAAGAACCCGTCTTTTTATCATATCAAACACACGACCGGGTGTCCCACTCACAATATGCTGCCCGTAATCCAATTTACGAATGTCTTCACCCAAATTGGTACCACCGATGCATGCGTGACACTGAACGTTCATGAAGTCTCCCAATGCCAAAATCACTTTCTGAATTTGTACAGCCAGCTCACGAGTCGGTGACAAACACAACACTTGTGTTTCACGTAGCGTTGTGTCAAGTGATTGCAATATCGAAATCGAGAATGTTGCTGTTTTGCCGGTACCGGATTGCGCTTGAGCGATAACATCTCGACCCTTAATAATCGGAAGGATGCTCCGCTGTTGGATTGCTGATGGCCGCTCAAAACCTGAATAGAAGGGAATGAAAACGTCAGCCATCGTCATTGTAAACAATAGAGTCGCATGAATGAGGTTATAAGGTCGAATGTAAAAATCGACTTGGACATAGATTTTACAACATGACAGAAGTGATACATTGCAAGAAAAGCACAGCAAGCAACGAAATAAATATAAATTTCGCCATGTTTTTCGTGTTTTACATGAAACTACATACCGTACGCGTAAATTGCTCTTAAAAGTTCCTCTCTTAGTCCCATAGAGTTGAATGTTGGGATAACTTCAACATCTTCACTTGTTTCGAATTCTACATTCGACAAATCTTCACCCCGTCGAGCCATTTTTATAAAATTATTATTATTTAAAAATAATAGACTTCGACGCTTTGATTTGGAATTATTACGATCAATGATCTGATGTCGATGATGTCAAAAAGAAGATGGCAGCCGGCGACGCAGTGAAGGAAAAATGAGTGCGTTCAATAACTACGTGCCACTGAGTGCGTTTTTTAATAATTTTGTTGTATGAGAGATTTGGAGGGCAGCAACATTTCGTCAATGGAGGGCAAACTTAGAAATACCATCAGCGGAGGAGCAGACGATTTATTTGAAGAACTGCTCTGCCGTCATTAGGGAAAAAAACTCAGAGAAAATCAGCGAAGATTTTCCACGAATTTCGCCAAAAAAATTAAATTAAACAAAGCAATCGCCGAGAATTTGTCACTAATTTGATTTTGTTGAAAATATTCTCTGATTTTCTCTGTTTTTTCCTTGTGACGACAGCGCTGTCACCCCAGGTGTACAACGATTATCACTTAGCGAAAATCAGCAAAGATTTTCAACAAAATTCGCCGAAAAAAAATAAAATTAGCAACAAAATCTGCCGTCATAACGAAAAAAAAACTTAGAAAAATCAGTGAACAAAACGAAAACAAAGATGTCGGCGATTGTTTTGTTTAAGTTTGTTGCTAATTTGATTTTTGTCGACGATATTCGTTCAAAATATTTGCTGATTGAGAAAAGAAACGCAGGGTGGCACACCTCTGAGCAACCCAGGCAATCCCAGAAACACCAGCAATCATGTATGAAGAAAAAAATCTTGTCTGCTGTAAATCGTATATTTGTGTTATTTGTTTACAAGTAAAGTCACCATGAGATAAGAACGATTTTCTAACTTGACCTTAAATTTGTTACGCTACCTACTGGTGATTGCGAGACAGTTGACAGTAAAACAATCGAATACTCAAACTATTGCCCGGGCACCTCAATATGTTAGTCGTCCGTGCACAAAGTGTATAAACGACACAGGTTACGCAAAACGTCAGGGGATCACAGAAACCACGGAACCCGACTTTTGGCATTTGGTGTAATTTGACATTTGGCGTAATAATGTTGTCCGAACTGAGTTGTTTGGCATTAATTTTTGTCATGTCTTGTCAAACTGAATTCGACTTGCATCCAACATTAAAAAAATTACATTCACCGTAAAGTCAAGCTTCGTGACCTTTTGTGGATTTGCATTACCTGTAGCGTTTATATACTTTGACCCGTGCCAGCAGCCGCAGTCGAAATTTTTTCATCAAACGCAATCACCCTTTGGATCAAACGCAATAGAAAAAGGGTCGTGCAAAACGTCAGCAGTCAAATTGCGACATATTTTCGACATTCCAATTCTGTCGTACGATAGCAAGAAGAAATTTTATTTCTAAGCATTAAAAAGAAACTTTGTGAAAATTACGTTTTAATAAGAAAGCAATTCGTCACAGTTTATCAAAATGGGTGACAACGAACAGAAAGCAATGGCTTTAATGGCCGAAGCCGAGAAGAAATTGACCCAACAAAAAGGATTCTTTGGATCATTGTTTGGGTGTGTATGGATTTTCAATTGAACATTTTATATGCAATTTAAATTTGTTTTCTTTCGATAATGAAACACTGCGGTTTGATTGACAATCGTTTCGACAAATGTTTCGTAATTAAATATTAACATTTTGAACTTTGTTTCCTCTTCCATTTCGTCAATATGTTCTCTTGTTTCATTGGAAGATTTTATTGATTTTTCAACTATTTTACTTGAATGAATCATATGTTGTGATGAAAATGTCATTTAGTTGTATGAGTAAAGTTACGATCCAATTTTGAATTTAAATTGTTTTGTTTATGAAATATTCTAGTGGTGGTAGTAATCGACTCGACGAGGCACTAGAATGTTACAAGCGAGCTGCAAATATGTTCAAAATGGCGAAAAATTGGGGACAAGCTGGAAAGGCTTTCTGTGAAGCAGCCAATTTGCATTCCAAGGGAGGATCACCTCATGACTCAGCTACAAGCTACGTCGATGCGTCCAATTGCTTTAAAAAGGTTCATCACCCAAAAGCGAATTGCAACGTAATGAAAAACTTAACGATTGTAATCCATAGGTCGATCCTAATGAGGCGGTTAGTTGCTTATTGAAAGCAATCGAAATTTATACAGAAATGGGTCGCTTTCAAATAGCTGCAAAACATCATCAATCTATTGCAGAAATGTACGAAAATGAAGCCAATGATCTGGTAAATATTATCCATGCGGCCGTATGTAACGTGATAACATTTTATTAATTTTAGCAACGAGCTGTTCAACATTACGAAAAAGCGGCCGACTACTTCAGAGGCGAAGAGTCCACTAGTTCAGCAAATAAATGTATGCTAAAGGTTGCACAATACGCAGCCCAATTGGAGGAATACGATAAGGCTATCCAAATTTACGAACAGGTAAGGAAGGTGTAAGTCACTGACTTGATAAATATCACCTAAGGTGAACGAAACTTTCTTTTCAAAACACTGTTTTCGGGATCTCCATTTCTTTAAGAGCGATTTTGCGAAAACTTTAAACGATTTTGGGACAACATGTCCTACTTTTTCCCGATGAATGTGCCATTCGATTCCTTGTTCTATAGTAAGAAAAGTAATTTCTCATTTTTGGAAAATTTCATATTTTGGGGGAGTTATGGTGTGCTAAGTAAGTGCATGTCAGGGGGTGGTAAAAATGGTTTTTTGGCTATATCTCGTGTAAAACGAAATGAAATCAAATGAACTTTTATAGGATGGTAAGCCCCAATGATACAAAGGTTTTTCATCATTGGATTCCTTGGAGCCTTTCACCACTCCTGAGTTATTAGTCATTTTAGGTGAAAACTTCGGGAACGCTTTACTGCTTGAAGCAGCGATGAACCCAAAAACTGAGTATGGAGTGTTCTAGTATACTAGAATACCCCGGTTTAAGGCTGTTGCACCGATCTGGAACAACTTTTGTAAGAAAGGTCAATTTTTGACACTTTTTCTTGACTATTTTCAGCTGAAGAAGTCTGTATAACTGCACTGAAGCATGATCTGCAGCTGGATATGCGAAGAGGAGCTGTTCACAAGTGACGGTGTGCTCTACGGAAGAGCGGGGGTTACCAAAGAAAGCGTGAAGATGTTGAGTTTTATATGGAAATTTAGAACGTTTTGAACACTTTTTCTATGTGAAAGAGGAGGGAGGGTGTGTAAAAAATTCTATAACACGGTGTGTGACGTCATTTGTGAATGAACACCCACAAATATTTGATTTTGGTCTAAATCTGACGTTCATAAAGGTAAAGGTAAGTGACAATTTTATTAGGGCAAAAGAGAAATAATTAACCTTTCGGACGCAATTACCTGATCCAAAATTAGATTAGATTAGATTTATTCACCGCCAACAATTGGCTGTATACAATAGAGATACATCATAAATTTTACAACATCAAATCTAAAATTAAGTTAAAATTTAAAATTCAGACGAATCTACACAATTAAACAAAAATGATCACAGATCACTTCTAAATCACATATGTCCCACGTCGTTGGCTTTTTTAATCCTGTTCTTCGCTTCAGTTTTGAATTCCTCCCGAGGCCTCATCATGATGTCACTGAATTCGTTGATGATACTCGTAATTCTTGCAAGTGGTTGATTGCTGCCATAGTTGCTTCCGTAATTCGTTTCAACCAAAAGTCTCTGATGCCTTAGCTCACGATGATGCGTATTTCTGACGAATCTTGATGTAATGTTGACGTCCTTTATCCTTTTGTTCAATAAATCGTACGCCATGACCGCGTTTGACATTTGTCTACGAACCGACAACTTTTCCAACCCTAACTTTTTACATCGTTCGTCATATGGTGAAAGTCTAAATGGCGGTACACGATTTGTGTCGCCGAGAGCATATAACACAAATTGCTTCTGTACGGATTCGATGTCGTCACTGTAGCATGCTTGGTAAGGGTCCCAGATCACTGAACCAAACTCCAACTTCGAGCGCACATACGCATTGTATAGCACAACCAGTGTCCTTATATGGAATTGTCCTTTGGAGATCATTTTTATGTATCCCATCGATTGTCTCGCCCTCGCCACACAACATTCGATATGTCCACCAAATGCAAACTGTGAATTTACCTTCAGACCAAGATCCCGGACCTCTTCTTTTCGCTCTAAAACCTCATTGCCCATTCGGTATACGGCCATATGACGGTCAGTCCGTCGAGTGATAGTTAAAATTTCACATTTCTTCTGATTGAATGGTAATCTGTTTCTTTCACTCCACTCTCTTACATTTTCAATGTCTAACTGTAAAAGTCGAGCGTCTGCGGGTGTACGTATGACCATCACTAGCTTTATGTCGTCAGCAAACAGTAGAGGCATCGCATGAGCGACACATTCGACCACATCATTTATGCCGATCAAGAACAATATCGGACCTAAAATACTTCCTGCTGGCACTCCTGACAATGCTTCGTAAATTCTCGACACGAATTTTCCAATTTTCACGAAGAACTTTCTACCGTCGACAAATTCGTACAGCCACCTAGCAGTTTTCTTCCCAATTCGAAATGATTTCATCTTCACAATCAGTGTCCGATGCCATAATTTGTCAAACGCATTTTGAAAGTCGCCATAGAATATATCAAGCAGAGCCTGTTTTTCAAACGCTTCGTGAGCTGCGATCGATAGATTCAACATATTCGTTGTAATCGATCGTTTCGGTCTGAAACCATGCTGAGCGTTGGCAATCAATGGGTTAACGTGTCGGATAAGTTGCGTCTGGACGGCACTTTCGTAGATCCTCATTACTACCGAACTAATGGCCGTAATTCGGTAGTTCCTCACTTCAGACTTTTTTCCCTTCTTCTTATAGACCGGTATCACTCTAGAAGTTTTGATCTTCGATGCAATCTTACCCAGTTCCATTGCTTTTCGATGCAGAATCCAGAGTGGCCACACGAGCACGTCGACACATTGCTTCATTACAACCGGCGAAACAATGTCAGGTCCAACACTGTCACTTGCTTTAAGATCGTAAATAGACTTTTCGATGTCAAACATTGTAATATCCGCATCCCATGCACCATCCAACTCTTCGCCATAAACTTCATCAAACTGATCCAAAATTAAAATTAAAAAGCGGCACCCTCGACTCATTAGCCATTTGAATTCATGTTCATTCTTTACATGTAGTTTTCATATAATTTGTTTCGTTAGTAGTTGTAGTGTTTATAGTTGGAGCTTTGAACAAAAGACTACTATTGTTCAGCACTATTGTCTACCCTACTCACACACTACGAAAACAAAATATGAACCAGTACTCACAATCGGTATTGCATTTCAATTTGTGTTAGAATGTTAGTATTCAGCTATTTCAAAAAAGAAAAAAAGGCGCGCATACGAGGTCTCATCCATCTCTCAAACAACAAAAGGGAAGCTATGGTTGAGCCTACTACAAAGCAGGTAGCTTTTTCGGAAGAAGTATATTAAGTTAATTTAGACGACATATGTAACTCTTACTTTGATTTTGAAAAATGTGAAAATTGTCACTTACATTTACGTTTCCTTTATGAACGCCGGATTTAGACCAAAATCAAATATTTGTGGGGTTCATTCACAAATGACGTCACACACTGTGTTATAGAATTCCCCCCTCCCCCCCCCCCACTTTCACATAGAAAAAGTGTTCAAAACGTTCTTTTCCATATAAAACTCAACATCTTCACGCTTTCTTTGGTAACCACCAGCCCCCTTCCGTAGAGTACACCGTTGTTGTGAACAGCTCCCTTTCACATATCCAGCTGCAGATCATGTTTCAGGGCAGTTATACAGACTTCTTCAGCTGAAAATAGTCAAAAATTGACCTTTCTTACAAAAGTTGTTCCAGACCGGTGCCACAGCCTTAAACCGGGGAGTCTTTGCATGGTCTTATAGTAGGGGTAGTATACTGGAACACCCTATACTCAGTTTTTCGGTTTATCGCTGCTTCAAGCGTTCCCGAAGTTTTCACCTAAAATGACTAATAACTCAGGAGTGGGGGTCCAAGAAATCCAATGATGAAAAACCTTTGTATCATTGGGGCTAAAAGTTCATTTGATTTCATTTCGTTTTACACAAGTTATAGCCAAAAAACCATTTTTATCATCCCCTGACATACACTTACTTAGAGCACCATAACTCCCCCGAGATATCAAATTTTCCAAAAATGAGAAATTACTTTTCTTACAATAGAACAAGGAATCGAATGACACATTCATATGGAGAAAGTAGGATATGTTGTCCCAAAAGTGTACGAAATCGTTCGAAGGTTTCGAAAAATCACTCTTAAGACGAAAAGAAAATTATAAAAGAAAAACTAATAAAAATGGGTGCATAAATTACAACGCCACTAAAATTTTCAAATTGCTACACTCCAATTCCCCCTGGTCCACGATTTCACATTTTTTTTTATTTTCTTTTAGGTTGCAACTTCGTGTTTAGACAGTTCTTTACTTAAATACAGCGCCAAAGAATATTTCTTCCGTGCATCATTATGCCACTTGAGCGTTGATTTGCTGAACGCTCAACATGCTTTAGAAAAATACTCGGAGCAATATCCAGCGTTTCAAGATTCCCGAGAGTATAAATTGGTTAAGGTGAGTTATATCGTTGTTAACACTTAGTTACGGCCTCAGATTTGACTTACTTCCAGTGGATTGAAAACAACCCCCCTCCCCAATTACCACCCTCGGTGCGAAAGGCTTAAACAAAGTTTAACTCAAAGTGTTTTTCTAATCGAATTTTTTGACGGGAAATTGTGTTGTCAAAATAAACTTTTTAACCTGATCGGTTAAAAAACAGGTCATTTGAAGGCAATGTCAAAATTTCCATACAAACATTTGACAGTTGAAAGCTTAACAAAATTAATTTTATTGAGACTCGTCCTCATAGATCCGCTTAAATAGTCAATGGTTGCCAGGGATGCAACAGTGTTTTGTTTTGATCTTTACTGTGCCCTGGCTACACATATCAATACGAAAGTGACAGATGAAAAATTTTTCTGATACAGCAACACCAAATTTCATTCAAAGCTTACGATTTATGAATGAAATTCAGGGTCGTATCTGTCATTTTCGCAATACTACACTTACGGAAATATATTTTTGCATCAAATAGAATTTTGTACTTCTGCGCAGCTTTTTAACACTGCAAAAACTTGCGCAGAAGTACAAAGTTCTATTTGATGCAAAAATATATTTCCGTAAGTGTATGTAAATCTACAGCGATTTATCTCAAAAATGTGTGTAGAATCAATATTCAAAAATTCATCAGACGACTTTTCAAAGTCTTAGAAAAAAAGTTTTGTTCTGACGGTTCGGACCGTTCGGACACAAACAATTTTCCGTCAAGAAATCCTTCTATGGGAATACAGTTTTAGGTTAACCTATGTTGAAGCTCAACATGTAGTAGTAGTAACCTTGAGCATTAGTTGGTTTTTTATTTGATCGCCCTTGACAAACGACCTCAACAATGTTTCACCGGAAATCTCTGCTACAGTTATTCGATCACAATTTTCTCCATTTTTTAAATTTCTTTTCGATATCGTTTCCGAATTATCCTTCAATAAATTTTTATCCTAAAATTTAGAATCTATGCGAACATCTAGAAGAGCAGAACATCGAAGGATTCACCGATTCCGTTAAAGAATACGACAGCATCTCCAGACTAGATCAATGGTACACAACAATTTTGTTGCGAATCAAAAAACAAGCCAATGATAATCCAGATCTACGATAAATACAACAACTTCTGCATTCTAAACGTCACTTACGGCAAACTTTACTCAACTTTTCTTTCATGTTGAATGTGAGTCCTGTTCATAAAATTAATTTCTTGTTTTTGATTCAGACATTTTTTTATCGTTGGGTTGAATGATTTGGGGAACATTTCGTTGGGAACGAAATCGATAGAAATGTTGCATGGTGAATAATTTCATCAATTCGTTAATCAATTTGTGATTTAGTTGGAAAATATATTCTAATAAATGCTAATAGTTCCGACAGTTATGAAAATAAAAGCTTTTGTTTTGTTTTTTTGTCTTTTTTGTTTTTACGTTTGAGGCAACTATCTCCGGTGCGAATGATAATTTCGACATCAATATCACACATAAATAGGCGGTGGAAAAGCAGGTAGAATTTTTGTTACAATGACCAAAATTTAAATAAGAATTTTGTACTTCTGCGCAGGTTTTCGAGGTGTCAAAATCCTGTGCAGAAGTACAAAGTTTTTATTTCAATTTCTGTAGGTTGTAAAATTTGTATTCATTTTTTTAAAATTTAAGTGTGTCCTTTGAATGATATTCAAAGAATGACGGTTTTTTGTGCTTGGTATCGGATTATGGTCCGTTTTCTATAACTCTTCCTGCCTAACTTACTTGACGTGAGAGTTCTGTTTTGGCCCAAAACATTCAGAATTTTCGACCTAACGATGAACGTAAGTATCTTGCGACTAAATAGAATAAAAGTTTTTCTCTGTGGATCAACGAGCTGAAATTGCAAAACATTTTTACAGACTCACAGATATCTGCATGGTCACATCATAATTTTTTTTCTATGATTTGAAGAGTAGAATTGGGAAAAGATCATCAAAAAACATATGAAAGGGACCCGTACGTATCAGAATAGATGTGGCAAACAAAATGGATGTTGCAAAAAGAATCGAACGTTTCTAAGTAATATTGCCTTAACTCTTACGTGTATGAAATTTCATCCACAAAATTGGTAATACGACGCTAAGAACCTCTCCAAACCCTTATAATAAGCCTAAAATTTAGAAAACACCTAAAGCACTTAGGAGAGGCATCAGGCCTCTGTCCCATACTTACATGGACAAAAAAGTTCGTCTCTTTTTTCACTACAACACTGCACAAAAAACCTAATCATTAAAGGAATATTCACTAAAAAGACCCTTAGACCCTAAAAAGACGCGTACCGTGAATTTGGCCCACTGAAGTGGCCTGAACCACTCCACAGATTTCCACTAATTTAATTTTCGTGATTTCATCTACATCTTTCATTTAAAACCTTGAAGAGGGATTTCCGTTCTAATTTCGCTGAGATATAAGTGAAAAAGTTTCACCAACCTTCAAAAAACCACGTTTTTGACCACTTGCACTTTTCCGACCGATTTTGCCCAAACTCGATCTTGTAATCAATTTTTTCACTACTTTGTTGACGGACGGACAGACGGACATTTTTTTATTGTTGATTCGTCATCTAAGGACCACGATCGATGATCCACCCCCTACTCCCGGGTCGAAATTCGACTGGTTACAAACGTCGTGGTAAACGCAATAGAACCTCTTCATTATACGTTCTGCTAGTTACAAATTCAGACCTACAAAATGGTTGCTCCATTTATGTGCTGATTATCAAGTACTGTTTTTCACACATAAAAACTCCCACTTTCGTCAAGGTAATGTATTTTCTTTCGTTAGTTTTTTTTTTAAAGAGATATACTTTGACGTTTATCTGATGGAATTTCGTTAAAAAATTTATTGTTATTTTTGGATTTGTTAAGCTCTAAAAACAATTTACAAAACTTAGCTCGGAAAAGTTCTACGAGAAACTTAACCTGAGACAGAAATGACTGATTAACCAAAACCGCATTCGATGCGTAAATATTCTAGTGAAAAGGTCGAGTCTGGTCAAGCCAGGTGCACTACCTATGTTAAAAATCAACCATATATTGTATGTAGTTTCGTTACAAAATTTATTCTCAGAAATTATATGGTCTGAGTGTATTGGTGTGACTAGCATGTTAGTGCACTCCCGCCGTAAAAAACACAGAGTTGCACATTCGCATACACAGATCATAAAGAGCGACGTAATAATCGAAATTTTTTCTGTGCTAGTGTCAAATCTAGTACTTCGATATCTTACCTGAGACATGGTAAAAGGTTAAAAATAGTTAGTGAACTTTGACAGTTGTCACTAAATAAAAAACGATTGTTGTACGCGCTCTTAGTCTTTGAAAAGTATTCATTTTTTGTGTCGAAAAATATAAGTTTTCCGCTAAACCACATTTACTGTGAAAAAAAATATATGTAAGAAAAATGGAAATTTGTAAAAAAAAACCGGAATTGCATGAATGGTGAACTGTAATGCGGGATTGACGATAAGTATGTTAAAAATACCATAAATCGATAAAAAAGTGTTATTTTTGTTGTAAAGTATCAGCTTTTAATAGTACATTACGCATGTGCTTCCGAAATTGTATTTGTTATTAATTAGTTTGACTAGTAGGGAGAACTGTATTCCCATCTGTCAATATAAACATTTGGAAGATGGTGTGCGTGCAATATTTACTATTTTTAACGTGTAAAAACTATCACTTCCGCAATGTTATTTTATTATAGTGATGAAAATTGACACACGACATCACAGTGTGCTATTTTGGACTCTTTAAATCTAGTACTGTCATAAGGTTCTAAAAATGCGCTGAATTGAATTCTGAATTAAATAAGGAAAAATCTAAACAAAATTTAAAGTTAAAAACAGGGGTGTGACAGTCTTTTGTTCTGATCTTTACAAGTAATACTCGACGTGAAGTTAGCCGCAGTTGCGACCAAAACTAACTTCATTGCAACGAAATCAGCTGATTTCATTCATAAATTTACCAAAATCAGCTGACTTCATTGAAAAGTTCAAAAAACAGCTGATTTCGGTTGCAATTGCACGTAGAGTATTACTTGCAGAAATCAAAACAAAATACTGTCACGCCGCTGGTTAAAAAGGTGCTAGACTTGGAAGAGCTTCTATAACATTAGACGTAACAATTATTTGCAGTCCATTTGTCCAGACCATTTTGGACTTCACTTTTTTTACAAATTCTTCTTGTTAATTGTTATGATTTGATGAATTGAAGTTGGTGACGAGGTTCATTTTCGAAGTACTAACTTTTAGAGTCTTCACATGAAGAAGTTTGTCGAAATTGCACTAGACTTTTTAACTTTACAACTAATGAAAAAGTTTTTATTCTTTTCCTTCAATATTCGATACGTTTCAATGCATTGTCAGAACCTGTAACATAATATTTTCGAGTATGGTGAGTAAAACTCAGAGAAATAATAAGGTGGCACAACCGCCAGTAGATAGAAGTGAAAGGTTTATTTTAAGTAAATTTCAGAGAAATTATATGTTGGCACAACCGCAGAAGATGGATATGATATGTTGTATGATGGTTGTGTTTTATAGGAAAGAACTCTTCCATATGACGCAACTGTGGCTCGACATGCCACTTCTATCTGAAGAATAAGTGACACTGTACCATTTCTATGGTATAGCTATTTCCTATAGTACTGAAAGTCACAAAGTCATAAAAGTAATGACATGACCAAAGTCATGACACGACAAAAGTCATCACACGACAAAAGTCATGACATGACAAAAGTCATGACATGGCAAAAGTCATGACATGACCAAAGTCATGACATGACCAAAGTCACGACATGACTAAAGTCATGACATGACCAAAGTCATGACATGACCAAAGTCATGACACGACAAAACTCATGACATGACAAAACTCATGACATGACAAAACTCATGACATGACAAAAGTCATGACATGACCAAAGTTATGACATGACCAAAGTCATGACATGACCAAAGTTATGACACGACAAAAGTCATGACATGACCAAAGTCATGACATGACCAAAGTCATGACCTGACCAAAGTCATGACCTGATCAAAGTCATGACATGACAAAAGTCATGACATGACCAAAGTCATGACATGACAAAAGTCATGACATGACCAAAGTCATGACATGACAAAACTCATGACATGACCAAAGTCATGACATGACCAAAGTTATGACATGATCAAAGTCATGACATGATCAAAGTCATGACATGATCAAAGTCATGACATGACCAAAGTCATGACATGACCAAAGTCATGACATGACCAAAGTCATGACATGACCAAAGTCATGACATGACCAAAGTCATGACATGACCAAAGTCATGACATGACCAAAGTCATGACATGACCAAAGTCATGACATGACCAAAGTCATGACATGACCAAAGTTATGACACGACAAAAGTCATGACACGACAAATGTCATGACATGACCAAAGTCATGACAGGACAAATGTCATGACATGACAAAAGTCATGACATGACCAAAATCATGACATGACCAAAGTCATGACATTATCAAAGTCATGACATGACAAACTCATGACATGACCAAAGTCATGACATGACCAAAGTCATGACATGACAAAAGTGATGACATGACAAAAGTCATGACACGACAAAAGTCATGACATGACAAAAGTCATGACATGACAAAAGTCATTTGGGTAGAGAGATACCTTATATATCTATCAATTTTTCTCGACCGTTGGATCACAATGGTTATTTGGCTGAAGTAGCCATTTTTCTTGATTATAGCTGTCTAGTCATAGTAACAGAATGAAGAATTTTGGAGTTAATGAGATTACTTTGTCATTGTAATGACGCTCAGGTTCGGCGATCCTAGTTGAGTTCAACCTGAGCGTCATTACAATGACAAAGTAATCTCATTAACTCAAAAATTCTTCATTCTGTTACTATGACTAGGCCGCTATAATCAAGAAAAATGGCTACTTCAGCCAAATAACCATGACAAAAGTCATGACATGACCAAAGTCATGACATGACCAAAGTCATGACATGACCAAAGTCATGATAAATAACTTTTTTTTGAATAAGTGAGAGTGTATTGGCGTGTGTATTTGTATTCCTATCACTGGGTAGCGAAGGCTTACTTTCGCTGCATGTGCCCAAAACACTCTTAGGATAAATACGTGAGTTATCGGATATGTAGTAGTCTCCGGCCGTTCCGGCTGTTCATATTTCAATGCGAAATATGGCCGGTAACTAGTGAAACTATGATTTGGCCGGAGACTACTACATGGCCGATAAGTGGTGCATTTACCCTTCAGAAAAATATCCCTCAAAATAGCTCAATACACATGCTATGTACTTTCCTCGTGCCGCGCACTCGGAATACGTTACGTATCTTGTGTGTATCGGACTGTGTTGAAATGTAGTGTATTGCGAAAATGGAAGTTTTTATTTGTCAAGATAGTATCTACGTGCTAAACACAGCTAAAACATTTAAAGTAAATTTCATGCTGGTTTTGGTTGCATAAAATTCTATTGTCCATTGAATTTCGAAGCGTCATTGCATTATTTTGTCAGAAATCCGGTATTCATTGCATTGAGTTTAAATGCGCATAATTTAAACAGATGTAGTTATTTGCGTCACAAGGAACGACTCTCCCACACCGATGGATCAAACGAGTCGGAAATAATGTTTTGTTAGCGCAGAGTACAGAAAATCACTTCTCTCGCTCAAAAATAAATTGGACTTATAAATAAATCGGCTATCTCGTAACAGGTGGTATAACAACATAAAACTATTCTCACTTTAAGTAGCATGATAAACGACAAGTTATCAAAGTAACTTCAAGACAGTGGCACTATCAATATATAAATTAAAAATATATTTATTGTAATATACACCTAATAAAATCAATGAATTCACAAGATTAGTGTGTCAGTGATTTAAATATTTCTTAACATTAAGAACTAACATAGAAAAATGAATTCATTTCTTAGAATAAAACTATAAATTCTCGTAATAACCGAATTAAAAGTCATCAATTGGAACTCATCAAAAAAAGAAAAAAAAAGAAAGAAATTATTAAAAATTTACAATTTTCAAAAATTTTACTAAAATTAGCTTAGATAATGGAGTAGAAAATAATTTAATTAAAATCTGTTTATTAAAATCATAATGAAAATAAAGAAAAAAGCCATTTGAAGAACATTGCTTTCGTGTATTTGAAATTATAATGCCATTCCACAAAACAAGGTAAAATAAAATTACGGTTGATTAATAAAAATAAGCAGAAAATGCGTTTCATTTGACGGAGATACCAAATTCGATTCAATAAAAAATTGATTTCTTGATTTTTGGTCGCATTAGGAAGTTGCAAGTATTTTGCTAGAATCGAAAGTCAAAACGAAAGAAAGAAAGGCGGAAAAACGGAATCCTATGCAACGATCGAAATGGCTGTTTTAGTATTTGGATTCCCTCTAGTCAATGTCGCAAACAATATCGATGAAGAACTTAAAACTCGAACTATGAGAGAATGAACACATAACTGTGTAAGTCCTAACGAGTGAAAGAGTCTCTAGGCAGATCGAAGATGATGGATTGATTTTGTAGCAGAGCGCAGTAGCGGTGTGTAACTGAAAAACTGTTGCCGAGAATCGTCAAAAATGACATGGCAAACACACCGACTATTAGCGAATTGATATTTTTTGAACAGTAACAAACCACATTGCAGGAAATATCGTTTACAATAAGTTGTTATAGTAATTGGATTTTATACAGCGTGTTGCACAAATTGGATATTTGTAGCATCAGTCGTAGGACGTATGCTACAAAATCCACTTGTGCAACGAGATGTACACACTGAGGTTTCTTTTTTGAAGAATATTTCGAAAAATATGAGAGACACAAGAAAAATGATCATAAGCTTTTTTGTAGTCAATAAAATTTCCCTCAAAATCGTCTTTAGGTATTTCTGAGAAATTTCAGAAATTGCAAGCTGTACAAGTAAAGTACTTAGCTCGTGTCTAAAAAACACTCGATTCGAAATAGATAAATCGAAGAATCGTCTTTATAAACACTGAAATTTATGTGATGTGAATGATTAAGCCTACCAATTGTCTGTGCGGAAAAATAGTATATCAAAATTTCCGGCGAAAAAAAATTTCAGACGATCAAAAATTTCCGGCGAAAGAAACGTAGTGATATCAGTAGTTTTGGAAGAGAAGAGGAAACAAATTTCCGACAAAAAAAAATTCAGGCGAAAGAAATTCCAGCGAAAAAAATTATGATGTTTTACTCATTGTCCCACCGAAAACTTGTCATTACATGTATATGTGCACCCCACGGAAATTATTCATTACATGTCATTCATTACATGCTATTCATTACATGTAGCCCCCACCAGCATCTTCTCATTACATGCATATCTGCATGTAATGACGCGTTTTCAGTTGGGACACCGAGTAAAACAGCATACAGTGGGGGATGCTTAATAAGTCATCCATTCTGGATAATTTCGTGACACTCGCAAACTCATTCGTGTATTTTTAAGCAACTCGCTTTAAAAACTGTTTTTTGACTCCTGTAGTTGTATACCTCGCCTTCGGTTCGGGATACAAACTCTGCACTCGTCGAAAAACAGTTTTCAAAGCTTTTTGCTTAAAAACACCCTCTTGAGTTTGGCTCATTTCACAAAATGAATCCCTCATGTCATGACTTATTTCCGCATCCCCCACTGTAATCTACAATTTGTAGGTAGCTTTGAAGCTCGTTGTAAGTATAATTTGCCTATTTTTGCGGTGTCAATAAATTCATCATTCATCATGTCTTCAATCAGAAGTGTGCGGAAATAGTAAATCATGGGCGCGCGGTAGCGATGCGCCCGTGACGCAGGTCCCCATGCAAAAAAAATTCGGAAAATTTTTTTTCGTAGACTTCGGAACCATATATACAGCTAAGTTTTGACTTCACCCCCTTGCGATTTTTCCTGGATTCTACGGAAAATTCTAATGCGAAGTGTCTTTTCACTCATTAAAATCGGTTCGGTGGATCCGAAGATACAACCTTTAGAAAATGATCATTTCCTATACAAAAAGTGCTGTTTCATAGAAGCCAAAGTTAATGCATTTATGCTAAGTTAGTTAGTTAGTTAGTGGATTAGTTAGTTAGTTCCAGGGCCATCTGTATGAAAACCGACTTTTTTGGCTCGTGCTCGAAAACGGCTCGATAACTTTTCTTGAAATTTTGCAGGGACCTTCAGGTGAGCATTCTACGCAATATGAGATTTAGAAGGCGCCATATAAAGCCCATATGCATGTGTTTGTGTGTGTAGTGTGTATGATAGCACATTTTGTATGAGGCAATGGTTGTGTGTTGGAGATAGAGGTTTGGTGTCAAAGTTGTTGGGTTGGGTGTGTAGTGTATCAGGGTGACCGCCAAAATGGCCAAAAATAGGCGGGGACTCAAAAAAAAAACTTTTGATATGTTGTAGAGAAAGTTGAGGGTATCATTTTCGCCAATGGAAATAGTAGCCGCCGCGCTTCGGTTCGGCGGCAGCGGCGGCTCAAAATAATGCAAAACATTACAATCACAACAAAAACCTTTTTTAAAAGGGAAACGTGACGCAAGTCCTCGTCCTTTCTTCCAAAACAACTGATATCACAACAAAAACCCTTTTTAAAAGGGAAATGTGACGCAAGTCCTCCTCCCTTTTTCCAAAGCAACTGATATCAATTTGGGTGACGCTTGCAGCTTCATTACGCACAAAATTCTTTTGAAATATTTTCACTTTTGATTAAAAAAATGCGTCACAAATGCCGAACCCGCCAATGTAATAATTTTTCTACGCTTTCAGCTTTCATACGGAAAAATTTGATTTCCTGTACAAAAATACGCCACACATCCCATAAAGTCAAATCTTTGCATTGTGAAAGCTGTGAAAGTTGTGAAATCGCAAGAGATGTCAGATGTCCAGGCGAAGCGATTTTGTCATTTAGTCGTGAGAGAAAGTTATATGGAAATCTTTCTCGCACTGATTCATACAAACAAGTGCGTTAAAAAGTTTTGTCGGACTGGCGCCAAAAGTGACCTTATGCGACACTGAAATGACGCACGAAAAATCAAGTTTTTTGTCGGTGAATTGCAAAATAGTGTTTTATGTGACAAGTTACGCATGAAGGTAGCTTAAGCACTAGTTGTGTAATTGCTAAAACAAACCGAAGGCGAGTTTGGCAACACATGGTGTGCGTTAACCTACCAGCATACGTAACGCGTATCATACAACGTTTTTTGCATTTCACCGACAAAAAACGACCTTTTCTTTGCGTGTTTCCACTTACAAAAACTTGCCGAAATTCCAATTATTTTATCACACCACTGCGCAAAAGCGGTTTTTACGCACTAGTGCGAAAAGTGACCTCATGCGACACTGAAATGACGCACGAAAAAGCCAAAATTCCATTTTATGTCTAGGTCAACATTTCAATGGCATCTGGTATCTGTCGTATTTCGATACATCGTTGCAAAAACGATATTTCCTGCATTGTGATTCGTTGTATTAAAAAATAGCGTATCGTTCTAAAGCGGTGGCGTTCTCTATTATTTCATTCGAATGAGTCACAACCATAGAAAACCATACCGTTGTAGGAACGCGACAAATCGATCTGTTTTAATGAGATGCAAACTAATTTTAAAGGTCGATATTATATGACGTCATAGTCATGCCACGTTTCTCTTTCAAATAAAAAATATATACTTGAGGCGGAGAACAATTTCTAAAACAACCGTTTACGACGCACCAAATGTATAACTAAAAGAAAATATAAAAAAGTTGCTGCAACCATTCAAACTTTCAATTTTTTTTATGAAAAACATTTCCGAATTTTGAAGGCATCTTGTCGATGTGTTGAAATTAGGTAGAGTACATCGATGAATCAACCTTAAACTTTTGGGTCAATACATTGCTTCACTTGAGAGAATTCGGTTATTTTAGAACGAATAGAGTGGTTTTCGAATGTAGGCACCATTGTTCTTCTATCGTTGTATCCGTATGGAATTGTCTGTTTGAATCAGTCTACCGCAGAAACTTTCGCGTCCATCAGGAAATACGTACATCGAGTTCTTTTCATTCACAACATTCAACCCTTCAAAGTGTTCATGGGCCTGATAAGAAGCGTTTTCAAAGCAGGCTAGAAGGAGTGATAAAAAACACCAGTTGTGTATTTACTATTCACATCATCGAATTTCATGGAATAGTGTTTTGCTTTGGCCGCTTTGGCTGAAGAATAAAAGTTGGGGAAAAACACTATCAAAATTATGCAAATCCCAGCACAGCAAATATTTCAGAAGAAATTTGGAGGTCTACTCGTGCAAATTTTTTAATTTATTTGTTTTTTTGAAAGATTATTGAGGAAATAACGTCAATAAATCCATCAGAATGCATATTTCATAAATCAACATTTTAATTATAATGTTACCCACATGTTGTACATTTATTTTTTAAATGTATCTCTGGTATTTACCTCCTGCGTCACAAGCAAGTTGAACCAAATAAATCATGCAGAGCGATTATCAACGATTTTATGTGTTACACACAGTCGTAGTCGTCAATTACAATTACAAAGAACGCTGCATACGATTAAAAGAATAAACATAAGCTACGCCGACCCGTACGATTTCCCAAACATGTAATCAAATATTGAATAACTGATTACGTCCCTATAATTAAATTCCATTGGATATTGCTCAAAATGTAATACTGAAAAACCCATCCTAAGCCTCAGGCCCTCAACTAGTCCCCTCCGAATCCAACGTCTAATCCTCCTCCTAACCTACACGTAATCGCTTTCCTTGCCCTCTCTCAACCCCATAATTATAGCTTTTAAACTTTCCAATCTAATAAAAGCCCGAAAGAATCAGAGATATGACAAGTTGGTACGCCTGAGTTACAGTAGAACCAGTAGAACACACAATTGAATAACAGCTGAGTTGCATGGGAGAGGATGCAACCAATTTTGTACGCAATTCTTTCACATTCTCTCCCACACAAACAAACTGTCATTCACATGTGTTATGTGTGTTCCACCTCGGCACAAGCGTACCAACTTATCATTTCTCTGGAAAGAATAACATAAACCAAAACAGCTCCATCTGTTACATGGGAGAATCGAGTCATAAGTCATAAGTGGCTGTGGTGTTCAAAAATGCGTTTTACTTAAAAAATTGTGGAAAAAGTTTCAAAGTAAATTTCTTTTGGCTGTAACGAAAGAAAAAAAACAATTTTTAATAGTCAATAATTAGACTTTCTTGTTGTGACCATGACAGTGTCCTTAAATTCGGCAAGTCATTTTCC
>CM055405.1:8570598-8581464 GCA_029228625.1 Pseudolycoriella hygida | reverse complement strand
ATGGTGCGATGCAGCTTTTGCCAACCTGAGAACTGCGGGAGTAACCAGCTGGAAGACGTTAGCTGAGGATAGGTCCGGTTGGAGAAGCATGCTGGAGAAGGCCAAGACCCTTAATGGGTTGTAGGGCCGGTTAAGTAAGTAAGTAATATAGGCAATACAAAAACCTCTTAAAAGCGGAAATGTGGAATTTACTTAAAACGTGCTCCGTAAAATGCATGAAGTTGAATTTTTGGAGGGCAAAAACTAAAAGTACAGAAAAATTATTTTGTCGTTGGGTCTGGCATTTGTGACGCAATTTTTTAACGCATTTTGTTTTAAAAAAGTGGTGCAGTTTTGCTTAAAGAATAGAACTTTTAACACAAGCAAACATTCAATTCAAACAATTTTTTGTGTCTATAAGGACCATCATTGATGATCTCCCCTACTCCCTTACTGGTCACAAACGTCGTGGCAAACGCAATAGACCCATTTTCGAAGCACTACACAGAATCGATGGGGGAGCTCGTCAGGGACGTCATCGACTGCTGATATTTGAAACTATGTGCGTTCTACGGTTAGGAGGCTTATGTTTTTATAAAAAGAATTAAAAAGTTCAAACTTGAAATCGACATGGTTGCAAGCGTTGCGCCGTGGTAAACGCATCAGCTACGTTTACCTTGTACGGGTCTACAAGCCATGTGAAACGTAAAATGGACGATACAAGACATGTCTTGGGAGACAACTTAACGAATGACGTAAAGGAACGACAACTCAAAAATTGAACGATTTTCCAATAAGCAGTCGTCGTCGATGGGACGCATTCTAACGACATCCAATTAGTGTGAATGTCTTCAAGTGTCAATCGCAGAAAACCCTCCACTATACTAGAATGTCGACAAAATGAAGTCTTTAAAGCAAATTCACTTACCACAATGGCTTCACATCGGTAATATATTTAGCATTTCCTTTTAAAATGTTCCCAAGTTTCGATAAAATTGTTGCAAATCGAAGATCTTTTGGTGTTATGTCCCAAAAGCGTTTTTGTTCCAACTGCGACATCGATTTACAAACATGTGTCGTATACGTGCAATCTCTGTCCATTTCCTTGACTTCTTCACCAAAGAAATTAAATCGAAAATTATTCACTTCGTCGGCATTTAGAATTTTTTCAAAATTTTGCAACGATTGACTAGATTCAATTTGAACCACGTCTGATGGTTTGAGGGTCTGTAGAATAGCTACAATCAATTCCAAGCCGAATCCCCGACTGTAGCCCATCGTATTAACGATCCAAGGCATTGCTTTGAATTCATCGATCGAATGGCAATGTTGCACTAGCTTCATCACACACTGCAGATATTTTATAGACGACACTAACACATTTACATCTCCGAAAAGAAACGATTTGTGTGGCGATTTGTTTCTTAAATATCCGGGTCCGAGAATTGGTTCGTTGATGACGGTAGCGCTGACGGTTTGTGGTAAAAACATCTCTGGCTGACCGATATCCAAGTCAATGAGTAAAATGCTTTTGAATTTTCTTAAGTTGCTGTTGATAAAATATCGAAGGAACGTCGACTTTCCCACACCTTTCCCGCCAATTATTACATGTCGACTATCTTTTGTCATTGATATGTTCTCCCACTGTGGATTGATTTTCAGGCCACTTTTTGTGCGTAGTAGGAACTGACTTCGAAGTATCGATTCGGACTGTTGAAATGGGCTACTGAAGAAAGTGTTAACATTTGGAAAAACCATTTCCTTCATATTGTTTTCGATCATTAAAATACTTTTGCTAAAGTCATTTTCCAGCAAAACAACAGCGTCCGTCGTACTATCAAAACTAGACTCAATGTTTGCGAGGTCAGTCCGATGGAAACTTTTCGATAATTTTCTAAAATGATTTTTCAACTGTTGTGTCGGGTCGGCGGTTTCTTCACCTGGATTCCTTTGCTTAGACGACAAATAAAGAAAGTTATGTCCTCGAGGCGAGTTCACTGTAGCTGATTCGTTTTGTTCCATTGTGTATCCAAATATGCAAACCTGACCAGCAAGTAATCGAATTTTCAATGCACCATGAAAAAACACTTTGCCTCTAAGTAGCAGGAGAACTTGTCGGGAATTTATCGAGTTAAAAAATTCAGGTGATGCAACAGGATCAGCGATGTTTACATTTTCATTCGAGTCACTTTCAACTGCATCCACGGGAGGGTCTGAAAGGAATGTTCGTTACTGAGTCGATCAATTTGGAAGGTATAGGTTAAAGAGGAGCTACTGTCTCTAAAGTTTGAAAAAAAAATTGTGACGAAAAGTTTACAATTTTAGATGTTGGCAGGGGACGAAGGATCTCACGAGTTTGAATGAAATTAAAATGTAGCAACTTAATGCAAAACTAAGTGTTTGCAGATAGTACATTCGTCTATAGATCTGTACCTCAACCGATGTAATTTGGTATTTACCTTCCTGTTCTCGTAATTCATTCGAAATTCGCTCCAGTTGAGTTTTTTCATCATCTGAATCGTTCGCCAACACTGAGGTACTACTTCCTCTATTTAACTTCGTTTCGGTTTCTGCAAAATCATCGTGGAAAAATATTATTCGATGACTTAGAGGTGTCTTCACCACACTTACTGTTGTGTCTGCGGGATTTTTTTGCTCGCTTTTTCAATGCTTGAAGAACTTTCATGCGTTTTCTGCTTATTGGTCCGCACATTTGGCTATCTATTTGTTGTCGATTCAATTCTGGACTATTTGACCTGCATTGCTCGTAATATTCAAACGCCGTCATGGTTTCTGCATTGATTGTACACGCTCCAGGCGGCTCGACATCGGAACTACTTCTCCGAAACTTTGTACTTTTAACTGAAGTAGAAATATATTTAATATTTGCTGCAAACGAAAACATGGACAAAATTTGTTGCTACCTTTGGATGTCACATTCGTTGCCTCCACTCGATGATTAGACTTTTTCTTGGATTTTTTACCGACTGACTTTTTATGTTTAGTTTGGTTAGTAGCTTCACGTTTGGATTTAACTTTCATCATTTCGAAAATCTAAACATTCAATTCCAGGGATACTGTCAACAGCACGTGTAGAGAGAGATGATTGTTTTTATAATTTGACAGATCTTTTTGACACTGGATCCGATGTTTTGCGATGGCTGGAAGCATTTCTACTTTATCGATTGTACAAAAAGCGCGCGTTATTTTAAATCCAAGAAAATTATTTTCTAAAAAAATCCGAGGCGTCGATTGTGAATATTTTCATAACTTACAAAGAGTGATCTTCACCACTCCTAACGTTTTCACCTAAATTTCATTAAATTGCAAATATCGACGAGAATCGAGCCCAGTCCTGGTTTAAAAATTTTTAACACAAATATTGGAATTAATCTGGACCGAGGGTTCTAGGAGAAACGATGGGCAAGGCTAAGGGGTCGTGCACATATGACGTCACGTTTGCTATAAAAACGGTCATAAAACGGTCATAACTTAGTCAAGACAGCAAATTCTGTTTATAGGACTCCGACTACCCCCCAAATAGGGGGTGTATTTGGGGGGGCAGCCGGAGTACTATAAGCAAAATCTCTTACCAGTTTGGAGTTATAGACTTTGTGGATTTTATAGCAAGCGTGACGTCATATGTGTACGACCCCTAAGTGGAAATGTTTCAGTTATAGAAATTGGAACTATTTTTTTTGCAGTGGTAACCCCGCTCAGGCTTACGACAGGCCAATTTCAGGTCAAAAATTAAAATTGCTTCTTTTCGATATTTTTCCTCAAATCCTTGAAAAAGAAAACGATTTGAACAGAAAAAAATTTCAGGTCAATCAGGTCGACCTGAAAATTTTGTATGGAATTTTGACCTTACCCCTCACTCTCTTTTCGGTGGCTAAACAGCTTCACCAGCTCGCTTTGGTCGAAAACAGAATATTTTGCTTTGCTTTTTTTAGGGAATAGAGGAATGTTATCGAATCGTCCGATGACAATGGCGCAACCGGGAATGCCGTGTGGGTCATCATTAGAAAAAAAAACTTAGAGAAAATCAGCAAAGATTTTCAACGAAATTCGCCAAAAAAAATCAAATTAGCGACAAAATAAAACAAAAAATTCTCACTCTAATTTTTTTTCGGCGAAATTTGTTGAAAATCTTCGCTGATTTTCTCTCAGTTTTTTTTCCTTATGACGGCAGCAACGGCACAAATAACTTTTCGTTCGGAAGAAATGAGTTTTTTGTCATCTCTTTTGCAGCATCAAGTATGAAATATGACGAAAGCTCAACTTTCTCGTGACATGTCAGATCAGAATGATCGCAACAGTAGAAGCAAGATCATGTGAAACCAGGCACAATTTTCGAGAAATATTTTTCCAAATTTTCTCAAATTGTTCAATTTTTTTTTTTTTTTGAAAAACTTAAAAAAATTGAAAAGAAAATTGGAAAAATTTGAAGAGAAAATTGAAAAAAAAAACGAATTGGAAATCATTGAAGGGCATGTCGGTCAGTCCCCCCCCCCCCCCCCCCCCCGCATTCGTGCTGGAAGGGGCAGACAGTCTATAATTAAGGCCTGAATTTGTGCTCTCGAATGCCACCGGTCCCAGAATTTGTGCTGATCTGGAAGCCGAGAACGAGTCAAAAGAAATTTGAAATTTTCATGTTTTGTTCATTTTGCATGGAAAGTGTCTTAAATTCTTCTTTCGTCTATTTCAACTTAATACCCTCAATTAGTGCTCATGCTCAATTTGTGCTGGCTAACGGTACCGGTCCCAAAAATTTGACTAGACGGGGAGCCGAGCACAAATTGATTGATAAACAAAAAGTTTTATTTTCGTCCACTTTGCATGAAAAGTGTCTTAGGCTCTTATTTCGTCTAATTCAAATTAATACCCTCAATTAGTACTCAATTTGTGCTGGCAAATGGTACCGGTCCCACCATTTTGGATAGTCGGGGAGCCGAGCACAAATTGATTGATTGTGTCAGTTGTTGGATAGGAAAGGGTTCCAAAATTGAGTTGTGGTAGGTACTTTTCCAAATTATACCCCCCCCCCTCGTACTAAATCGTACGGATTTGTTGACCACCCTCCGCCTACCCCCCTAAAGTAGTACGTACTTTATGGATGGTCCCTAAGGACATCATAGATCCTAGTCTCACATTTTAATTTCAGGAACACCAAGCCCATCCTAGAAGAAGCCACTCTTCAGAGAGTTTTTAAAAATTTTCGACTTTTCAACTATTCACTTCCCCCTCGATACTCGATAAAATAGTAAAATATTCGTAAATACTTCGAGTCACATATTTTTACTGCCGTAATGAAAATAACAAAAATATTATTTATTACGAAAAATATTGCTTCGAATGCATGCCTAATGGTTTATTTTGAGCACACGAACGACCCTTAATCTGAACTGATCTTGAAGATGATTTTCATTTAGTTAAGGTCGCAGACATGCAAGATATTAAATAATTAACTTGTAATTTATATTTTAATTTAATCTGAAAATCTCTGCAATGCTTGTTTGTCAAGTATTTGTCCCTCTACTGTAACCTCGGAACAGGTGACTCCAAATCCGTCTTTGACGCCCTGGAATTCTAAGGGTTCTAAAAAATCGTCCGATGTTCCGGGCCAGTCTAACCAACGCTCCATTCTCGAATTCACTAATCCTAGCGGAAGTAGGGACTCTACAGAGATACTATCTTTACTTCGAGATATTAAATCTTCAGTGACTGATCATCGCAAGGAGACAAAGTCTTATGCTTCCGTTTTATCCGAGATTAAGGTGACAACCACTAAATCTGCCACGGTCAATAGACCTATTTTCTCTCAAATCGCTTCAGGAGTAGCTTCTTCAAGTGATTTGTCTAGCTTCCCGTTTTTAAATGCTGCAGCTATGAAGCGTAAACTTCAGCCGTCAATGCATTTCACTCCTAAGCGCGTCCGCAGTGATGCGTCTGAAGTCTCCCATAAAAATCGTCATCGCAACTTGACCTCCGGCACCAATTCAGACACCAACCATGGACTAGGTAGCCCGGTCAAATCTCGTCAACCAGTGAGCAAACTTTCAAAATTCATTTACGTTTCTCGCCTTAAGCCAGATGTAACTGCGGAAGCGATTTCCTCGTACATAAAGACGAAAATGCCCGAACTGAATAGCAACGATTTTAGCCTCAGACTTCTAGTGAAAAAAGATCAAAAGCTGGATGAACTTACGTTTATTTCTTTCCGGCTAAATTGCACAGTTGAACTCTTCGACAAACTTATGGATCCTGCCTTCTGGCCCTCTCATGTCCAAATTGGAGAATTTCAGGACAAGAAGAAGAGAACCTTAGATACTTTTTTACCAATTGCGACAACTCCAGCGATAGCATCAACACAGGAAAGTTGCAATTCTCCTGCAACTTCAGTTCCGAAACAAACTCCAGTGGTAAAGGAAACTACCTCAACGAGTATGGACGTCACACCAACGACTTAGCATGCAACACTACGTGTCAGGGTCGGATTCAGTCGCGAATTTCTGATTTCTTCCATCATAGTGATAAACCAATCGGATGTAACGCTAACATTATGACCAATTCGCCGTCAATAATTTCAGCTAAGACTTATTTTGATTCCATTCGTCCCATTAAGTCTGATGTTTCGATTTCAAAGAGTAATATCAGTTTATATTATCAAAATGTTCGCGGATTAAGAACTAAAACTGATGATTTTTCTAATAACTCCTTGACGTGTGACTACGATGTTATAGCACTGTCTGAAACATCGCTCAATTCGTCATTCTTTGACAGTGAACTATTCAATCCTAAACAGTTTTCAGTTTACAGAACTGATCGGTCTGAATTAATTAGCGTACATCAGAGATATGGAGGTGTTCTGATCGCTGTCCGATCATGTTTACCTAGCGAATGCGTTCTAGTGCCCGGCACCGACAACGTCGAAATGGTTTTAGTTAAGGTGCAGCTTCAAAATCATTCGCTTTTTGTCTGTTGCCTTTACATCCCTTCAGGCTCTTCTGTAAAAGTATACACCGAGTATCACTATGCATTAGAAAAGACACTTAAATTTATAGACCTGGATGTTAATGACGAAATGTGCATTTTAGGAGATTTCAATCTAACCCTTGTTGATTGGATTCCTGATAGTTTCAATGCCCACATTAACAGCATTGATGACTTGATCAGTGGTCAAGACGATTCACTCGAAAGCAATGTGATGCTTCCCACTAATGTCACTGAAGGAACGAAGGCCGACATCATCTATCTTATGATGAGTGGTAACCTTCACCAAGTTAACAACGTCCACAACCATTATGGAAAAATCCTAGACCTCGTGTTTTACAGCAATCCAAATAACATCAAAGTCATTAAATCTGATGTTCCTATGAATTGAATCGATTTGTATCACTATCCTATCGAAATAATAATTTCAGCAGACTTTGTTGAAAGCATTGAAAATATTGCAAGTGAGGAATCACAAAGTGAACTTAACTACAAAAAAGGCGACTATGCGGGTCTTAATAACCATTTACATTCTATTGACTGGAATCAACTGTTGTCAAACGTTTCTGACGTTGATGACACAGTCAATGTGTTTTACGATGTTTTGTTAGACGGATTAGAAAAATTTATTGATTGATATTAATTTTATTGTCTACTTTTTTCAAGCCGACATGGAAAAAGAGTAGTTATGACTGCTGTCATAACCCTCCTTAAAAAACCATGAAAACGTTACAAATCATACAACTTAAAGTAGTATATCTAACACAATCACAGCATAGTAAAAATACAAAGAAAAACACAAAATTCAAATATTCAAATACATAAAGTAAAAAAATCAAAATGTAGCGTGAGCATGTCAAAATATTGCATGAATTCAACAATTGAATTCGAGTCAAAAGAAAAAAAAAATAAAACTTAGAGTTAAAATTGTAAATAAAGAAAAAAGCAAAACAATATGTCAAAAAAAATAATAAATAAATAAAAATTTAGCAAAATGCGTCGTCGCAAAAAATAAAATAAATAAATGAGAGTTAAGCAAAGAGCGTCGTCACAAGAAATAAAATAAATAAATGAAAATTAAGCAAAAAGCGTCGTCGAAAGTTTGGTCCAAGGTTAAGCAAAGTCGAGCACTAAAGGTAGCTGTTGTCAACAATTTAAGCGTCCATGCGGGTATTTCAACAAGTTGCAAATGAGTCAAACACTGAATCGTCAAGTTCTTGTACACAGTGGCGAAATTTACGTGAGGGTAGAGTTGGATCAACATGCTCCGCTGCCAAATTGAACAAACGACAGGCGAAATTGAATGGGGAGAAAATCTGGTATTCTCGCCTGCATCCATCAATTCGTATCAGTGATGGATTTCGTAGAGCTCGAGATCCGTCGTATAGGTTGATTCTATCACGAAGAGCTTGAGAGTTTATTTTACCGGTCAACACATCTTGAACGAAGAAAACTGCTGCATTAGCTCGGCGTCTTGCCAAGGATTGCAGATTCAGTTCGGAACACCTGTCAGCGTATGGACGGAGCTGGTAGCTTTCTTTATTCGGGTCGATATGGCGATCATGGTTGGCGTAAAGTACGAACTGTCTTTGTACACTTTCGAGTTTTTGAACATGAACGTCGTGGTGGGGCAACCAGACTGAGGAAGCAAATTCGAGGTGGGAGCGAACGACCGAATTATACAGCATTTTAGCCGTGTCGACATTAAATCGGCCATAGCATTGACGTTTGATAAACGAAAGCATGGAATGACCCTTCTTCGAGGCTAGCTCAAAGTGCATATTGAACGAAAAGTCATTTTTATAATTTAGTCCGAGATCTTTTACATCGTAAACTCGCTTTATCGGTTTGCCGTTCATGTGGTATTCAGCCAGTATTGGACAGCGGCGGGATATCGTCATCACCTTGCATTTATCTTCATTCAACTCAAAGCCATTTTTGCAGCACCAATCAAAGAAGTTGTTTATTGATTGTTGAAGCGGGCGAGTGTCGTCAATATTGGAAATGTTATTTTGTACAATCTTTTTATCATCCGCGAAATTCAATCCTTTAGTTTGACCGAGTGTGTCATCTGAGTCATTGAAGAACACTAGGAAGAACATTAGCCCGATAATTGAGCCTTGACCAACTCCGGAGTGTACTTCGATTTCTGAGGATAGGCTCGAGTTTATCTTTACCACTTGAATTCGATTGCGAAAGAATGATCGAAGCCATAGCAGTAATCGGTTGCTTAAACGATATTTAGCAGCTGCTAGTTTGAAAACCAAGAGTACGTAGGATATGACATCGAATGCTTTGCGAATATCGGCATAAAATGTGTCCGTTTGTTTACCGCTAACGAAAGAATCGTGAACCAGCAGGGAGAATTCAATAAGATTCGACTCCACTCTCCTTCCAGGAAAAAAAGCCGTGTTGCGTTGGAGATATGTGAAAAAGAAAATGGTTATTAACGATCCACCCTGGTACAATCTAAAAAATAAAACAAGCAAAGCTCACAAACGATTTAAAAATGAAACAAACCCAGACGAAAAACTAAAACTCAAAATGAAATTTTTGTCTACGAGTACAAGTAAAGAATTTCACTCCGTGCGTGACCGAGCCTTTAACAAATATTTGGCTAACACCGAAGAAATGTTAATGTCTGATCCTTCAAAATTCTGGCATTACGTTAAATCGCGAAAAAAGACTACAGGCTACCCGTCAATTATGTTTAGTGATAAGAAGACTTGTAACCCTAACGAAACATGTGATCTTTTCGCTGAATTCTTTGAAAGCGTTTATGTTTCTGACAACGAGAGTGGTTCTAGCTTATCGGGAAAAATGCACTCCTTAGAAAAGCGCATTGACATCGGATCAATCTCTTTTGAGATTCAAGACGTTTTGAACCATCTTCGTAGTATAGACACTAGTAAGGGTGAAGGTCCAGACAAAATCTCTCCGATTTTGTTAAAAGCCTGTGCTGAGAGTCTCTCATCTCCGCTACTTCGCATTTTTAACTTATCTCTCTCAACCGGAAAGTTTCCGACAAGATGGAAATCGTCCTATATAACTCCAATTTATAAAAGTGGTTCTAGAAGTAATGTTGAAAATTGCAGAGGTGTAGCTATTTTACCAACAATAGGAAAACTATTTGAAGCCATCGTCACCAGTATTTTATCCACGAAGTTCAATCGAATTATTTCAAAGTCGCAACATGGCTTTATGAAGCGCAGATCTACCGCAACAAATTTAGCTGAATTTGTTAGCTAAGCTACTAAAGTTATGGAATCTAGGCATCAGTTAGACGTCATATACACCGATTTCCGAAAAGCATTTGATAGAGTCAAGCATTCGATTCTTTTGCACAAGTTGAACCAAATCGGTGTTCATTCGAACTTACTAGCATGGATTGCATCTTATCTGAATGGACGTTCACAATTCGTCAAATTAGGGAATTCCTCTTCTCGAACGTTTAACGTGACCTCTGGTGTTCCTCAGGGTAGCCATCTTGGCCCTCTCTTGTTCATATTATTCATGGACGACGCTACTAAAGTCTTCTCTACGTCAGTTTACCTAATGTATGCTGACGACTTGAAAATTTTCATGAGAATTAAAAATGTTCTTGACGCAAGTGCTCTGCAACGTGACTTGAACAGGTTTCTACAATGGTGTAAAATCAACCAACTTTATTTGAACGTTGATAAGTGTAAGGTAATCTCCTTCACACGAAGGAGATCCAAGATTGAGTTTGGTTACAATATCGATGATGTTACGTTGACTCGTGTTAAGGTAATTAAAGATTTGGGAGTCCTCTTGGACCAAAAACTGACGTTCATTGAATATATAATTGCAAAAGCATACTCAATGCTTGGCTTTGTTATGAGAACTTGTAAGCAATTTAAAATATTAAAACTT
>CM055405.1:8520611-8570098 GCA_029228625.1 Pseudolycoriella hygida | reverse complement strand
ATATTGTCGTTTAATATTTTCGTCCTGCAGTTTCTCGACGTTCCACTTTTCCAATGCCGGCTGTCGATTGTGTGAAATCGAAACTCGAGCCCTAACAACCACCTTTATCTGATCTGAATCGATGTTCGGTCCCCTACAACTTTTGACATCCAAAACATTTGAACATATGAACACGTGGTCAATCTGGTTTTTGGTTCGTCCATCAGGTGATACCCATGTCGCTTTGTGGATGTCTTTATGTTCGAAATAGTTACTGCAGACAACCATGTTCCTTGACGCTGCGAAATCAATTGCCAACGTTCCATTTTTGCCTGTCTTTTCGTGGAGGCTACATTCACCAATAGTGGGACGGTAGTAGACTTCGCGACCTATCTTGGCATTCAAATCCCCAAGTATGATTTTGATGTCTCGATTCGGTGCTGCATCATACACTTTCACCAGTTTCTCGTAAAATAGCTCCTTCGCTTCATTATCTTTTTCCTCCGTTGGAGCGTAGACGTTAATAAGAATATAATTAAAAAATTTTCCTCTTATCCGTAGAGTGCATATTCGTTCGTCGACAGGAGTGAAACCAATCACCGCGTTTCTGGCTCTACCGAAGACCATGAAGCCTGTTCCGTATCCTCTTGGGCTGTCGTTGCTCTTGCCGCTGTAATAAAACGTAAAGTCTCTGCAGATCATAGAATCCTTCCCAGGCCAACTAGTTTCCTGTACTGCTGTAATGTCAATTTTAGTCGCCCTTAGCGCACTAGTGAGTGATCTCAACCCTCCTGGCCGTAACAGAGATCTAACATTCCATGTTCCTAATTGTAAATCGTTGTCCTTTTTCCGTTGCCTAAGTCGTTTCCGTTTATCCTGTCCAATCCGAGGCTCTGTTGTTGAATTCATAACCATATCGTTTTTTTTGAGTGTGGTATGGTGGCTAGCCACACGCACAACCCACTAATTCGATTCCCCTCTGACACGTGGGCAAGTCATCAGGTAGCACTCTTAAGTTTAGCACAAAACTCCGAAGAGAATTGAGGTCCCGGAGACTACGAAGTGGACGTAGAAAGAGCACTTGATAGTTAGACAGTTGCACGCCTGGCACATGACACGGACTACCACACTCCGCTCATATGCAATCAGGCGCTACCCTATCTAACTACCCAATCCCCTATTGCCTATATACATTCCCCGATATTCCCTTCGACTGAAGTAGGGGATCGTACGGCACTGACTTGTTTATGATATTTGCTTCGTTTGGGAAGGTAAAAGGGAGTGTATTAAGTAACGTTTCCTTTCGTATACAATTAGTGAAGTCTCACTTTCAGGATCATAGGATTTTTATTGAAATTATTAAAATATTTTCAGTACATCACTCGACGATGTGAAGATTGTGATTGTGGGCGACGATAGTATCAGCACCGACATGCAACCAAAAGCTGTTGATGGCAATTTAGTTTATCTTTGCCATTCCGCTACTGATGACACTGACGAAATTTTGGAATGTTATGGACTTGGTAAGTTGATTGCTTGCTCATAGTAAAGTTTTAATTTTTTAACAATTATTCTTCTGTAGGTATCGTCAGGTCAGTGGACACTGTCAACGAGAAACTGTACCTTTTGCCATCGATTAGTACGAACGAATTGCAACATGTAAATACATTAGCCATTTGTAGCATACCACTTCCCACTTCAATTTTGATGAATCAAGGTTCTAAAATCACTCGAACGATTCCTTTCGCTTATTCCAGTGACAATTTTATTGGTTCCAAACAAATTGTGCCTATCTCTTACAGACCTGATACGCAAATGTCAACCACTGGCACAAAATAATTGTAAAGTGACTGAAAATGAGTTTTCAAAATATATTTTCCTAATGTTTTTTATCAGAGTTTTGGATTAAGTCTAAAAATTCTATGGTTTAATCGGAGGCGAAGCGCAGACGACTAGGTTTCTTTTAAGCTAAAGCAGAACAAACTTACGCAAGGTACTAGGAACTCTGACTCTTAATTACGTTTCTAGGTCTACGTGGGAAACGCGACTACATTCCGAAAGAATGAGCGACAACTGTGAGGAATTTATTAGGGCGAGAGTCGATTATTGACGTGACATTCTGCAGTCCAGTACTAGTACCAAGCCTGAACTGGAGAGTGGACGAAAGTTACACACACAGCGATCACCAGGCATGAGGTACACTGTAAAAAAGAGTTTGGAGGCGATAAGGCAGATGATTCATAGAAGAGAGCGAAGATGGAGGACGGGAAATTTCGATCAAGAAGTTTTCAAGGAATATCTCCAATCAAAAAACGACCATGAAGAGAAATCGGCAGAAGAATTGACGAAAGATATGGTGAATGCATGGGACGCGGGGATGCCAAAAAGGATAGAGCCGAGGAATGGACGAAAACCGGCATCTTGGTGGAACGACGAAATAAGACTTGCGAGCGACTTGTTTTAAGACAAGTAGGAGAATGCAACGGGCCATAAACGAGAGCGTCAGAGCGGTGAGGTGCGAGGAACATCGTAATGCAAAATTAGCACTGAAGCGAGCAATCCGGGCGATTAAGAGGGATTGTTGCGAGAAACTGAGCCAGGAAGCAGACGCGAACCCGTGGGGCAAAGTGTTCAGAACAGATGTGACGATGATGAAAGGTGCATCGGGGCCAAAAGAAAAGTGTCCGCAGAGGCTAGGTACCATAGTGAGAGAGCTCTTCCCACAACATGAACAGATCACATGGCCGCAAACTCCTTATGACCATTAAGCGGAAGACAGACATGAACAAAAGTCAAAAAATAGCAAGGCGCCAGGACCAGAAGGAATCCCCAATGTAGCTCGAAATACAGCTGCATGCGTGAAGCCTAACATGCTCAGATTGACAATGCAGAAATGCCTCGACGACGGATATTTTCCTGAAATATGGAAGAAACAGAAATTGGTCCTAGGTAACCGCCAGACAAGCCATCATCATATAGACCTATATGCTTGTTGGATGGATTGGGAAAAATCCTAAAAACCGCGATTCTGAATAGATAAAAAAAATACACAGAGGGCGAGCACGGACTGCAAGACGAACAATTCGGATTTCGAAAATGGAAATCGGCGATCGAGGCCATTAAAAAAGTTATAGAGACTGCCGGGGTAACCGTTTCTGTGCTGTAACGACGATAGATGTCAGAAATGCCTTTAATAGTGCAAGCTGGTAGCAAAGACGTTGCATTACCTCTGCAGGATGCTGAAAAGCTATTTCGAGTGACGTGTGCTAACGTACGATACGGATAATGGACGGACAGGAAGGGTGAAAACATAAAGTAGCTATCGCTACTTAATAAATAAAATAAATCGAATTATGCACAACATCATCGTGTTGGAAAAAATGGCAAATCGTTTTATTTTAAACTACAT
The DNA here is from genome assembly GCA_029228625.1 of Pseudolycoriella hygida. Classification (NCBI taxonomy): domain Eukaryota; kingdom Metazoa; phylum Arthropoda; class Insecta; order Diptera; family Sciaridae; genus Pseudolycoriella; species Pseudolycoriella hygida. The sequence continues at coordinate 8,566,710 of CM055405.1, read as the reverse complement.
ACATTAATCAACAATAACGTTGAATGGTCTGCATGAATTACCAAAATCTGTAAATTTTCCGCTAAGTGCCTTTGCCTTACCAAAATGACTGATTCGATACGTTCCTGCTTCAACAGTATCGGGAATCTCCCAACAGGCAGTAGTTTGGCTGTCCCCGAAAATTACTGAGAAAGGTGTCGGTCGTCCCCATATCCACCTATCAGAGTGCACGACAATGAACTATTGATCATTTTACTTTGAATCAAAAACTTTACTTAGTTTCCCAACTTGCGTCATTCGCTACAACCTTCCAAGTGCCATCATCATTTTTACGTTCTACATTCATATACGATCCTCCGTGTCGAAGATCATTCCGTGGATTTGCCGAACAGAATGTAACACAAACTGTATCGTACATTCTATATTCCTCTCTCGGTTGGGTTTGTACGTCACCAAACTTTTGAAAAAACGCCGGTGCATCGTACCAAACTTTCGATTGAATGGGGATCATTTTGTCTTCATAATTAGGTGGAATTGGGCCAATTGGCAGCTCCTCATTTTTAAGCATAGCATTGCTGTAAACAATAAATCATATTTTACCTTGTGGAACTATGTAGCTATGTAGCCTACGGTAGGGTACACAAAATTTCATATTAGTAAAAATTATTCTCCTCAACATTCTTTATAAAAGTTATTCAGCTACTTCTACATCTCTGCTTTCGGAAGTGGTTTCTTATGTCGTTCACTCTTAATGGATTGTTACATTGCAGGAATATGAGGGATGATGTTTCATCGATCTTCGATAAACGCTTTTTTTGACCACATCCCCGTCTGGAACATATTTTGGAAGGTAGACTCACAATGTCGAATTTTGTTTAGTCAAAAAATTTTATGAACATTGGTTGAGTCCGAATCGTGTTGGTAGTGGTGAACAGACGGACTGTGATAACAAACGTAGTGCGAAGCAAAAAAAAATCCTATTTACTTTGCATGCAACCTTGCATTCATAACTTTCAGCATTTTCATTAGAATTCTTTTGTATATGAAATGCTTGGATGCATGTGGAAAGTTATGCTAAAGAGGCAGCAGGCAGTAAGCGAATCCGTACCATAAAAGCTTAAATTGTTCGATGATAATTTGTAGAGTGTGAGGTCCAAATAAGGTGGATGCACCTTCGTATCGCTGCACGTCATATTCTTCCCGTGTGACAATGTAACCTCCGTATGAATTGCACAAAGACATTGCGATAACGTTAACATCTCCATATAATTTCCGTATAGTATCCTCTATACGACGCCCTCCCATTGTTGTTATTTCACCAGGTACTCCCAATAGTAAATTACCGCCAATAATGAAACCTTGAGTAGGAAGTTTTTCTTGTAGCCATTCGTATGGAATTATCATCTACAATGGGTGAAATGGACTTAGTGGAAAAAAAATTCGTTGTTGGTAATTACGTCTTTGTCGATCACCAAAATCGGTTTGGGTTTGTGGCACTCAAAGTCGTTTTTAAATTGGGGGATGAGAGGACTGATGAGCGGTGTCGTAAATCCCTGGTCAACAATAAAAAGACCAGGCCCGTCAGTAGTACCTGCTAGAACGCTAACACCCACGGCTGGATCACAACCTGACACCTGGAATAGTTTTAGTTCAAATGTTGGGTGAAAAGATTCATTAACGGTGTTACTTGGTGCGGGGTATTTTTCCCCCAAGGAATGATCCCCCAGACTAAAAAAGTGGGAATTATCACCCAGGACTTATCGCGAAGATGAATGAGAGTTATTATTTACCCTCTGGGTAACAACTACTGCGCGATAATTCTCTGCGTGATAACTCACTAACTCACCTTCTGGGGGATGACTTCCTGGGGGAAAATTCATGTCGACGTGTTTTTTTAAATGAGACAAGTGTGAAAAAACTTGATTTTCTCACATTTTCGAATTTGGATGTAGACATGTCTATGAACTGGTGGATGTAATTAACGTTCCCTGTCACTTCTCGTCCAATTTTATCGGTTATGATTTTCTGTGAAATTAATTGACGTTAGAAGAAACTATTTGGGTATTTGCTCTCAGCATTTACCAAGGCACCTTCGAACAATCGCGTTCCAATAATTTTCGTACTTTCAAACATATCTCTTCCCGGGCCAGGTGCAATGCATCGTTGGAGCAAACAATCAGATGTATTAAAATTGCAAGATTTACCAGTAAATTCACATCTCGGGCCCTTAGTATTTGGTGAAACGTCTGCATGATTTGTGAGGGCGAAGGCTGCTACGAACGTTCCCTAATTGACGAATCGATTAAAATAGAAATACCCATTGCGTCATTTCTTACTTACTTCTCCAGTAAGGCTGGTCGGATTAAATTTTTTTTCTAAGAGCAGTGCTGCATAACCAACATTATCCGAGCTCACCAGAACGTTGGTATTGTTCATAGATGTTGGATGGATAGGATAAAAATTGAGTACTCCGATCATTTTATCATTTTCGCCAACGAATAGCATTTGTCTTAGTCTTTTGTCGGTGTCATACTTATACCTAAATACATTAAATTATAGCATTCCCTTTGCTACCAGCTTAATGGTGTTCTTGTTGACTGAGTAAGAGACATAATGAAGAGCAACCCGCTTTGAGAATGCTATCAACTTTGTGCAGTGGAGCTGATAGTAGTTTCCGAGCTTAAGCATTTGGAACCCATTTATTGGAAGTTTTGTGGGTGGAAGAAGTGGCATGTGTTAGCCACTTGCTGCACTCGTATTTAACAAGCCGCCGAAGAAAATACTGTCTGTAGAAATTTCGAGTGTTTCTTCCAGGGGTATGTCACGAAGCCTATTCAATCAGATCGGATTTAGAAAATATGAACCTTCCACTAGACAACGTCAACATAAATAGCTCAATCCGAAAGTTATTCACTAGACTGAAAGTTAAGGGCTTTACTGGCGCAATAACTTGACCAATTTTTAACCGATTTATACGATTTTATTTTAAATGCCTAGAATGTAATTCCTCCGGCTAAGTTCTAAGATGGGCCATATCCGTCTAGAAAAAGTAGGTTTTCAGACTCGTATGAAGCGATCTCGAGAGTCTAACTGATTTATCTCCTATCGTGACCAAGTAAGAAATAGCGCTCAGGCTCTGAAATCGGACTAGTGATTAGGAGTTATTCGAAAATTAATAGAAAGTTGGTGTCTTCGACATTAGTTGTTATGAGTAGAATGTTTTAGGTGACCAACAAGATGACGGAGTAAAGCAGCCATTTGCGGAAAATAAATTTCTTTGAATTTTTCCGCAAGATATAGAAAGTTGGTGTCTTCGCTAATTTATAGGTCTGTATGAGTGGTATTTTTTGGATGATCATCGAGATGGCTTAGTACAATATGATAGTTGACAGCTTATCACCACGATAGTTGGAATTTCAATTATCCAAATATCAAAAAATTATTTATAAGTTATTAACTATCAAACTGTTGTTTGTTCCAATTATCACGGCGATAGTTATCGCGATGATATAATAAATAATAATATAGTACAGTTGACCATCAACTTGCTAATCGATCAACATTGATCATTTTACAAGTTCGCTAAGTTTAAGGCAAGGTCACCAACGCTTCCCTAACTAATGTCGTTCAATAATGTGACAGCAACGAATGTTTCGGACGTATGCGACCTCTTTGCGGACTATTTTGAAAGTGTGTATTGCCAACAGAACGACAACAGTGAGACTCCTACTAGTTCGAGCCAGTGTGTGAAAATTAAAGAATTTGAATCACGATTTTTCCTGTCAGCTCCGGAATACCACAAGGAAGCCATCTTGGTCCTCTACTGTTTTTATTATTTATCGACGAAGTGGTAGAGGTCTTCAAGTACTCTAAATGCCTGATGTTTGCCGATGACCTGAAAATTTTTATGACAGTCGAAAATGATGCTGACGTTCAAAAACTACAGAGTGACCTGAACAACCTCAACAGCGGGTATGAACGTAATAGACTATATTTAAACGTGCCTAAATGTTCAATAATGTCGTTTCATAGAAAACACATCCCAGTCATTGCCGATTATTTCATAGACGGTTCAAAACTACAAAGAAAATTCATAACTAGGGACCTAGGGGTGTGATTTAACGTCAAGGTCACATTTAAAGATCACATTGACCATGTAGTGTCAAGGGCACACTCACTCCAAAGGTTTATGAAGCGCACCTGTTACGAATTCAAAAACATATATGCCATCAAAATGGTCTACTCCTCATTAATTCGACCGACGTTGGAGTACGCGAGTGTGGTTTGGAACCCGTATTATGAAGTTCATTCAAAGCGCATCGAATCGGTTTTTCGTTTTTTGCACTAAGAAAGCTATGGAGGGTGGAGACGTGGTTTCAATTTACCTTCATACGGGAGCAGATGTAAATTAATAGCTTTGGAACCATTAAGAAAGAGAACACTGAACGCGAGTGTTTTTTTTATGTTCGACTTGATAAATGGTCAAAGCGACTGATGGAACAAACAACGAAACGCATTGGGAATAGGTTTGAAACCGGATTATTGTGGAAATTCGACGATGTACACCTACCAGACAGCTTACCGATGGCTAGACGACGTTTGATTTCGCTGGAAAAACGATTACAAAAGGATCCGGAATTGGGCTCGAAGTTTCGAATAAAGTTTAATGAATATATGGAAAATAAATATGTACGAAAGTTAACGTTGGCAGAAGAAGCGGAAACGAAAAACCTGGTACCTTCCGCTATTTCCGGTAACAAATGCGAAAAAACCTGGAAAAGTCAGACTGGTGTGGGATGCCGCCGCCAAAGTATCAAACATTTCGTTAAATTCCATGTTGTTATCAGGCCCAGACCTACTCGTATCGTTACAAGGAGTGTTGTACCGATTCCGAGAAGGAGCATATGTAGTTACAGGAGACATTCGTGAGATGTTTCATCAAATATCGATCCGAAAAGAAGACCAAATGTCTCAGCGATTCCTCTGGCGAGAAGAAGGTTCAGCGAAGCTCGAAGTTTATGTTCTACAAGTGATGAGTTTTGGGGCAACGTGTTCACCGTCATCTGCCCAATACGTAAAAAATTACAATGCGCTCCAATTCGCAGAAAAATATCCGGAAGCCGAGGAAACAATTCGAAAAAACACTTATGTCGACGATTGGCTACAAGCCTTTGACACCGAAACAGAGGCAGCAAAAATAGCTGGAGAAGTAAAGGAAGTTTATTCCCTTGGGGGCTTCGAAATAAGAAACTGGTTATCAAATTCACCCAAAGTGTGTCGTAGTCTCGGAGCAAACCCAGATGAAGAACAAGTGTTATGCATCGGTGCAGATGAAGATCAAACGGAACGAGTTCTTGGCATGTGGTGGAACGTAAAGCAAGATGAGTTCACCTACTCCTTACGCTTCAACCCGTTGAACAAATGGATCCTTTCCGGTACCCGAAGACCGACAAAACGAGAAGCACTTCGTACGCTCATGTCAATCTACGACCCACTTGGATTCCTGGCGGCATATTAAGTTCATCTGAAAATGATTATTCAAGACATCTGGCGTATCGGCATCGGCTGGGACGAGAAAATTAAAGAAATGGATGATGATGACTTGTACCTTCGGTGGCAAAACTGGATAAAATTGCTGCCTGACATCGAACGCATCGGAATCAGAAGACACTACTCTCCAAAGATTAACTCAGCAAATAACATCAAGATCGAATAACATATATTCGTCGACGCTAGCGAGCTAGCATACGCTACGGTAGCTTATTTCCGAATAGAAGAAAAAGATGGCGTGGAGTGCTCACTTACCGGTGGAAAAACGAAAGTCGCTCCGTTGAAACCTCTCTCAGTCCCAAGAATGGAACTGCAAGCAGCTGTTTTGGGATCGAGATTCAAGGTGTCCATACTTGAAAATCACACTTTGAAGGTAAATAGAACAGTGCTTTGGTCAGATTCAACGACAGTCCTAGGATGGCTACGGTCAGACTTGCGAAAATATAATCAATATGTCGGAGCCAGAGTAGGTGAAATATTGGAAACGACCACGCTACTAGAATGGAGATGGATTCCTTCGAAATTGAACCCAGCTGACGATGCGACAAAGTGGAAAAATTCGTTCAGCCTAGACTTAAATAGCCGTTGGTTCAAAGGACCAGACTTCCTCTTAAAACCTGAAAAATTTTGGCCAAAAAAGGAAACTGAAGGTGAGGTCCAGATAGAACTGCGACCGAAATACGTTCATGTACACACAAAAAAAGGAACGCACAATCTGTCAATCAAATTTGAAGGCATGCTACAGTGGAAGCGTACAATGGCCTTCGTGATACGATTTGTAAACAACGTCAAAGCTAAGATTGACAAGTCGGGGAACGCTACACGAACCGGATTCCTGACACTTTCGGAACTGCAAGCAGGCGAAAATATGCTATATCGAATGGCTCAGTGGGACGTATTCGCACCCGATATCCACCAGCTTCAACTCGATTCCCATCCTAACGGTCGTCGGCCATCAGTAGAGAAATCAAGTTCACTGTATAGGTACTCGCCATACTTAGACCACGCAGGTGTACTTCGTATGCGCGGCAGAATCGACGCTGCTTCCAACGTATCGATCGACCAGAAGAGACCAATTATTCTTCCAAGTCAACACGAAATCACCGACTTGGTCGTGAAGGAATACCACATTCAATACAAACATCACAACACGGAAACGGTAATTAATGAAATTAAACAGAAATTTATTATTCCCAGACTTCGAGCTTTATACAAACGAATTCGACGAACATGTCAACACTGCAAAAATGCTACCGCTCAGCCTAAGCCACCGGAAATGGCACAGACGTGGGGGTCGACTACGCCGGGCCATATAAAATAACACAATTCAGAAGGAGCGTCAAGAGATGGATTGTTGTATTCACCTGCCTTACAATACGAGCCGTCTATATCGACGTTGTCGAAGCACTCACGACCGATTCATGCATTATGGCTATAAACCGTTTCATAGCCAGGAATGGCAGGACTCGAGAATTTTACAGCGACCGTGGCCCAAATTTCGTTGGGGCGAACAACGAACTCACTCGAGAAATTGAGAACATCGATCATAAACTCCTAAGCGCCAAATATACCACATGTTACACACAGTGGAACTTCAACCCACCGTACGCATAATATATGGGAGGGGCTTGGAAAAGGTTGATTAGGTCAATGAAAACGACGCTCGACAAAATTCTCCCGCAGTCTCACTACCCAAACCACGAAACATTCGTCACGGCGCTGACAGAAGTCGAAAATATTACAAATTCACGCCCTCGCACCTTTGTATCGATTGAGCCAGATGATGACGAGGCTCTTACACCCAACCACTTTATAAAGGGATCATCGAATGGCAACAAGCCGCCAGGCATCTTCCCACCTTCGCCGACAACGTTGCGTGGCAATTGGCGATATGCGCAACAAATTGCGAACGAGTTCTGGCGCAAATGGGTCAAACATTATATGCCGATGATAACCCGGCGTACAAAGTGGTTCGATGACGTAAAACCTGTGGAAGTAGGCGATCAGGTTATCATAGTTGATGAAAATGCTCCCCGTAATATGTGGAGCAGAGGGGTAGTTGTTGAAACGCTGAAAACAGGATCCGATGGACGAATCAGCCGAGTCAATGTTCGTACCATAGATGGAATCTACACGCGACCCGTAAGTAAGCTGGCAGTCTTAGATCTTCAAAGGCAAGAGGCTAAGACTCTCACGGGTGAGAGTTTAGCGGGAGGGAATGTTACTGCCAGCAGTGACATACAGGTGGAGGGCAGGCGCCACATTCCAGCAGTCGAGCAAGACCCATAACCAACGTCAACCAAAATACCTCTAAATTCATTGTGAGCAAGTTTATAAAAGATCCGTAAATTCATTCAAAGTTTATTTAGTTATTTAGTTATTAATCACAGAAAAATCTCTGCATAAATAGTTAAGTTTAACAAGTGAATTAAATTGTAAGTATAAATTTATTGGCTGTGCAGCCTCAGTGCCAGAATTTAATTTGTAAATCTGTTTAGACCGCCGAGATTGTCGTTTACATTTATCCACGTACACAAGTCCATTGTTAATGCCTTAGTCGCTTCGATTTATAAACTTGCAAGTTTGTCACTAGACCTCCTAGTTCTCGAGTACGGTCAAAATAGAAAACGTAGGTAATTTGTTAAGATATTAGGTAGGCAAAAACTAACATCTTCCGACTTATAGAAATTTGTAGCTTCAGTCAACTCGTATTGTAATAAACTCTTTTCATACAAGTTGTTGTCGCTCACTTATTTTTCGTTGGCCGGAAAACCACAAGGCATCTAGTGAAACCCGTTTCGAATCCTCTGTCAGCAACATCGATTCTGATGAGTTATTTTCATTGTTGAAGTTTAATGCGTGCAGAACACCAGAACACCAAATTATTTTCAGAGTGTAAAAAATAGAACGAATTATGGTCTCTTCGAACCGGTGAATTACATGTGTTTGAACTTTAACGTTGCTTTTAAGCATAAATATGTCTCGTGACTTGTTTAGAAGCCTATGTAGGGCTACGGATTTTTCGAGTGCCCATGAGGACGTAGTGAAGTGATTGTTTTTTAATTTTTATGTTTGTATTTCCTATTTCGTATTTTATTTTCTTCTTCTTTTTGAACCTAGCCAGAAGGGAATGTTGGTTAATAATAATAAATAAATAAACTATGAACTTGATAGTGAATAGATAGCTATCAGCAGGCGCGCCGAGTATGGGGGGGGGGGCGAGGTGGGCCAATGCCCCCCTCGAGCAAATCCGTGGGGGCAGCGCCCTCAAAGACCAATTCTAACATTTAACCTCGCAGTTTTGCAGCACTCCTGCAGACTTCCAGAAGCAGCTAAGGCAATAAACACATTTAACAAAAGGACAATTTAATTTATAAACATAACCAAAGACCCGTACGTATCAGAATAGATGTGGCAAACAGAATAGATATGGCAAACAGAATAGACTTTACAAAAAGGCTCGAACGTATCTCAACATACAAATAAGCAAACAATCCAACGTTTTATGTTCTTTTATAACTGTAAGAGTTTCAAAGATCCATAAAAGTTACCCAAGGTAATGCCAAAGGCCCTACCGAAGTACGTCTCAGACCATTTCAATCTAGAAAAGATTATATCCAAGGATTAGGCTATTTTTTCCTAAAGCCCTGAAACACGTGTTCGCTTAAATTTAATTCTCTACAACTTCGCCTTTGGAACTAACTTTCTAACTCTCATAGTTCTGGAGATTTGAGTCATCCTGCTCAATTATGGAAGTGGCCATATACCACGATTGGGCCATATTTCCCCAAAACCCTGAGACACGTCTTCGCTTTTGATTTAATTGTCTACAACTTTGCCTTTGACAGTAAATCTCGATAGTTAAGAAAATATAGACGAAAAGATGTTTTCGTATATGGCCAAAAAACTCAACTTCGTCCATTCCATTGGTCCCAGTGCCCAGACCCCTCACCCGATTCCCACAAAAAATTGTTCCCAGTTTCGTGATATCAAATGCTTTCATTTGACACAAAAATGAGGAATTTCCGTGGTATACTTGCTGAGATATTTGCGAAAAAATTTCATCGACACTCGAAAATTTCATGTCCGACCTCCACTTCTTCGGCCATATCTCCGGAACGACTTGGCCGATTTCGCTCATCTTGAATCATGGGACAGACGGACGGACATATTTAGATGATAAACAATACATTCCCACCTCGATCTACCCCATGTTACAATAAAATTGTTTGTAGTGAACGTATAGGACCTTTGTACTTCGTACAGGTCCAATGAATTCTCATACAACTTAATCACTAGATTAGATTTTTATTTTTAGTTGTTAAACTGGCTACCTAAAGGCCCATCGGACAAAATATCAACATGCCACATGAATCGGGGTAAAACATTTCTAAGGCCGAAAATGAAGAATGTATTTTCTTATCATGTGTAAACAGGGACGAATCTAGCAAAAACGTACAGGGGGTTCTTGACCATTGCGTTTAATGAAATACACAGCGAACGGAGCGATTGAAATTTTTTTATATTTAGTTAGCCTCTTATACTCTTGGCTCGTGAAATAATATTATTTGAAGTGTTAAATTAACAGATACAACTAGACTATTTTCCTATTGTCCTTCTTACATTGTAATTTAGCGCCTTCATTAAATTCAGTTTGTTATATACCAGCATTAAATACGGTCGTTTTAATTACGCTTATATCATGAAGCAATAATATCTCAATTGAATAGAAATTAACATAAATGTTAATTCGTATTTAATGTTCGGCGCAAGAAAGTTGATCAATAAGTTGATAATTTTGGACGACTATAAAAATTGTTTATCAAAAAGATCATTTTACTTTCTTTCAAATTTGGTGTTTGTAAAAGATTTTGATTATATAGCAATTAAATTAAAATTAAAAATTGAAGAATTTTCTTACTACGTCTACTAGATTCTCTTAGGACAAGGCAAAAGCAAAACGCTAATGAAAAAATTTACAGTGAGTAGGAATCAGTATTTCTTAGCTACCAAAAGGAAGAAAAATCGTAGTAAAATTTAATCATCCAGTGGTAACTTCGCAACCATTTTGATATTACCAAAAGTATTTCTTCAAAAATAAAAAAAAAACTGGATGAAATCATTCGTTTTTCAGGGTTCTAGAACTCGAGGAGAAGTGGAACATTAAGGAGTTCAGGAGTTTCTCAAAAACCTTCTAAATTTCTCAAATCCAGAAGCCAATCAAAAAAATTTGAAGGAAACTCTTGATTTCATCAGATAGTATGTCATTTCTAGAATAAAGTATCTCATGCATGAAGCTTAGCTATTCTCCAGGATGAATTTAGAACATTTTGTTCGAAGAATTTATGTTCAAAGACAAGTGCTGATTCCCAAGCCTCAAATATACACTTCCTGTGTATGTGTGATAGAACTTATCTTTACTTTTCCAACGAAATCGGTTAAAAACTATTCTGGGGCTAGCTACCCAAAGTTAGGGTTTTTTTTGGTCACTTTTTCGGGCACCCTGTGAAAGTCCTGATATTTTTTAGATCCAGAAAAAAGTTTTTCTATGAAATGTTGGAAATAAATCATACTTTCGACGGAATTCAATACCATGACAAAATATCGCTTACTTTTGAAGATATTTAGAATTTCTATTTTACACTCGAAGCGGGTTTTTTACCGGTTGAACCGATTTCTGAGACCCAAGAAAAAAATTTAGCTCCGAAATTTTGACCCGTCTACCATATCCAACTATCAGAATGACATAAATCATCTTAAAGATCGGGACGCTTTTTTTCGACAAATCTACCTGGACTAATCTGAAAAAGTCTTACGCGAAAAAAATGTCTGTACGTCTGCAGGACTATTTTATACTCTACGAAGTGTTTGTGATTGATTAATAGAAAAAATCTTGCAATTCCAACATAAAGTAAGACTTCTTTGAAGAGCTACAGCAAATCTCTGAAAGCGGCGCAGGCCAAATTTTACATTTTCAGCATTCCCTAAAATTACATTTGAACTTAAAAATGAAACATGGTTTCTAAATTTTTTTTAGCGGATATTGCCTAACAGGCCCAGTCGGCACGGTGCTAGATTCAGGCAAAAGGCCCATAGGGCTCCTCCCGAATGCCAAGTATGGCCAGTCCGGGCCTGATCGCATCGAATTGATAAGTTAACACACATACAATGTACACCCCCTCAATTACACAGTAAACTTCACTACTCGTTTTTCAAATTCGTTGTACACCATTTCCTTATCTTCGTGTATTCCACTCCTACAAGCTGACTTCCTTCGATATCCCACTGTTTTCAATTTCGAAGTTTCCTTAATGTATTTTCGTGACGACTTGTTTTTCTACCACGTTTCTGTTTGAAAGGGCACAGGCACACTTCTAGTTTCTCCCATTTTGTTTTTCGAAACAGCCAACTGTTAATTTGATGAAATTATTTCGCGAAATGTAACACTGCGTAACACATTTGCGATGAAAAACTAGGTGTATGCTTGATTGCTAATGAAGTAAAAGTGTTTTTGCAATCTTAATTTTATAATGCTATTATTTCGGGAGAGGGGAGGAGGTTGGAACAGACCTGCGGCTTCTGCCCCCCCCCCCCACGACCCAAACCAAAGTCGGCGCGCCAGGCTATCAGAAAGAATAATTCACAAAAACAATAGTGTTTTGTACATAAAAATGTTAAAAAGAAGCATTGTGGAAGTATCGAATTGAAAAGTCCCATACTAACTTCATTCGCTCTTCCTGAGGATTTGCTAAGTATGCCGACGGACTTCGGTTGATACTGATGTTCAGCACATCCGTTTCACCGTAAATTATTTTGCTTGCTTGCATATTTTTAGCTGCTTTTTGGATAGTCTGTAAAATCATTAAAACAATGGTTGAGAGCTTGTCAAATACACCTAAAACTTTTAAAAGCAACACTTACATTACAAATTCCATTGACCAAAGGCTGGAATGTTTCGTCAACATAGCCGAAAGTCGGTAGTTGGTATACCAAATTGTCTACATATCCTCCAACACCACTATGTGTGTGACTAGCAGTTATCATAATATTATGATCTGACCACCTATCTTTACCATCAATCTTTTGCATTTTTTCAACAACCTTTATTAGTAAAAGAAACATTATTTGATGACATTATTATCACTTTATCGCAACTCACAGATCGTACGATTGGATAAACAATCATAGACGCTTCTAGCACGCAAATTGCCACATGCTTAATCTCATCAGAAATAACAAAACATCTTGCGAATTGTCTTAAGTGTATTCCTTTTCCTACTTGGTCTGGTGAGGCATATCCCATCTGTTTGAAAATAACTACATTTACTCATGATCAAAATGACAAAGCGGCGTAGATGATAGTCTGAAAGAGTATTCAAGAGCCGAGCACAAGTCTCATGTTTGTACAACTATCTGAGTAACGTTGATCTGTTGTCTGGGAGATATGGATATACTTAGTGCCTATGTCATATTTTCGGTTCTCTAAATAGAGCCGAAAGTAGCTGATGTGTACAACATGAGAAGTGTTTGTTGTTGAAAATTTGTTATTAGGAAGTGAAAAATTACGATATCCGTTGTTGTCCTGATGAAAAATTAAGCGAATCAAAAGGGATGCCGAACTTAACAAATTCAATGAGTGTGATTGTAGCCCATACTTCGGCGTGGGCAACAATTCTCACACAGCGTTATATTTTTTATACTTTCATCCCTCGTGATCCAAATAACTAGTTATTACTTTTGTACTTTCATATTGTCCAATCAGGTCACCAAGCATCCATCCGTGGGAAGAAAATAATGAATTCCAACAATAGCGACAGTTTCTCACCGTTTCTCACAGTGTCTCAGACTATTCTCACCGAGGGCGACACAACGTTTTTTGTGTGTGCTAGTGAAAATCCATTTTATCTACGAAACAAAAAGCTCAATTTTCATGTTTCACTTAATTTTTAGACCCGTACGAAGCACGAAGTTGTTCCAAAGGAGGTCTATTGCGTTTACCTGTCGATTTTAGGGGTGGAAAAGGAGGGGAGCATCTATATGATGGTTCTTAGACGCCGAATCTGCAAAAAATGAACGGTCAAAGAGGTCTCCTACGGTATTTTTTTGTTCGGAAGGCTCAATGAATGGAAGAAATTTTTTGATTTTGAGCCCTTGGACTCACGGAGTTGCGGGAATGGTTAATTATTTTCATTTTCATATTCGTAAACGTTATGTGAAAATGTGGCACAAATGGGAGTTTTTAAGCTATAACCAGGAAGAATGTGCGATTCACATAATGGACACATTTGCTTTTTCGCCGAAATTTGCGATATGTGACTGGCACATTCTTACACATTGTTAAATTCACTTGAAATTATTAATAAAAATCGTAGGATTCATTAAAGAAAAAAGAATCATTTTAGCCTTAATCAAAATCAGTCGAACTTATTATTCCGAAAGAAAATTCCTCCAATTGGGCCACAAAAACTCTATTTTCCCATCAGAAAATAACACACATAATAACTGTCAATATTCGCTATGAGGTCACTTTTCAGCGCATTCGAGTCTCCTCTTTACGAATATGACGTCCGATTCGCCTTAGGTGCTAAAGTAAGGAGGGAATGTTCTATAATAGTGAGGAAGGTTTCACAATTGAAGCAAATGTGACGCAAATGTGATTCACATTATGTGACTCACATTTTTTCATATTTTCAAATTTCATGGATTATTTTGTTGTGGCACTCATCAAAAGTATTTCCTTCACAGAAATGTGGCAAATGTGACACATTTAAGCTAGCAACAGCAAGAAAAATTTAAAAAGTGGGTCAGAAGCTTGAAAAATCAATAATTTATACACAAATGTTTAGAGATCTTCTTTTCATTTGTTCTGATCGTCATGTGTTATGGCTTTACCTAGTCGTGCTACCAATTTAAATGGAAAGAACTGTCAAAACAATTAGTACTACGCGTGCTTCGGTCTACATATTTTTAAATATATGACGAAAACAAGCAAATTGTTTTGTTTAAAAAGTGAATGTTGTTATTAAACTAAGCGTCGCACGACTGGATCATATAAAGATCAAACGAAAATCGCCATAAACATAAAACTGTGGCTGTTTAAAGATCCACATTCTTAACGTAACCTCACTTATGGTTGTAGACGCCAATCACAACTGCATTGTCATTCAAAGAAGCAGTCCACGAGCAACAATCAAAGAAATATTTGGAACATATTTCTGGTCAATCGATTCTCAACGCACTGGCTGCTTGATCGGATGGTAACAGCCACTAGGCCCGGTCTGATAACGCTCATCGCTCAAATTCTAAATTCGAGGTTGAACCACAAAATGTTACCACTTTGGTCGCTGTACCTGTTCACGAGAACTCGAGAACCTCACAGCGAATACGTTTTTGAATATAAAAGCAAAGTACGCAAAATTATTGGTCTAACCTTCGATGTCAATAACGCACGATAACCATCATTGGACTCATGTTGGCAATGCTTGTGAGGAGACTCAATATTTACCCTGTTTTGTGATATACGGTATGGTATGGAGTACCGAAAAAATGTGCTGAATTTGTAAACAAGAACGTTAATAAACCATACGATTAATAATAAACCAATTTAAATTGGTTCCAACTGAAAAATTGATCCCACCGCAGCCATACACAGCCGAGCTAATGGGAAAAATTAGTGTAAAACTAAAAAATCGGTTCGAAAATTTCCCTAGCGATTTATATATTTCTAAATTTCATTTCACTATTTATTTTAGAACTTTCAGGTCTAAATTAATAAAGTCGACAAGAGTGTACAATACAAATTTGCGATGGCTACTATGAAAATAACTAACCATTCCCGCAACTCCCAGTGTTTTTTCTATATAAATCGGGTAAATTTTATCTTTTTTTCCTGAAAAATATTGGAAAATTACACAAAAAGTAATGGAATTTGGGTGAAATCAGTTCAGAACTTTCAAGCCAAGTACTGTTGCTGCGTCAAAATTTCGATTTCATTGGTTGTTCCTAAGGCGTATGGGAGGAACACGAGTGATCTTTGTCTGATTGTTTGAAAAGCACTTCCTGTCCAACATTATTCAGGCAGGCTAAAACCAATAGTCTCACGCAAGTGAGAAACACACCAGATACGTACATACGTACTGACGATTTGACTATGAACTTTTTCAGATTGGGGAGCTGATATTTTTGTTTTTTATTTTTAATTTTATTTATCATTTCATACGGTCGAAAAAGTTGTCAGAAACGTTTTTTTTTTAACAGAAACCGCCATTTAATTAAATTAGTGAAAATCTGTAGAGTGGTTCGGGTTGCAGGGACTTTTGTATGGGTCCAGCTCACGGTACGCAATCCTGGAAGATATTTGGTGGTTTTTTGTGGATACTTCTTTTATGATGAGGTTTGTTGTGCAGTGTTGTAGAGAAAAAGAATCCAAATTTTTTGTACCTCGAATTTTTTCTTGCTAGGTTGTGGAGTAAATTGAGGGAATTTTTTTTTTCTAAAGAAGTATGGGTCAGCGGTCTCTTCTGACTGCTCTAGGTCGGTTCTAGTACAATTTTTTTTTTTGAAAATTAGTTTGGAAAAAACTTGTTTTTAACTTTTTTTCTGAAAAATTAAGGGTGTTTCGTGGATATTTAGAGAGGCTTTGAAACCGTTTCTTCGGACGGTTTTTCAATCCCTTTCGGCAATTTCCAATCTAATTTAATGTGGACGTAATTGCAAGAGTTAAGCCAATATTTACTTTTGTATCTAGTTTCGAGTCTTTTTGCATCGAAAATTATAGTCGGACTATATGCCTATTATATACATTTGTGGGAGTATGTATCCTCACTAATAAGAATGAAATACTGCCGGTAACACACAACTATTGAATTTATTATAATATATAAAAATGTTCATTTGATCGCTAGCAGAGCTCTTGGGGAAGTGATACGATTGGTTGATCGATCTGTAGCAGTGACGAATGCAGAAGAATCGTTTTGTCTTTACCGAGGGTGAAGAAAAGAGTTGAATGTTCTGCTCGACGTTCCAGTGGAGTGACGCGAGTCCCTACACATTCCAATATGTTTGAAACTCGACCATAATATGGTCAACATACCATATTATAAAATATAATTTCAGCTATACGGTATAAATTGTAAATTATATGGCCAAATGATACAAATTAAGTTATACACACCGCACACACGAAAAACATGTCTGCCTGGGGCTTAATTATTTAGCAGTTTGATACAAAGAATTCTGCAGTTGGTTGGTTTTTCGGTGACTTATTTATTTTTATACAATACAAACAATAATTATTTTTGTCGCAATATTTGTGCTGTTCAAATAACTGCTAAGTAAATAAGGAGCTTTTGTCTTATTTTGTGTCAAAAAACATTTTTCCTAGCAAGGCCATCGTTTCAATTTATACGTATAGCCACCTGTTTTCGTTTTTTGACTCAAATGTTATACTTCATAAACTTTCGACCAATTTTCGCCTAGATCCTCAAAATAGTTGTAAAGGAAATTAGTTTCTTCTGTGGTCAAAATTCTCGTTTTGTTATACTAAATTGCACCCACAGAATATACATTTTCCCATCTATTGAGTAGAGTGTACACCTCGAATCAACATTCAAAAAGTTAAGAAAGAAACATTTGCAAGTCTGGGGTCGCAATATACGTTATAAACTTTAAGTCAGCCAATTTTCACCTCACAAAACTGACAATAGTTTTACGTGTCTGTTTAGTGAGGTGGATTTTAGACTTTTTCCAATAATGTAGACCGCATGAAGTGAGGAATATATGCGAAAAAACCTAAAAAACACCTCACCAAACAGACACGTACAAACAAGTACAATAGTAACGAATTGAAAATCGAGAAAATTTTAGAAAAATTCCCGTTTTCGGTCCGACACATGAAAAAAAATATTTTGTAAAAATTCTTTTTTTTTTTTTTTAATTTCGAACATATTTTTCTTTACCACGATTCAGTTTTTCGATATTTGGACAATTTCCAATTCAACTTAACATTACGCGAACATTCGTGATATTCCTTACAACGTTTTGCACTCCTGTTGCGCTACCTCCGGAAGTAAACGCGACTTTACAAAATCATGTGGATAAACATGATTTTGTAAAGTCGCGTTCATCACGAAACATTTCCGTCGTATCTGAATTTTTTCGATACAATGAAAACAAAACTCAATAATTTCCCTGACAGTCGTAAATTTTGAAATGTTTCTCACATTTTTCCTTATTTTCTCAAGTTTTTAAATTTTTTCTTGCAAGTATTGGAAAAGTGATCTCTATTTCAAAAAAAAAATACACTTTCCTTAGACTAAACTCGTTTCAATATTTTTATGAACTTTTTACTTCTGCGCAGGTTTTTGCGGTGTTAATAACCTGCGCAGAAATAAAAAGTTCATAAAAATGTTGAAACGAGTTTAATAAAGCTGCTGCCTCTGGCAGAAAATGTGATCCATCACAAAAACACCAAATGCAATTGAATTGAATATTTTAAAATCTAATAAAATAATTTACTTACAAAACAAGTTTCTACCGGCGGTCCAGTACAGTCAGATCGGGCCGTTCCAACAAGAAAACGACCCCGGGAAGCATGAAAGCAGCTTAAAACGAATAAAAGTAGCAAAAACAATTTGGCCATTGCGGTCAAAGTTCACGAAAAAAATAGTTTTCAATCACAAGACAGTAACTCGCTCAAAACACTAGAACGCACAGAACGCTAGGACTATAATGAAAAAGTTTCTTTTTCTTCTTACTTTTATATTACAACAAAAAACTTTTTCGAAGGTAAAGTGTGACGCAGTCCGTAAGTCCATTTCCAAAATTGTTGATACCGTCGGAGGTGACGCTTTCGCTGACAAGACTCAAAAATTTGTTTGAATAGAATGTTAGCTTGTGGCCAATGTTTTATTCTTTAGAAAAAATTGCATCACTTTTTGTAAAACAGAACTACGTTGTGTTCACAAAATTGCGTCCCAAAAATGCGAAGGGAAAAAACTCAAAAGTTCGCGTATTATATGGTGACTTGTCCCAAAGGTTTTTGTATGGTGTTTTTTTGAGTTTGTGGACTTCTTTTTTAGGGTGTGGGGACTGCGTCACGCCCTTCGCTACCGCTGCCGGCATGATTCAGTTTCTTTCAATGTATATAGCGATACATAGGTCTAACAATAGACAAATTCTGAGATCGACGTGGTAGTTGCATCACATTTAATCGATATCACGCAGAACAATTTTTTTTTAAACAAGTTATAATTCTCTTTAGGTTGTCAAAATGTCTGGGCTACGTTTCTAGGATAATATCAGAAGGACCATTGGAAAGTGGCGACTCTACGCACTCGAGCGTGTGTCGGGAATACAAATTCCTAACTGTAGTGGCCATCCTTGGCTACGAGCCTTACCACGGGGTTGTGGGTGCCCCTGAATGATCAACAGGGCTATGACAGGTGCGCACTAATTTTCGATTTTAATGAGCTGACCATTTTATTTAATTATGTTGTCGGGATAGCTCAAGTTAAGACAATATTTTGTTCTCTCAATTTATTGCCAATATATTTCGTCTTTACTTCAAAGACATCATCAGGGCTGTAACAAAGTAGATTTCTTGATCAATAATTACAAACATGCTTCGTCAATTAATTTAAAATTAAAATTAATTAAAGGGACTACGCCGGCTATATGTCTTTATGGAAAAATACGGAACAATAGCGGAGCTGTGCGCGATGTCAGAAATCTTCGGTTTCGGTTTCTACGTGGTCCGGCAGACTGATCCCAACACTTATAATTGTTACGACTACGGCTCGGTGAGTGGAGTTATGGATCGTCAATGTGGTGAAGTTGTACATTTACTCTTCACGGGAAGTGTAGACGAAGGTCATGTGAGACTCCTCCCACCGGAAACCGAATCACTAGGAGTATATAAGGTAGTCAAAGATTGTACTTCGTCGAAATTCACGTCAATAACGCCATTAGGGTCTAGCGCATTGAACAACACTCTAGTCGACGATTCAACATCCAGTGACGGTGTAACCGACGAAACAAGTTTACATTCCTCATTTGAAGATTTTGTGATAATGCTAGCCCGGTGTAATCGAACATCAGAGTTTTGAAGAGAGTTCCACGTGGAGCAAGGATTTTGGCGGCAAACCGGCTGTCCCAATGCATAGAGGGGTGTTTAGCAAGTCCAGACCTGGCAACGAATTGGAAAAATCTCTTAACATTTGCCTATACATCGTTGCGGGTGCCAGAAAGACTCAGCAATGTATCGCTATCAACTATGGTGAAGAGAAACATAACAAAACCGACGTTGAGATTCACAAAAGCGGCAAACAAAAAACAACCAATTTCTCTATCCATGCTCGATTCAGTTTCACATTTCCGAAAGTGTTCTGACAACGTAATCGACGCCGAAACGTCAGTATTTATCAAGAAAAACTCTGCTTCATTTATATTTGGAGTTGAGTAGTGTCCGACAGTATGTTTTTATGGCAAGATTTCCATTAAACACTAGATGTTGGGGAATCTGCCACAGTACAGGGACACTACCTTTTATTAACCGTTTTTCAACCAACTTTCTTACTCTCATAGTTCTGGAGATCTGGGTCATCCTGCCCAATTATGGAAGTGGCCATATACCAGGATTGGGCCATATTTCCCCAAAACCCTGAAACACGTGTTCGCTAAAATTTGATTCTCTACAACTTTACCTTTGAAAGTAAATCTCTGCATTGCGTATTTAAGCAAATACTGAAAAAAAAACTATCTCTTATCATTTTGGGCAGAGAAATTTATTTTCGCCCATTCCATGGCTCCCAGTGCCCAGACCCCTGACCCGATTCCAACAAAAAAAATTCCACAGTTTTTTGGTATCAAATGCTTTCATTTGTTACCAAATTGAGCAATTTCCGTGCTTTACTTGCTGAGATATTTGCGAAAAAGTTTCATCGACCCTCGAAAAACCATGTTTTTGGTCACTTCCTCGACCATATCTCCGGAACGACTTGATCGATTTTGCTCATCTTCGAACTTGAATCATGGGAGGTATGTACCTTTCAGGGAAAATCTACCCCATGTTACAATAAAATTGTTTGTAGTAAACGTATAGGACCTTTGTACTTCGTACGGGTCCAAAAATATTTTCTCAAGATAACATCGAGACTGTCGTAGTCCAGAAAAAGAAAACGAAAATTGAAGTTTACTATTCTACTATAGAAATAAGTTATGGGAATAAGTTGGCGCGTTGCATACACTGGATTTTAGTTAGTAATTTAAGAACGAACCCTCGCTTTATAACTGGAATTCAAGTAAATTTGTAGACGTATACGACCATTTGCATCACATTTTATAGTGTGAATTGAACTTTGGCAGCTGGTACATTCAACGCGAATTATTAATCATCTTGAGATCTGGCACGTGTTATTAGAGTATGAATTACAAAAAAAAAATGTTTTACAAAAATGTGTTATCTACGTACCAACTCTCACATACCCAGTATTGGGACAGGCCTCCAAGTACGTTCGAAAGCTCGTCCTGTGAAAAGGAGGTGTAGGCTCAGATGAACATTCCTGACTAATACCGATCTGGCTCTGAACGCGGTGCCCCATGAAGGACCGTGTCAACCCTAGCATGGCCTCACTGCTTGCATAGATAACCATGAGATCACGAAGGTAACTACATAATCGAGTTGGAGATAGCGGCTTGGAGGGGGGACCCAACAGCATGGAATTAGGAAAGGAAGGGAAGGAGTTAAAAGAAAATCAACAAGAAAATCAACAGGGAAATCAGCAGAGGAAATCGGAGGATCAGCGGATGGATCAATCGAAGGTTCAGCTATTTGACGTGTTCGCAAGACGATCGAAAGTGGCGAGGTCGCCCCCGGGAAGGGAAGCGAGAAGTATAGAGGTTATCCACACAGACGTTCTCCACAACGACGACAACGATGAACCAAAGCAGACAAAATTGGAGCTAGTTAAAAAGATGGTGAAAGAGTTACACGAATTTATACAAAATAAAAATAACGTGCACAAAGACATTAAGACGAAGGTGATCAGCATTCGAGCCTGCCTAAACGAAGTGGAACAGGAAGATAAGCCGTGGAGGATGCGGAGATTCGAAGCAAATTACAAGAAGGCGAGAGCAGGCATTGAAGTCGGCGAAGTTACTGAAGTTGGCGAAGGTATCGAGGTGCTAGCCACCCCGCTCTCGACAAAAAGAAGACAAACACCGGATATTACGCCCACTCCAAGAAGCGCGGCAAAAAGGAGTAAAAGGGACAGGAGAAACAATGAAAGGACCACAAACAGACTGGATGCACAAACACCGAAGCCCAGTATAAGCGAGTGGAGAGAGGTGAGAAAAAAGAAGAAAGGGAAGAGCGAGAAGCAAAAGCTTAGAAGTCTGAGACCTAAAGCTGATGCTCTAATAGTGGCGGCAGAAACAGGAATGACGTACGCCGATATCCTCAAAAAAATTAAAGAAGACCCAGACCTCAAGGACCTGGGTGAAAATGTCTCGAGAATAAGACGAACGCAAAAAGGCGAAATGCTGTTTGAACTCAAGAAGGGCCCAGAAATTAAAAGTGCAGATTATAAAGAACTAGTCAAGAAGTCACTGGGCGAAGCAGCAAAAGTGAGAGCGTTGTCCCACATGACCACGATTGAATGTAGGTATATGGACGAAATCACGACAAGCGAAGACCTTCGAAAAGCCCTGAAAGAGCAAGGTAATATAAATGACGAGATAGATTCCATGACGATACGTATGAGAAAAACGAGAGACGAACTCCAAACGGCGGAAATAAAACTTTCAGTGGACGCAGCGATTAAGATTCTGAAAATCGGCAAGATAAAGGTGGGCTGGTCCGTATGCCCGTTGAGGGAAGCCCAGCAGTTGGAAAGGTGTTTTAAGTGCATGGACTTTGGACACCAAGCAAGGAACTGCAAGAACGAAGATAGATCCAAGTTGTGCAGGAGATGTGGGGAAGAAAACCACCTAGCAAGAGATTGCACGAAACCACCAAAATGCCTGCTGTGCACGTCAGAAAATGACCACGTGACGGGTGGAGCGAGATGCCCAGTCTATAAACAGGCGCTTAAATCAAAGACGGGACAAGAATGGAAGTGATCCAAATAAACCTTAATCATTGTGACATGGCACAACAACTTCTTTGGCAAGCCACAGCGGAGCAAAAATGTGACGTAGCAATTATTGCAGAACCGTACCGAATTAATAAAAACAACGGTAACTGGGCTGTTGACAGAGCCGGGATGGCCGCAATATTGACGACGGGAAAGTATCCCATACAAGAAGTTGTATCAGGCACCCACGAAGGATTCGTGATTGCGAAAATTGACGGAGTGTATATTGTCAGCTGTTATGCACCACCAAGATGGACGATTGAACAGTTTGAACGAATGTTAGACTTACTCACAGGAGAGCTAACGGGATTAAGCCCAGTCAACATTGGAGGCGACTTTAACTCATGGGCAGTTGAGTGGGGCAGTAGATTTACAAACGAAAGAGGCTTCATTCTACAAGAAGCGCTAGCTAGACTGAATGTGGTTCTGGTAAACGTGGGAAACACAACTACTTTCCGCAAGAATGGACGAGAGTCGATTATTGACGTGACATTCTGTAGTCCAACACTAGTACCCAGTCTGAATTGGCGAGTGGATGAAAGCTACACATACAGCGACCACCAGGCATTGAGGTACACTTTGAAAAAGAGTACGGTGGCGGCAAGGCAGATGAATCAAGTAAGAGAGCGGAGATGGAAGACGAGAAATTTCGATCAAGAAGCTTTCAAGGAATACCTCCAATCAGAAGACGAAGGCGTTGAGAAATCGGCAGAAGAATTGACGAAAGTATTGGTGCATGCATGCGACGTAGCGATGCCAAGAAGGATAGAACCGAAGAATAAACGAAAATCGGCATTTTGGTGGAACGACGAAATTAGGCTCTTGCGCGCAGACTGCTTCATGACAAGAAGGAGGATGCAGCGGGCCAAAAGTGAGAGTGCCAGAGCCGCGAGGCGAGACGAACATCGTACGGCAAAACTAACATTAAAGCGGGTAATCCGAGCTAGCAAGAGAAACTGCTTTAAGAAGCTGTGCCAGGAAGCTGACGCAAATCCATGGGGAAACGTGTACAGGATAGCGATGACAAAAATTAGAGGTTCATCAGTGCCAAAAGAAAGTTGTCCTGAGAAGCTAGGAGCCATAGTGAGAGGGCTATTCCCGCAACATGAACAGGTCGCATGGCCGCAAACTCCTTACGACGATGAAATTGAAGACAGACAGGACCGGGTGATCACTATAGAAGAGATTCAGACGGCTGTCAAAAAGCTGAAAAATAACAAGGCGCCAGGACCAGATGGGATCCCCAATGTAGCTTTGAAGACGGCGGCATGCATAAAGCCGGACATGCTCAGATTGACATTGCAGAAGTGCCTCGACGACGGAAATTTTCCTGATATATGGAAGAAACAGAAGCTGGTCCTACTACCAAAACCAAGGAAACCACAAGGTGAACCATCATATAGACCTATATGTTTGCTGGATGGTATGGGAAAACTGCTGGAGGCCATGATCCGGAACAGATTACACAAAAACACAGAGGGTGAGCACGGACTGTCCGACGACCAATTCGGATTTCGAAAAGGAAGATCGACGATCGAAGCAATAGAAAGAGTTATGGAGATTGCCGACAAGGCGCGAAAGAAAAAAAGAACAGGGAACCGCTTCTGCGTTATAACGAAGATAGACGTTGAAAATGCCTTTAATAACGCAAGCTGGACGGAGATAGCTAAGGCAATGCATGCTATGAGAGTCCCCGATTTCCTCTGCAGGGTAATGAAAAGCTATTTCGAACGACGGGTGCTAATGTACGATACCAGGGAAGGGAAAAAGATGGTAGACATCACAGCTGGTGTTCCACAAGGATCCATATTAGGACCAACGCTGTGGAATACGATGTACGACGCAGCGCTGCGGCTGCAGCTGCCAAGATGGGTTACGACGATTGCTTTTGCCGACGACCTAATTTTCATAGTTATCGGAACGTCAAAGTTGGAGGTGGAAGTCGTCACGAAAGAGGCGTTGGAAACTGTAGAAAGTTGGATGACAATGGCTAAACTGAAGCTGGCCCATCAGAAAACCGAGATCATGCTCGTGAGCAATTGTCGGAAAACTGAGCGGATTGTAATGAACATCGAGGGGAACGAGATCACATCCACTCGCCAGCTAAAACACCTTGGAGTCATGTTAGACGATCGTGGAAACTTTAATGCCCACGTAGATTATACGTGCGAAAAGGCAATGAAAGCCAATGCAGCACTGGCCATGATAATGCCGAATGGGTTTGGACCGCGCAGCAGTAAAAGGAGGCTCCTAGCAAGTGTTACCCTATCGATACTGCGCTACGGGGCACCAGCGTGGATAAGGGCGTTAGACACAAAGAGGAACCGTAGGAGGTTGATAAAAACCCAGAGGTTGTCAAGCATAAGGGTAGCAAGCGCATACAGAACGATTTCCTCGGAAGCGGTATGTGTGATAGCCGGAACGATGCCTATATGCATAATGCTGATGGAAGACAGTGAATGCCACAGACTGAAGGAAAGGGGGGGCCAAAACACCAAAACAGTGAGGGCACAAGTAAGAGTCGAATCACTGAGTCAATGGCAGCGAGAGTGGGACTCCGCGGAAAATGGAAGATGGACTCATAGGCTTATCCCGGACGTAACCACATGGGTAAATAGGGAACACGGAGAGGTTAGCTTCCACCTGACGCAGTTCCTGTCGGGTCATGGGTGCTACAGGAAGTACCTGCATAGGTTTGGACACGCGGAATCACCTTTCTGCGTGACATGCGTTGAAGAGGAAGAAACTGCAGAGCACGTTGTGTTTGTCTGTCCCCGTTTTGAACAGGAGCGATGTGAGCTGATAGCCGCGAGCAGGCCAGACGTAAACGCCGACAACATAATATCGGAAATGTGTCGCGACGAAGAAGTGTGGAAAGTAGCGGACAACGCAATTGCGAAGATAATGGTGAAGCTACAAAGTGCATGGAGAGACGATCAACGAAGACTGGCAGTTGATCTGAGAAAGTAGGTGCGAAAGCACAGCCCCTCCCCGAAGTAATGCTGTGAGGCGGTTCCGGGGAGACGAGAGCGTGGCGATCAAGGAAGGAGGTTTTAGTTGGTAAAAATCCAACACTACCTGGGTCCAGGAGGACCAGGTGCCTTTTGAAGGTTTCCTCACCCTTGAGAAAAAAAAAAAAAAAAAAATACCCAGTATTGGGAATAAAGAATCATAAGATCTGTGTCCCATGATCAGTGATATAATCGCCCGGACTGATACATCTGTTTAACTCCGACCGATTACGGTCATGCTAGGTTGACATACGCAGGTGTTGAGCACTAAATTCACTGTAAACAATCTGAATCCAAATTTCAAAAATATGAGTTAGCGAAAATAAAAGGAAACGAAATTTTGTCTCGAAAAATACGCACTGAAAATATGCAATGTGCATTCGTTTAAGATGGACGTCTCCTCTTGCATTTGCATGAATAATCTCAATTGACGGAGTTTCGACTAGCGCTAATTGGGCGTATCTCAATTTCTCGCCAATTGGGGAGGAGTGGTTAAAGCCTCTTTGTTGTACATTTTCTTGAAACCTTGCGCTAGGTCGAAACAGTTTTGCTTCTTGCATTTGTTTTTTCTGTAGCTGTGGTTCTCAGTTCTTGTATACTCCTCTTGTTTGGAGAAGAGAGAGAATAGTGGAAACGAAGCATCTGCACACAAAAGAGAATGTACTGCGAAATGGAGTTTTCCGAGAAGCAATTAGAAGATTGCGTTTTTTGCCTAAAAACTTTCCATGAAAAATCGATTGAAATATTCATAAAATAAACACTTTCCTGTGAGTCATTTTTCGGAGTAGAAGTTGCAAATATGCTAACTGCTTGACATCGGTGACTGTGTGTAAATTGTTTTTCAGCTGCGTCAACAAGAATGCTGACGTGTGACAACGATTCCCAATCGCGAATGGTATATTCGTATTTGTTGAAAAGCTACAAGTTTTGATTAAACTACAGAAAGCGGTTCTCGCATGATTGCAACGCAGATTAGAAGTTTGATGCACCTTTCAATCATTCATAACAAAGATCTCACTTTTGACGTGCAGTATTTACGTTTGTTCAAAGATATCTTTCGTCAAAATTACGATTCGAAAATGTGGCTCACGGATTAATTTAAATTAAATCTAAGCCACTGCAAACGGTTCAGATGTTACACTGAATTGTGTAATTTTACCGGATTCAGAGAATTTGTTGTTGGGTAAACCCAACTATGAAAAGTCACTCGACACTTTTCAAATCTCTACAGATTAAAGCCCGCAAACTTGGAATCAATCATAGGATACAACTCATTACGTATTACTTTTACTATGAACGTGTAAGCTCTTATTTGAATTATTTTGTCATTGACATGACGCTCAGACATTAACACATCTAGAACAGTTGCGTTATGGAGATAATTAGAAGAGATCAACATTTAGGCATCTGATGCCAATCTTCAGTCAAGTCATGCACCTTGATATGCTGATGGACGTGATGGACAAAGTGCTGACGTATCTATTTGTCTCAGTCAAAATTAATTACGAGTTTGTGTGCTCCCTCACATAGCCGGAAATTGTTCTCCGTAACGACCGCCCATGATTTAACCGATTTACTATCATTAGATAGAACGGTAAATCGATATGTGTGCAACAGTTTAAATCGAACTAAACCCTCACATTACATAGTTACAATATGTTGACATCTGCCGCTACAAGATCGCATAGGCTTTGATGAAAGTAATAAGCTCTTGAGTTAACTTTGGAGACAATACACTCAGGGTTAGAGTAAGAAATGTTTCATATAAAAAAAAACTTCAACAGATGGCAGTTGTAACCATTTCCGTTACAATTCGCTAGTCCAAAAATACCTCTAACTGAGACAAATAGATACGTCAGCACTTTGTCCATCACGTCCATCAGCATATCAAGGTGCATGACTTGACTGAAGATTGGCATCAGATGCCGAAATGTTGATCTCTTCTAATTATCTCCATAACGCAACTGTTCTAGATGTGTTAATGTCTGAGCGTCATGTCAATGACAAAATAATTCAAATAAGAGCTTACACGTTCATAGTAAAAGTAATACGTAATGAGTTGTATCCTATGATTAATTTTACCGGTTACACTTTTTGCCGCTCTAAATGACAAAAAGCTCTTACAGAGGAGGTGTGACAAAAGTTCTGAAATCAGAAAAGGGTGACGCATTAAGCATCCAAGGTAAAACTATTTTCTTCCAGTTACAAAAGTTCTGAAATCAGAGGGGGGTGACGCATTAGGCTTCGATTCGCAAAGAAAATCTTTAAACAAAATTACGTTGAGTCCAAAAAATTGCGTCACGAATGCCAGACTCATCAGCGGAATAATTTTTCTGTACTTTCAGTTCCTTCGCTGCAAAAATTTGACTTTTATTTCTTATTACATCGTTTAGGGTAAATTTAAATGGTACCGTGGTACAACCTTCAGTAACTGGAAGAAAATAGTTTTACCTTAGATGCTTAATGCGTCACCCCCCTTTGATTTCAGAACTTTCAGAAATAAAGACTTGGGTCACACCTCCTCTGTAAGAGGTTTTTCTGCGGATATCAGTACTTTTGTAAGTTTGTGAGCAACTTTCTAGATGCCATAGTTCTAGAGGTATTAATCATCCCTCTGGAATCTGGAAGTGGCGTTATCCCGGGATCAGGCCATTATTTTCCCAAAACCACGTTTCAACACGTGTACGCCAAAATTTAATTCTCTACAACTTCGCCTTTGGAGCCAACTTTCTAACTCTAACTAGTTCTGGGGATCTGGGTCATCCTGTCACAAATTGCCATAAAAAAGACAAAATTCTGTAAAAATTTAAATTCTTTGATTTTTTAATTTGCATTTGTTGTTCAGTGTTCAGTTTTTAAAAATATTTTGAGTGTTCAATTTAATTTTGAGTACCAGGTAGCAGCTACATAAATACGGATACTTCATGCAACAGGAATGTCAAGAAAAAGAAATATACTCTGAGATTTGACATCAGAACCAGCTCGGAAAGATCGGCGGCGACATAGAACCTACCTATTGGATACTCCATGGAACTCCATGGCGAGATAAGCTCAATCTAAGGGCTACGCCGGCATAAGCATTCTTCTCCACTTGGTTGGAGATTTGCGACTTAAGTACCTCATGCCAAAGTGTGTGCAAATATGTGCAAAGTTTGATGTAGATGAATAAGAAGTGGATTTAGTAGTATTTTAGTAGTTATCATAAGCTTATACAAATCTGGTTTTCACCGTACAATCATTTCCCCGTAAGACCGTTTCCGTCGTACTATGTAACTTGGGTTTCCATTAGATTAGTTTTCTTATGTAAATTTAACATTAGATTAAGTGTCAGTTTTGAATTAACCCGGTGAATTAGCTTTGGAGGCAAGATGGTGAAACATTGAGTTGTGAGATGGCGTGAGCGGAGTCATACGTCAGCCAAGTTTGAGTAATTGGTGTAAATTCTCGTCTCGTTACCGAACGACAAGTGAGTTCTTTTCGTTCGTAACATTCATCAAGTATAGACCGTGCATTTGGGTCTTAGTTTTTTATTTAAATTGAATTCTTTTTGTGTTGATCGAAGCTCGTGGGTAACGGGGTAATTTCAATCCCAATGTACCATCACGAATAATGGTTACATCAACTTCAACCACAGCTTTTAGGTGAACATATCTGGCTTTTAGGTGAACATATTATTTGGCATAGAAAGATATGTTGGATTATTTGCCATAGAAAGATACGTTGGATTTTTATCGCAACTCATTTGGAAATTGAGACGACTAAGACATAAACTCATGAAATTCGCCTCTTCACCCAACATACATTTCAGGTTTGCTTTAGTCTAGGTTAAGGGGTGCGCAATAGTTTTAAGTTGAGTGTTATAATCGAAAGAATATAATAAGATTTGTTTTGCTGAAGAAGATATTTTTATTTAAGAAACTTCGGTGAGAAGATTAATTCGTTACAACTACCATTTCCGCCGTACTACCGTTTTCCGCGCACTACCGTTTGGTATGTAACCAAAAGACCATCACAATTGATGAAGAAATACATTTCACATAAAACTCCACCATATTTAAATCACAGCACGAGACGCTACTACCCCCATGGGCGAAAATGATCCCATCAATTTCCTCTAAAGCATATCAAAAGTATTTTTGAGTCTCCGCCGCCGCCAAACCGAGGCGAGGCGGGTACTACTTACATGGAAGAAAATGATCCCTTCAACTTCCTGTACAACATATAAAAAGTTTTTTTTGGCCCCGCCTATTTTCTGCCGTTTTGGCGGTCACCCCGATACACTACACACTCAACCCAAAAACTTTCCCTTTGACACCAAACCTCTATTTCGAACACACAATCTTTGTCTCATTTTTTAGACCCGCACGAAGAACGAAGTTCTTCGAAAAGTGGTCTTATGCGTTTACCACGACGTTTGTAACCAGTCGAATTTCCGATTTTCAAATATTTTTTTTGTTTGAAAGACCTGAGCATAGCCGACAATTTATGGAAGAAACTTTTTTGAATTTGAGTCCTTGGACTTAGCTAGGGTACTAAAATAGAGCCTTTGCTAGGGCTCTATGTGTTTTTCGTCCATAACTCGGTCAAATCTTTTCCAATTTTCATAATTTTTTTTTTTGTTTGAAAGATCTAGGCATGACCGAAAGTTTAACAAAGAAGCTTTTGCCTGTGATCAGAACTCAAGGAATTTTTTTGCTATGTTGCAGAGAAAATTGAAGGAAAAATTTTTGGCTAGATCGACCCTAACCCAAAAAATGGTTTTTTCTATGTTTTAGAGAAAACTGAGTAAAACATACCGCCCCTTTTTTCAAATTGCAGAGGTAGCGGAATGCCCAGCCGAAGTAAAGTTATCGAGCCTTTTAAGAGGGCGAGCCAATAAAGTCGTTTTTCATATAAGTGCCAAACCAGTAACTAACTATCTAATCCTACGTTAGTTAGTTAGTTACTGGTTTCCATTTTCATTAACTTTGGATTCTATGAAAATGCATGTTTGTATTGAAAAGTCACATCTCCGGATCCACTGAATTGAATTTTTTGTTTGTATGTGGACTTGCGTCACGAGCGCATCGCTACCGCGCGCCCATGGTGCCGTTGCATGGAGAGGATCGTTACAAAAAAAGACAATTTATGAAAGTCAGCAAGTTCTGCGATCATTATTTGAAAATAAGTGAAGTGATTCACACATTTCTGGTATTCCTTATTCTTTTATCAAATTAATTTATCGGCTATTTCACGCCAGTCGATCCAACTGTGTCTATCTTCACTAACTGCCCCTTCAATAACTGCGAACGTGTTCGATGTTCCAATGTGTTCTACCATTTTACCAAGTAAGGGCTTAGATGTGCAAAAATAACGAATTCGATAGTTTCCTACTTTGGTTTTATCAGGGATTTCCCATAATATTCTTGCTACACTGTGTCCAAACATAGCTGTCACAACATTCGTTCGTTTCCACACAAACCTGTCGAAGGAGATGTTGTCGGTGACAAACTCTTCTATAATTTACTTAAAAAACAAAATTTACTTGGTTTCCCAGCTTGAGTCATTGGCCACAATCGTCCAATTACCATCCTTCTCTTCGCGTTCTACAGTCAAATACGTTTTGCCGTGTCGAAGATCGTTCCGAGGATTCGCCCCAACAAAAGCAACATTAACTGTGTTACCACTTCCGTATACCTTCTTCGGTTGAATCAATACGCCACCGAATTTCGTGCCAATTAACTTGCCGTCGAATATTACATTCGGTTGCGTGCTGATCCTTTTATAATCTTCAAAAGGTGGGTTCGGACCTGATAAGATCGACTCCTTTTTAGCCATCGCTTCGCTGCAGATAATAAGACAAAGAATTTCTTTTGCATCAGTTACAGTTCTGAGTAGTTCTTTCTACTAAGTCTACTAAGAGAAATATTGTAGATGCATCGGTTCTACTTTACACTCTGTTCGCGGCTTTGCGCCCTTCAGGCTCAATGAATACAATTTCCCTTCTACAATATTTCCCTTTAGTCAGATGCTTTTCTAAAACAAATAACAAAGCTCGCTAGATGTATTGCATACCATAAACGTGTAAATTGATCAATGTAAATTGGAAGCGTATATGGTCCAAAACATGTAGCCCCACCTTCGTATCTCTGTATTTGATATTCCTCTGGCGTAGTAACATAACTTGAGTACATATTCGCGTGAGTCGCTACGATAACGTCAACTTTGGTTCCAATTGCTTTATGCATTGTCTTACGTAGAGACTTTCTTAATCGACGTCCTGACATGGTGGTAAATTCAGCAGACACTCCAGCTATCAAAACATCACCGAGCAGAAATATTTGAGTAGGAACTATTGACGGTTGCCATTGGTATGGAAGTTTAGCCTGCGATGTAAATAAACAGTTGCGGGAAGTGAAAAAAACATGTTCGTGTTGTTGTTTACCTCTCCGACTGGAAGTATAACCGATTTTGGTTCTTGGCAACGGAGGTCCTCGTGGCTTGGATTAAATGCCCAGTTTCTCATACTAGTGAAAATAAAATTTTCTTTCGCATTTCCCTGATTGAAAAAAAAAGCGCCAGGTCCATCAGTCGTTCCCGCTCCTGAGCTATAGCCCATGGCTGGCAAACAGCCTTTTACCTGGAAAATTGTTCAAATATGTTCTTACAATTATACGTCTGGTATAATCAGCCACTTATACCCTTCAAAGTAGGGGTATAAAGGACATAATATATTCGAGCGAATATCTGTAAACAGAACATCTCACTTTTTGCGTTTGGTGTGTCGTGTAATTGCAGTAATATGTTTCGTATTTGGGCACGTCAACAAACTGATGGATGAAATTAATTTTCCCAGTAACTTCACGTCCTTTCGATTCTTTCATAAGTTTCTGCAAAAAAAAAATTGACAATTGACGCAAATAATACGTGCGTTCTTCCTATTAGCTACGATTATTACCCAAGCGGCCTCAGACAATTTCGTTCCAATGATTTTTGTACTTTCGAATTGGTCGCGTCCCGGACCGGATGCAATACATCGACCCTGCATGATGGGACAAGAAGAAGAGATACGGTCACAATCTTTACCAGAATATTCACATTTGGGGCTTTTAATATTTGGTGAAACGTCGCCCAGATTTGTGGGTGCGAAAGTTGCAACGAACTCTCCCTAATTGATGTAACGATTAAAATAGAAATAGTATTTCCATCCAGTCTTACTTACTTGTCCAGGAAGGTCGTTTACATTCACTTGTTGTTCTAACAAAATTGCAGCATATCCAACATTGTCCGTAGATACGAGACGGTTGGTGTTGTTCATAGATGTTGGATGTATAGGGAACCAATTAATAGCTCCGATCAATTTATTATTCTTGGCAACGAGTCGCAACTGAATTAGTGTTTTGTCGGTGTTATGCTTGTACCTAAAATTATATAATAAAACAACTCAAAATTAAAAAAAAAAATTAGATCGGAGCATCCGAACTGGTGAACACTAACTTATCTCGCTCTTCTTTTGGGTTCTGTAAAAATGCCGTCGGACTTCGGTTCGTATTGAGGTCATAACACTTCGTTTTATCAATGAAAATGTGCCCTTCTTGCAATTTCTTTAATGCCATTCGAATGCTCTGTGACACGTTTACAAAAAAATTTCCATACAATAATTCATTTAAAGAAAGGACATACTTTGACAATCCCATTGACCAAAGATTTATATGTATCCTTAACATAGCCAAATGCTCCCAATTCGTATAATACATTCTGCAAATACCCTGAAGGACAACTATGCGAGTGACTCGCACATATCATTACATTGTCCATTGTGAATTGTTTCCCAAGTGTCTCTTGCAGTTTTTGAACCACCTTAATATGAGAAAAACACATGTTTTGCGTCTTGATAACTGAGAGTTGAACACTTACAGTGCGTTTAAGTGAGTGACTCATCAATCCTCCATCAAATGTTACAAACGCCAACAGCTTTTCCCCACCGGTAAAAACAAAAGCTCTCGCGTATTGTCTTAGGTGTAGGCCTTGTCCCTTTTGTGAACTTGTGGCATATCCCATCTTGATCGAAATTTATAAAAAAAATAAGCAAATCGAACAGAACTTTGAATTGAGTCTATCTAGGAGTCCTATCTGTGTGCGCTATCATTTCATCCGTAATTCTTTTTTTCTTTATTCACTACAATGAAAAATGGAATTTGAACCGCGCACTTTGTTCCTGTTATTGCCTTCTTTAACATATGTTGTCTTTTAAGTAAATAAGAATATTTATTCCATTAAATTGTCCGAAATATTTCCTTGCCCAAAAGCAATTTGAGCGGAAAAATCATCAAAATATGCTTTCGAGATGACATTTTGGTAGGGTTCCCATATCAAAAATTTCAAAAAGAGTAGTTTTCAATCTGCAAAAAGAGTACAAAAGAGTACGGATCTCGGAGCAAGAAAAGAGTACAGAAGAGTACACAATTTGTAACTCAAGTCTGAAGCATTAAATGGTTAGTGAACAAATCGTTTTTCATGCGTGCGTTTTGCGAAAATTCGTTTTTATTTTGTCCACAAAAAACAAATGAATTGATAATTCACATGTGAATATGTTTACTTAAGGCATCTTAAATACAGGCACTAGGGCAGAATTTGCCTATTTTCTGTTAACAGAAAATAGGCCCCTTATTTTGACATGTATCACAAAAACATGTAGCATTTTTATATCCGCAGTACTTATTGTGTTACTTAGTGAGAGCGTCTTTAGTGGTAAACATTTAAAATTGGCAGTCAATGTGAGATGCCTTGGTTTACTTTACATGTACAAAGAAAGACGGGAGAAAATACGAGCAATACACTCCATTACGAAAAACACGCAAAAATCATACTGAAAACATTGGTAAATATTGAGAAGAATCTACCGTTACTCTTATTACACTGCAAAATGTTCACGTAGTGCATTGTCGTTTCAGCTCAAAATTTTACTTTACGATCTTCACATTTTAAAATCACACAATTGTTTTTCATGCGAGAAATTGACAACAGTCAGCGTGAAAAAATGAAAAAATTTGCGACGTTTATTAGTTTGCGGAGGTTATAAACCGCCGCAGAGTAAAAATTGATGGAAGAACCCAAGACTGTATATTTAGGAGGTTACGCTAATCGCCATTTTATCACTGGGGCAGTAACGCAAAAAAAAACTAATGAACTATTTTGTAATTTTTATACAAAACTTGCACTGAACTGTCCAAAAATTGAACGGTGCTTAAATTTTGTATACAAATTGCAGAGTTCATTGGTTTTTTTGCGTTTACTGCCCCTAGTGATTGACGTAACCTCCTAAATATACACACTACGTGATAAAACTTCGATATGAAATATTGTATAATGTTTCTAGTACAGATTGTGTTTTTTGCCGCGCAGCGAAATTTTTTTTTTAATTTTTAGTTAAATATATTAAAAACTTTGGATTTTTTCATAAAAAAGAGTACAAAACTAATGAAATAGTAGCGGGCTAGCTACAGACAGCGAAAAGTAGTCACACTACCGAAAAAGAGCACATGTACTCTTTTTAGAGTACGTATGGGAACCCTAATTTTGGTCAATGTCTAACTAATTTATACGAACATTTTTTCTCAGGTCGGACCACCTTCTTGAAACAGGCCACGAAATAACTGTGGATCACCTGTCGCTACTGAGAGAATACCACGATAGGCGGAAAATAGACTTTATGGAAGCAGTTTACTTAAACAAATATAAGAACAGACCGTTGATGAACAAAAACCTTGGAATATCGTCACCTTTCCTATCTCTGGTGGACCCAATAAAAATTAGACCTAGGCAGTGAGAATACTTCAAAATATTTTTGCATCTTTTATAACTTTTCAACTGTGGGCTTCACGTAAAAATTAAAGTAAGAATTCGTATGTTGAAAATCTAGGCACACGCAAAAATTATTAGCACAGATGAAGTATGGTAGCAATTTTCATTTGAGAACTTTCGTGAAATTCAGCATGAAGGATTTTTTCATTGGTGATGCCGAGAAATTTCTCTGTGTTGTTTAGAATTAATTGTTTGTTTGTTTTTTATTTATAAACATTTTTTGAATCTTTTTGAAAGAACACCTTTTGTTTAAGAATGATATATATATATATATATGAAAGTGTACAGCCTACTATGATCCTCTCATTCTTCGATGGTACGTATGAAAGAGATAAAAGGATGGTCATGTTCACCTTCATATGAAAAACCCGGTAGGTCAGATATGAACGTTTATTTTTTAGTTTGGAAAGTTCATTTACTTGAAAATGGTCAAATGGTCATGCAAGGACCGAAACTTAAGTAGTAATAATAAAAATATGTTGGTACAATTTAAATGGTGTTTTGGAGCTTTTTCTTAAAACTATTCATCGAATTTAAATTAATTGTGCCGGTGTTCGAAGCACTCTACAATCAGCAAAAGTTGATTGTGGAAAACTGAATTTGGGAACAGGTCTAGCTCACCTGACATATCACCTTACCCTCTTTAAATATGCGATATTTGTACTTACGAAAACTGTTCCCACAATGGGTCCAGTACAGTCAGCACGGCCAACACCGATCTTAAAACTGTGGGTAGCACGAAAAAAGCATAAAAGACAAGTCAGCAGAAAAGAAATTTTTAAGAAAATATCGAATTTGGCCATCCCGTCTAAAGTCCACGAATCAAAAAAAATACTAATTATAAAACACTTGTTCGCACAAAACACTAGCACTAAAGTGCCATAAAACTTCTGTTTTCGTGTTTTATAAGCTTGGATCGCTTGGATACAGAACTGAGAAATTAGTGTGTGTGGATGTGTCTTACTTGGCTGTGTGCGATGTGTGTCACTTCGCTTTAACTATCTTCAAAGCTGTTACTACGCATTTCCCTTTCTTATTTCAACGTCCCATTGCGTAGATTGGCTTTCTGTAATTACGCAGCTGAAATAACAAAGCTGATTGAGTTGGGAGAAAAATGATTCTTCAGTAGAATCTAACGTTGTTTGTTTTGTTTTGTTTTGACTTAAAAATAGAATCCTGAAGTTCCAGATCACTTAAGACCATATATGTAAAAGAACCGATGGAAAAACCAACTGAACAACATTAAGTGAAGAAAAAAATTCATTATGTCACCTTTTTTATCTTATTAGAGTTATTATAGGACGGAAAAGGATGGCCCAAAAAAATTATTTGTTTTGAATTACAGCTTTGAGACTGCATCATTGGTTAAAACACTTTGGCATTGTCTATTGGTCAATCAGTCTTGTGGGCGCTAAGTATTTTGAGCACCCGCAAACAAAATACAAAATTTCAACGTGCTCTTTAGAGTTATTAGCGGATGGAAAAACCCCTTTGCTTTGACGTCTTGACGATAGGATTTAAATGCTGTCCTATCTATCAGCGCTATCATTTCATCCGCAATTCATATTTTCTTTATTCACTACAATGAAAAATGGAATTTGATCCGCGCACTTTGTTCGTGTTATTGTCTTCTTTAACATATGTTGTCTTTTAAGTAAATAAGAATATTTATTCCATTAAATTATCTCCTTGCGCATAAGGAATTTGTGCGAAAAAATCATCAAAATATGCTTTTGAGATGACATTTTGGTCAATTTCCAACTAATTTATACAATTTTTTTTTTTTTTTTAGGTTGGAAACAGGTCTAACTCACCTGACACCTTACCCTCTTTAAATATGCGATATTTGTACTTACAAAAACTGTTCCCACAATGGGTCCAGTACAGTCAGCACGGCCAACACCGATCTTAAAACTCTGAGTAGCACGAAAACAGCATAAAAGACAAGTCAGTATAAAAGAAAGTTTTACGAAAATGTAGCAATTTGCCATCCCGTCTAAAGTTTGCGAATAAAAAAAATTCTAATTATAAAACACTTGCTCGCACAAAACACTAGCACTAAAGTGCCATAAAAGTTCTGTTTTCGCACGTTTTATAAGCTTGCATACAGATCTAAGAAATGAGTGTGTGTGTATGTGATAATGTGTCTTATTTGGTTGTGTGCGATGTGTCTTATTTCGCTCTAACTATCTTGGAAGCTGTTACTAAAAGCATTTTTCTTATTTCAACTTCCAATTGCGTAGATTGGCTTTCTATAATTACACAGCTGAAATAAAAAAGCTGATCGAGTTGGTACAGAAATTTATTTTGACTTAAAAATAAAAATCCTGAAGTTAGAAAGTTCATTATGACGATTTAAGACCACATCATGCCCGCAGCGGTAGCGGAGGGCGTGACGCAGTCCCCACACTCCAAAAAAACGTCCAAAAACCCAAAAAACTCCATTCAAAAACCTTTGGGACAAGGAGCCACATATAGGCGAACTTTTGAGTTTTTTCCCTTCGTCCCCTTCCCCTCCAAATTATTTATATGCGTCGCAGCAGCTTTCAAACAAGCCCTCACTCATCAAAATCGATTGAAAATTGGCTGAGATATCGAGGTTTGAAAATGACATTTTTGTATGGAGAAATAATTTTTCTATTCTTCTCATTATGGAAACTTTTTTTCTGATCTGTCGGTTTCTATGTTCTATCTATCTATGTTCTATCTATCTATGTTCTATCTATTAATAATTTTCGGTCTCGAGAGCTAGACAGTCGATCTTCCTGAAATTTTCAGGAAACGGGCCTCAAATGAAAAATTTCATATGCCGTTTTTCCGGGAAAATTCTGGAAAAGCCGTGGCATGTGGAAAAGTGGTCAATTTTGAGGGTTTTTTAGGTAATGCTCGGAGTTTTCGAATTTTGCTCCAGAGTGACAATAGCTAGAGAGTTGGTTTCTTCGGGAAAGTTATAGAGTTTGGTCAGGAGAATTTCTTGGGACCTTAAGAAAATGGCTGCCAGCAGTCAAACCGGTGTCATCTTGAATTTTTTAAGCAATAAATTAGGTTTTTTTTGGTTTTCGAATTTTAGCTTCGGAATGACACTACTTAGAGAGTTGGTTTTTTAGGGAAAGTTATAGAGTTTTATCGGGAGAAATTTTTGGGATTTTCAGAAATCTGCCAAAGCGACGTATAGAAACCTAAGTTTCTATCTTATAATTGAAACTAGAACACTGTGAGTTTTATAATGATTTTATTTTGATGTTGTCTGATCGAGTGCTGGTGATATAATGACAATATGATTGTAGTGACAATTATGAATATGATGCGATGTTGCAGTGATGCTAGACATTGGTCACTACAGACGCCATCTTGGATTTTTGGCTTCTTTGGGCTTTCGAATTTTAGCTCCGGAATGATAACATTTAGAGAGTTGGTTTCTTCTAGAAAACTATAGAGTTTCGTCAGGAAAATTTTTTTGGGATCACAAGAAACTGGCTGCCAGCTGTCATAGCGGCGCCATCTTGGATTTTCGTTTATGCTTTTTCGGTTTTCGAATTTTAGCTCCGCAATGACACTACTTAGAGAGATGGTTTCTTCGGGAAAGTTATAGAGTTTAACCAGGAGAATTTTTTGGGATCATAAGAAACTGGCTGCCAGCTGTCATAGCGGCGCCATCTTGGATTTTCGTTTATGCTTTTTCGGCTTTCGAATTTTAGCTCCGCAATGACACTACGTAGAGAGATGGTTTCTTCTAGAAAGTTATAGAGATTCATCAGGAGAATTGTTTGGGATCATAAGAAAATGGCTGCGGGCTGTCATAGCAGCGCCATCTTGCATTTTCGTTTATGCTTCTTCGGTTTTCGAATTTTAGCTCCGTACTGACACTACTTAGAGAGATGGTTTATTCGGGAAAGTTATAGAGATTCATCAGGAGAATTTTTTTGGGATCACAAGAAACTGGCTGCCAGCTGTCATAGTGGCGCCATCTTGGATTTTCGTTTATGCTTTTTCGGTTTTCGAATTTTAGCTCCGCAATGACACTACTTAGAGAAATGGTTTCTTCTAGAAAGTTATAGAGATTCATCAGGAGAATTGTTTAGAAGAGTTTTTTTGAGAAAATTTTTTAAAAAAATAGAAATTCTTTCAACAACTGAAAACTTTCAAAACGAGTGATATCACAACAAAAACCTCTTAAAAGGTAGAGTGTGACGCAGTCCGAAAGTCCGCTTCCAAAATTAATGATATCACTTGAGGTGACGCTATCGCTGATAATACGCAGAAGTTTGGTTGAATAGAACCTTGTGTTCAAAGATTTAACTTCCTGAAAAATTACAGCGCTTTTTTTAAAACAAAATTACGCTGTGTTAAAAAATTGCGTCACACTTTCGGACTGCGTCATACTCTACCTTTTAAGAGGTTTTTGTTGTGATGTAAAAGAACTAAGTGAACGATCGTGTACGGAATTAATGCAAATCTTGTTACAGGAAAATTTTTAGGAAAAAACAGTGGTTCGCAGGGAAATCGTCGAAGTCGAAACATTTTTTTTGGGGAAGTTTTAGGGAAATCGCCAAAATTTGTTTAGTGTAAGCCAGTTTCAGTTCAGACAAATCTCATGGGAACGTATGATTAAATCATTGGGAAATGGACATCATGTAAATAGATATTGCTATTAATTGCAAGTAATTATAGTTGGGAAGTAGGTATCATTGAGAAATGCATCGTTAGGAAATCTGTATCGGCATCGTTTGGAAGTAGGTATCGAACAAAGCACGTTGTTTTCGATATTCATATGAAACTGGACAGTCTACAATGTTCGTCGCTTTTACCCTTTCATTGAATGATTGAGAGCATCGTATAAAGTGTCCAGTTTCATATGAAATATAGTGAGGATAAAATTCAATTAATTTGTTGTTGTTGGCTTCAGTAACTATAATTTCCTTAAATTCAAATAACAATGCATTTATCGGCCTATTTTGCGGCCGATAAGCACACCATACCGACCGCTTTCAGAAAAAATCATATTTATCCAGTTCGATCGTTTCGATTTGTACTAATAAGATTTTATTAGTTGACTTCGAATTTTGACCAAAAATGTCAAATTAAGTCTAGTCCCGTTGAATTTATTTTGATGTGTAAAAAAGTGGCGCTGGGTTCAATGTGAAGCAATGTCAAATTTCATACATTTTTGATCCCTAAACGATGTTTTAAGGCCACCATTGAGGGATGTTCTTTAACACAGGGTGTGTTTTCACTCATATTGTGCGAAGGGTTTCCAAAGAAATGAAGAGTTCGGGAGAAAAACAGATATTTCATTCTTGCTAAAATGAACATTAGGGGGGATCGGTTTTTACTTTTTTTTTCGAAATAACCTAGAGGAGTGGTCTACAAAAAATTTTTATGTCGAGAAGACTCCAAGAACACCAGGGTTTAGGTTTTTGGGCGAATTTTAATGCTTGCACAAAATCGATAAAGTCAAAACTTCGAGTTTCGGTGAATTTCCCCATTACGAACTCTACCAAAACAAATTTTTATGCTTTTATCCCCACCTGACATTGCTTTTCGACAATTCTATATATCCATTTGATTGATTGATTGATTGATATTTAATTTTATTGTCTACTATCCGCTAGCTGACTTGGCAAAAAAGAGTAGCTATTACACAAGTAATAACCCTCGTTAAAAAACCAAAACGTTATAATAACTACTTATTAAGTACAAATCAAGATAATACAAAAACAAGCAAAAGTAAGAAAACAAAAAATTAACATAAAATAAAGAATGCAAAAAATTATAAAAGTTGTTAGAAAAGGTGTCATCAAATGTTGAGCCAAAGGGATGGCGTCGTCAAAACAAAAATTAAAATGTAGCTGCCACAGTAGCTGTCGTAAATTCTTCGAACCAAAGGTATGGCGTCGTCAAGAAAAAATAAGAAATTAAAAAAAAAAAAGTGTAGAAAAAATATGTTGCCAGATTGAGAGTGCTTATTGGAATGTGTCATTTAGCCAAGATGATCAATTGAAGAATGAATGAAATCGCTAAGAAAGAACACTAATTTTACTTTTTGAAACATATGAAAATATGAGAATAATTAATCACCGGTGAGGTGCTTTTTGCGGTTTCTTTTAAGTAGTGGAAAGACGAAAATTCAACGTAGGTAAACATGGATCAACGTGAGCTGCAGCAAGATTGAACAATTTACAAGCGAAATTGAAAGAAGAGAAGTCTGTGTATTCGTGTTTGGGTCTTCTAATGCGAATAAAAGAAGGATTTCTTAGGTTCCTAACACCATCGTATAGCTGTATTCTATCGCGCAAGAATTTTGAGTTAATTCTCTCAGTCAAAACGTCGTGTATGAAAAATACAGCAGCATTGGTACGTCTCCTTAGGAGTGATTTCAGGTTTAACTCGTTACATATGTCTACATATGGACGTCTCGATTGGCGTAGAAGACAAATTGCCTTTGTACACTTTCAAGAGATTGAATGTGGACGTTGTGGTGTGGTGCCCAAACTATACTTGAAAATTCCATGTGTGACCTAACTATTGCTGAATATTGCATCTTAGCTGTATTAAGGTTAAATCGCCCGTAGCATTGCCGTTTAAGAAATGACAGCATCGACATGCCCTTTTTCGATCCAAGTTCTACATGATCGTTGAATGTGAACTTCTCGTCGTATGTAAGTCCCAGGTCTTTCACACTGTATACACGTTCGATCGTCTTGCCGTTGATGAAATAATCTGCCTTTATAGGACACCGCATCCGTGAAATAGATAATTTCTTACACTTATTTTCGTTTATCTCAAATCCGTTTCTATAGCACCATTCGACGAAATTGTTTATGGATACTTGCAGAGGATGGGTATCACTAGCTGAAGATATACCGTTGTGTACTATCTTCTTATCATCAGCAAAATTTATGTCACACGTTATGGGGGATGTGCAGTCCGAGTCGTCAAAGTACACTAGGAAAAACAGAGGTCCTAAAATGGATCCTTGGCCTACACCAGATGTAACGTCTATAAGGCGGGATTTGCTAGAGTTCACTTTGACTAATTGTTTGCGATGTTGGAAGAAC
Source organism: Pseudolycoriella hygida (assembly GCA_029228625.1). NCBI lineage: Eukaryota > Metazoa > Arthropoda > Insecta > Diptera > Sciaridae > Pseudolycoriella > Pseudolycoriella hygida. Next base: position 8,524,137 of record CM055405.1, on the reverse strand, counting down.
GATCTGAACCATAACAGTAGCGAATTGCAGGGGCGATATTTGTGGGCAGATAATTTGGATATCAGAGGAATGTGCCTTACGACATCAAATGCTTTATGAATATCAGCAAAGAAGATGTCAGTCTGACAATCATTACCGAAACCGTCATGAACTAGACTTGAGAGCACCATCAGGAAAGAATCCATGTTGATTTATTGACGAGTGCGGGTAAATGTTGAACTTCATCTGATGGAAAATTATGATTTCAAAGACTTTTGCCAAAGTAGGTGAGACGGAAACACCACGATAATTTGTTATATCAGACTTACGTCCTGATTTGAAGATCGGTGATATGTAGCCAATTTTCCATATGTCCGGATAATGCATTTCTGCTAATGATTTCGTGTATATCACAGAAAGAGGTTCAGCTAATAAATCAGCGCATTGATGAAGAAATATCGGAGATATTTTATCCGAACTGGCTCCTTTGCTGAGGTCCATGCGTTGGAGTACTTGTCCAACAATTTCGGGTGTGACCGTGATGTTGAGGTAATCAGTATCATTTCGTCTTTTTATAAGTGATAGTATAACGTCTTCTTCATCTTTATCATTTGCATTGTTAACGTCAGGGTTGTATTAGCGCCGCTAATCATTAGCGTCGCTAATAGCGGCGCTAATAGCGAAGCTAAAATCTAATATCCTCCGCTAATAGCGACTAGCGTTTCGCTAAAACCAGAATTAGCGAGACCAAAATTCGCTATTCGCTAATCGCTAAAATGTTATAAATTATCACAATCACAAACTTGTGAAACAATTGTTAAAAGAATTTTCTGAAATTTTTCTGCGGCCAGTTAGGTGACCCGCACAGTAAAAAAATTAATTTTCTGTTTCGACCTGTTTCGACTCCACACTACACAAAGTAACCCGAGACAATCGGAGTTTCATTTTTTTCTGAAAGTCCCATTTATTACGATATGCTATATGAGATATTTGGTTAGGAATAACAGTTTTGGCCACCATTTTCAGTATGCTAGCTTTTGCCTATGTCTCTGCGTAAGAGTTGACCGATTTTACCACGCTGAAATGATCACCAAAATTGCAATTCTTAACCAAATATGAATAGCTAAATGCAAAAAGGGGTTATCTCTAACAGAGAATTATAAGTAAAATGAAGCTCACAATTTTTATACATATATTTAATCTTTTGTCGTTCTTTCCTTAAAATATTATGTGTTATTGTAATTTTTAAGAAAAGGTTGAGGTATAACTAATACCACACATAGAAATTGCGAGCTTCATTTTGCTTATAATTCGCTATTGGAGATGACCACTTTTAGCATTCAACTATTCATCTCTCAGGTAGGGTCTTGTTTGAAAAGGTATAATTGTCAGAAAATAATAAATTTTCAAGTTTAATTGAGGTTCTCTGTGTATATGAGGAAGTTTTCATTTCCCGTTGATGGCGAAAAACTGAAAAGTCGCTCCTTGCAGCAAACCTTAACCAGAAAAGTCTTTGCATATTCTGGTACCATTATAGGTATACTAAGTATCCATATTCTTGGTTCCACAGTTGGCTGTTGCTGCAAGTGACGAAATTCGCTCAAAAAAAATCTACTAAAATGGCCTATAACTCCAGATGGTGTGCACCGGAACCATAGGCTCCGAAGCAAAAAAATCTTTGCAATACTGAGAACCATAATCGTGCTGAATTTATGAGTTATAGCAGAAAAACCATTTTTAACACCCTCTGACACCTACTCCGCGGCCTCCCACCTTCGAACGAAGTGCAATTTCGAAAACTGAGAAAACGTTTTTCTCTTCATGGTTCAAAGAGTCGAATGGGCCATAAGTCTCCTTAAACTGTGACACCTTGCCCCAAAATTTACGACTTCGGTCGAAGTTTTCTCAAAATCACTTTAAAATTAGTTACAATTAGCGAACTTTAGCGTCCGCTAATAGCGACCGCTATTAGCGCGCTAATTTTTTTATTATTAGCGATTAGCGTTAGTTTCGCTAATATTTTTTCCAATTAGCGTTAGCGTTAGCTCCGCTAAAAAAGTTGATTAGCGAATACAACCCTGGTTAAGGTATAGGAAGCAAAAAATTTGGAAAATATGTTAGCTTTTTCCTCATCACTGGTTACTTGCTCGTGCCCATACGTCATTTTTCCTGGTAATGCGCTTGCTTTGTACTTGGAGTTAATAAAGTTCCAGAATTTTTTCGGATTTTTTTATAGTTGGCTGCTAAATTTGTCAAATATAATATAATATAATAAATAATATAATTATAATATAATAGAGTTCATTTTGATAAGATTCGAATTCTGTTTTCACAGCTTTAAATTTTGTTTCTTCATCAGATGTTGATACCGATTTGGATCTATTGATCAAATTTCGATAAGCACGATTCCTTCTATTCTTGAGATTGATAAGTTTGGCGTCGTACCAAACTGGGTGATTCGTCTGTCTAAGAGTAGCCTTAGGAATGCATTTCATCTAAACTTTTATCAGCAAGCAATACGTCGAAATCGGTCTCAGTGAGGTCCTGCCTTATGAAAGGGTAAGGTGCTTTTTTGTAACAATATTTCGACACAAATGAAGGCGATGGTGCATAAGTCGACGGTTCACATTCGATCATACAGTGCATTGGTACGTGTGCTACATCTTGCATAGCATCCGGAATTATCGACATCTCGGCAGCAGTGAGGACAAATAGTTCGGGCATGTTTGTGTATGCAAGGTCTAGAACATTGTTGTAAGAGTTAACGAAATTTGACATTTGAAAAAGACCGCACTCCAGGAGGGATGTCGTAAACGATCTTGCAATTTTTGCAGGTACGGATTCTGAGTCACCAATTACTGGTAAATAATCGAAACTCTCGTCGTTCTTTGACCATTTGGCATATGGTAAATTGAAGTCACCAATCGCTAAGAAGATGTCACCGTGATTTATCGTTGAGTATACCTTGGTCAATGCATTTAGGTGCGACAGGTAAACATCTTCGTTAGAGCCATATTGGATATACAAGCCATAAACATATAAACATGAATCTGATGATCTAAGGTTAATCCTAACGCAGATTGCTTCAAGGTTTGTCATCTCGCTTAAATCTAATAACTCGCTATCATATTTCGAGTCAACAGCTATCAGAACACCACCACCTTTCTCAGCATTAATATGTGTGTCACAACGATCTTTACGGTAAACAACGAATCGAGGATCGAAAAATTCAGCGCTGAATTTGTCTTTGGTTAACCATGTCTCCGATAGGACGAAAACGTCGGAGAGGAAGATGTGATCTTTTTTGCCAGACATACCACGAATGTTATTGTAATAGAATGACAAATTCAATGGAGGTTTCATGGTAAGCGCTGTTGAGTCCGGTCTAGAATTCATCATCATCATGATCAAACTTTATAGACCATTATTACCCTCCGGTGTGAGGTCTTTATGTCACAACCCCAGAATGGTGAACTATCGTCCTCCATGCTCTTCTATCGCCTGCCAAGGAGATGGTTTGTTCGCCCAGAGAAAGTCCCCTAACTTC
>CM055405.1:8483029-8512945 GCA_029228625.1 Pseudolycoriella hygida | reverse complement strand
ATTATTATTATATGCTGTTGCTGCTATTACTGCAGTGATGTTTAAATCATAACAATTCCAATGAATAAATTATTGACCTTTGTTGAATTTATTAATGAGTAAGCTTTCGTTTCGAGTTGCATTTTTTAATTTTCGCGTCTATTTGGGATTCGAAAATTACAAGATTCGTATTCGTTGTAATGGAAAGTTGTGTGAATCACATGTGACGACGTAAAAAATTTCAACCTGTGCGATTGCCGCCCTTGCCTTCGGCGCGGGCTGCAAATTTCGCACACGGTTGAAATTTTTCACTTTCGTCCCTTGTGATCCAAATAACTATTTCGATGATTTCTGATTCATTTTTAGTTACCAAAATATTCCACAGCATTGCGGAATCAACTCTTTGTAATTTTAGTTAACATTATTGTTAAATATTTACTTACAAAAACAGTTTCCACTGCTGGTCCAGTGCAATCGAAGCGACCCACGCCGAATTCAAAGCTATAAAAAGAATGAAAATAACATGAAGCCGTTACAAGCACCATGGAAAATTTAACGAAAATGTCAATGTTCGCCATTCTACAATTTCCGTACAGCACAATAATGTCGCAAACGTTTTGTTGCTTCTTGTGTTTCCTCTTACGTTTTACGCCTTCAATTCTCGCAGATGTACTGATCTACTTTGTGAATTCTTTAATATCTAAATCTGTTAGCAATGTTGCCTTAGGTGCCGTTTAAAAATTCCATAACAATAGACTGGCACTTGTCATGCCCCACCCTCCGGTCTCTAAAATTTCCCGAAATGGAATGTAATAAAGAGAATAAGAAAAATAAATTCCGTAAGTGATTCTCCAGCGCCTTTCGCTTTAATTAACTTTGAACGGCCCCTAGTTTTATAGCTTTGCGAATACCGAAATACCTGAATTTTTTGTATGTACAGTTGAGTCAACAAGTTGAACAGTAAGCTAAATAAAATCCAACTCGAATTAACTTTATCGACAGTTATTAAATTAATAAAAGGCATTTACATTTTTCGGTGATGATATTCTGGCTTTTATCGATCAATTGTTTGTGGGTAATTGTCGCTCGTCGATCCTCATCTCAATCAAATGATTAGATTAAGGAATTATAAGCGAATTCTCGCAAAAAAGAACGCTACGCTGGAACCGAACTGAAAACCAAGAACCGGACTTGGAGGTGAACATAAAAATATTTTCTCGACACGAACCGACACGAACCGTACTCGAACCATTTTTGGCTTTGGTTCATAATTTTGAAGCAGAAATAGGAAAATCTTGAAAGTAAAAAAATTTTCACGATATCTCGAGAATTTCTGAAATTGAAGTGAGTAGTACACTTTCAGCGGTTTAGACCCGTACGAAGATTTGAGGCGGAGAATTAAGCATGGTCCTCAGATGCCGAATCTGCTCAAAAGAATTTTGCTCGTCTGTATGTCAACAGATAACTCGAGTAAAACTTGATTGGTTTTTAAAAAACTTTTTATCTATCTAGAACGATAATCTCGAATTATCCCTCTAGGGCAAATTTACTTATCTCGATATATCTGTTCTCGACAGATAAAATAGCATATGTACCTCTTGGCAAAATTGTTATTTTGACGTGTGGCATTATGGCATTCGGCTGGGGCCATAATGTCTCACACGTCAAAATAACACTTTTGCCAAGAGGTACATAATCTACTATTATTTTATATTATTTTATATTATTAAAGGTAATCGAAAAATCTTTTATTGTATACGCGACGATAAATGTGAGATTAAACGTCAAAATTTGGACGGATAAATTGGACATTAACGTTAGTATTTATCCGTCTAGAGGGATAAATTCCACTGTCTAGGGCGATAAATAACCAGCTAGACTAGAAATATTAAATTAAAAAAAACCGCTTGAGAATCGAACACAGAATGCCCCGCATTCCAATCAATGACCTTATTAAATGCACGAGTTGCGATAGTTATTTTCATGACAAGGGGAGAAAATAGAAAATTTCTTAACAAGGTTGACGTCTGTGGCCAAAGCAGAGAAAATTGCAACGAGAGTAAAGTTTGTGGCACAAGCAGAGAAAATTGCAACGAGAGTTGCAATTTTCTCTGCAATGGCCACAAACTTTACTCAAGTTGCAATTTTCTCTGCGAGGGCCACAGACTTCAACCGAGTTAAGAATTTTCTATTTTTACCCGAGTTATGAATTAAACTTTTCACATTTGTTAGGCGAAAATTCATATTTTCTCCCGAAAAAGATGCACTATTTCAATTATTGCAGATAACTTCACACATTTAAGCATACAAAAGACGAATTTCACATTCGACTGTGTTGTTTTTCCGAACTCTTATATATCAAGAAATATTTGTCAAATTAGCAAATGAACTACTTTAGAGAAATCCTGTGATCCTAAACTATGTGCTGGCATTTTGTTTAGCTCGTATCCGTCGAGTCGAAAATTAATTATTTTTGTTTACTTTCTTCATCGCGAAAAAAAATCATATGAACAGATCGGCCATGATACTTTATGTTAAGTATTTATTTTCTCACCTCAAATGAGGTGCGAAAATTTACTTTTCAACCCGCTACAAACTACCCATGCAAAATTCAATTTTCGCACCTCGCTTGAGATGAGAAAATATCAATTTTCGCCTAACAAATGTGAAAATTATATTAACGCAGCTAATGTGATTCAATTGTAAGCTCTCACAAAATGTGTTTTCTATATGCGTGAATGTGTGTATGTAAATGCATTGAACATTTAGAACATAAAAAATAATTAATTTTTGACTAAACGGATTTTGATCAAACAAAATTTCAGTGTGCAGTGCTTAATGTCAGGACTTCTATAAATTAATTGTTTCCTCAATCGGACTAATATCTGCCGAGCAATAGGGCTTTTCATCACTCGAACCACGAAAATCGTAATTTTCACTTCCCAAATGGGGGCCGAAAATGAAAAAATGCAGACCTCAGTAAGCCAAGACATGCGAAAATATTTTCGGTTTTCTAAAGAGGGCCGAAAATATTTTCGGTTCTTAAAAGAGAGCCGAAAGTAACTGATGTAAACAATATGATGATTGTATCAGCAATTTCGTTGTGTTGAAAATTTGAGTTTGGGAAGTGAAAAATTACGATTTCCGCCGTTCTCGTGATGAAAAATTATGTGAATCACAAGGGATGACGTATAAAAATTCAACCTGTGCGATGCAGCCCTTGCCTTCGGCGCGGGCAGCAACTCTCACACAGGGTTGAATTTTTATACTTTCATCCCTTGTGATCCAAATAACTATTGAAAACGTGATGTGATGAAGTTGCAAATAACGTTTGTAAAGTCATACCGCAAGACAAATTGGTTCGGTTGAAAATCTAATTTCTTTACAGTAGTCTTTCAATTTCTTACACGAGTTTTTATATGAAAAATTATGAACATGTTTGATGGAATAAATAAAAAATGAAAAAATTTTTAATTTAGAAAAAAAAAATTGGATCATTAGACATTGAACCCCAGACACCGCATAAAAGGAATTAGTATTTTCATTACATCGAATACGAAACTTGTATATTTCTCTTCCCAAATGAGATGCGAAAATTAAAAAATGCAACTCTCAGTAGGCCTTAGAATGCTATGTGAAGCGAAAGTATTTTCGGCCCTCTAAACAGAGGTGCGAAAATAAACAGAGGGACGAAAGTACTTTCGGTCCTCTAAACAGAGGTGCGAAAGTAACTGACACAACAAAAAAACTTCGACACTTCATTGAGTTTACTTCGATCAAAGTGTAACAAATCTGTGCGCCCGTGCTACCAAGATTTTTTATGCGGAATTAAACATGATATTGTTGACGAAGGAAATATTATTTTTTTTTGAAATTAGTTTTGTCTTTCTAGTTTTGTAAGGAAAAACTGCAATATTCTCGTAGTTCTTGTTATGTGAATCACTTAGTTTTGGATGTGTATCATGAGTTTTCATAGCATTCTAAGGCCTATTGAGAGTTGCATTTTTTAATTTTCGCGTCTCATTTGGGAAGAGAAATATACAAGTTTCGTATTCGATGTAATGAAAATAACTATTGCATGCACTAACTCGCTCGGCCATAATACTTGTGGATACCACTTGACATATCGCCACTATGGGAGCGTCCATAAATGACGTCTGCATTTTTTCGGCTTTTTTAGACACCCCCCTAACCACCTGTCTGTTTTCCATACCCCCCCCCCCTCCCCTGAAAATAGACGTCATTTTTTCATCTTCTATTTGCGATATTTTTGAAGATTCTTTGATTTTTTTAAAAAAAAGTTATTTGTGAATCTGTTTTCCAAGATTTACTTTAGGCAATTTTGCGAGTTGCAGACCGAAAGAAGTGAGGTCTACAAACGAAAATGCCTAAAAACCGTCGTCCAGAACAGATGCATATAAAACTTTACATGCAAAGGGGCGAAATCCTAAAAAATATCCAAAAAGTTCACTCATTTGCGATCTTGCGTTACACGTATACATTTCCTTTTTTCTATTGCTGGAACGCGAAAACTGTAATTTTCAAACTCCGTTCGAGAACCAAAAATAAAAAGAGTCAAGTTATGCGTTCGTACAACACAAAATTGATGCGAAAAGAAAAAGGTCATAATGCGAAAGCCAATAGTGTGATTTCATCGCCAATATCGTTGGTTGTTGTTTTTATGTTTGAATATCGAGAAATTATCTACAATTTTTGTAGTTCTCGAAATGAAAAGACGAATAAAATTTTTGTTCAAAAATGGGATGGGACAACTATGGTGTGCTAGAGAAAGGGCTTTCATCATGAAAACGGTGGTAGTTTCAAATTGAGCGACATTACCGAATATGAAGTCTGTTTTCGTCAAACACCCCCCCCCCCCTTCCCCCTCCCCCCTGTCTGTTTTCGTCTGTTTTTCATTTTGGGCAGAAAATTAGATATTACAGTTTTGAACAATTTTTTCGTAGAACACAAAAATTGGACCTTGGGTGACTCGGGAGAAATTTTCGTTCCTTACATTACATATATTTGGAATGGGCATGTATGCGCATTGTTCATTGTAACATAATCTTCGGTTGTGTTATATAGATTTATATAAAATTAGGTAGCATGCGCGAATTTTTTTTACCTCGATTGGCCATCAGTGTTGTGTTTCATGTTCCACATTATCGTCGCTATTACAATAAAATATTGTACTTACTGACATCGAAGAGAAAATTTCACCTTACCGTTCACGTGTGTATTTCACACATACTTGCTCGCTTTCGCTCGCGCGCAGTAGCACAAACGGTAATCTTCGACTTTCTCTTCGATGTCAGTAAATATATGGGCGATTCCATTGGTAGATTTGTGTTGTAGGAAGAAAATTCCTATATAGGTTCAATGTACAACTCCTTCATGCGAAAGAAGTCCAACCTTTGCATTCTTAACCAGAAGACGGTCCCCTCGTAACACATTTTCCAACTTTTCAATAGAATGGCCCATGGGCCATTCCAAATGTGTGTAATGTAAGGAACGAAAATTTCTCCTGAGTCGCCCAAGAGTCCAAATGTTGTGTTCTATGAAAAAATTGTTCACAACTGTAATGTCTAATTTTCTGCTGAACGTATGATTTCGCTATTTCCTACGGTTAAGGCAGTATTTCCGTTCCTTTCATTACAGGCGTCACGGTTTGCATAGAATGGGCCCCATATATTATTCCCTTCCCAGCCTCTTACGGCAGAATTGAGGTCAAATCCGGATGTTCGGATGTCATGGTGTCCGGAATTTTTGAAGTCTGTCCAGATGAGTCTCTACTTTTTGCGAGTTTTTTGTTTACGACTCGAGTAAATCTCTTCAGATCTTCATTAACTTTTTTTTATCTAACCAGAACGACAATTTCGCATTTATCCATCTAGAGCATTTCATATATCTCGATATATCTGTTCACGGTAGCCTTCGGCTCGAGCCGCAATAACAATTTTGGCAAGATGTGCATAAACTCATATTAATCGATAGATCTATGAAAGCTCAACAATTTATAGAAGAAATTTTTTTTGTTTGCCCCTTGGACTTAGCTAGGGCCCTAAAAATTTATTTCTGCTAGCGTTTTAGTTTTTTCTATGTAAATGGGGAAAATTCTGTCAGATTGTCGTCATTCTTTTTCTATTTGAGAGATAAAAGAAAGCCTAACAGTATTCGTTGCATGTAACAGTATTCAAGTATAAATTTAGGGCCGATGTTAGCCCTAGCCAATATAATGTTTTTTATGTTGTAGAGAAGGTTGTGGGAGTCATTTTTTCCATTGAAGAATGAGTCCAGGGTCATAGGTCGTTTCTAATGTTGGCCGCACTCCAAAAAAATATTTTTTACTTATTGACGGGAACTTTTTGTCCATGGAAATATGGGTCACAGGTGGGAGCCCTCTGCTTAGTAAAGATTTGGAGAAGTTTTTACACACTTTCTTTTTCAATATTGGGGGGGGGGGGTTCGAGGTAAGTGTGACAGAGGGGGGGTGGTCGAAAAAAGGCGATTCTTGCGTGACATACTTTATGAATGGCCCCTCATCTACTCTCTGATGCATACGTGCATGTTTTCTATTTACGGTCTGTATTCAAACATTAGAATATATCCGTTATTTAAATAATTTCTTTTGGAAACGTAGATCAAAATAGTCAAGGGAGCGTCCACATTCTACATCGATAAGATGTGACTAAATGGCATTGAATCTGAGCTTTTTCGAGCCAAGGACAGCCGAGTAGTTTTTAGTATTTCGTACATAACCCGAGCAAATCTCCTCAAAACGTTTTTAATCCAAAGGTCTACTAATACTCAACCATCTTTGAGCCCGTGTGTTTTTTCTACATAAATCGGGTAAATATTATCAGATGTTCGTAATTTTCTTTTATCATGAAAGATAATCGAAAAATTGAGTTGTGGAGTGGAATTCGGGCAAAACCAGTTAAGAATTTTCGAAGTTAAGTAACGGGTCCCTTGCATATGTTTTGACTGAATTTAGCTCGTAAACTTCTTTACAAACCGAACTAACCTTTTTTTCGAGAGGCTTTGGTTTTGTATGCAAACAAAGTGACTCAAAAATGTCCCAAGGTTCGGCCCTGGAAATAAAAAGTGCCTGCGGACCAAATATTTTCGAGCGTTTCATAGGGCCGTTAACTGCCACTAACTCTCAGAAATTTTTTCTTTTAGAAAACATTCCGGACATTCCAGTCATCGAAACGATTTTGGGCTCGGAGCGGGCGGTCGAAAAAATTATGTCCACCCACACATGTCTCCAGTGGTGGGGTGCAAAAAAGGAGCGTTGTAAAATAAAACGCCGCTATATTGTGTTAAATGTTTGTTTAATTTTCCATATATAATTAATTTTTGTATTGTATAATTTTATTATGTAGATCGAATAGATATGCGGTCAATATAACATGTCGGTTTTTGTTTCTGTTTAAATATTTAAGAATGAATATACATAAATAGTTACATGAAATATATTATTTGTATAGAAATATTTACAAATAAATTAAAAATAAAACACTTTTAAATATTAAACAATTTAAACGATTATGCAGGTAACCTAGTGAATTATTAATTTAAAAAATAATTTTCAATTGAAAAACAAACGTATTGTTTATTTCTAATAAATTACAAAAATATATTTTCAAATTAAACGTTTCTTCATATCAACTAAGAAGGTAAAGATTTGGTTTCTTTCATTAATGTTCTAGAGTGTTATTTGGTCTGATTATATATTATCGATATATTATTATTATTACATGATAGTATCCATTGGGTTGAAAATATTTTCTTTAAACAAAAATTTTTTTAACAAAATCTTTTTTATATATTTTGACTTTTGATTTCGACATTTCGACGTGAAATCGTGGTAAAAAATATCTAATTTTTAGAAACGAAGATCTTTGGTTAAATAAGTAGCTCAGCGTATCGTGAAAACACAGAAAATAAGTCTTATAGTGACTTTGGAGTGGGGATTGGGTAGTTAGAAAGGGTAGCGCCTGATTGCATATGAGCGGAGTGTGGTAGTCCGAGTCATGTTCCAGGCGTGCAACTGTCTAACTATCAAGTGCTCTTTTTACGTCCACGTCGTAGTCCCCGGGACCTCAATTCTCTTCGGAGTTTTGTGCTAAACTTAAGAGTGCTACCTGATGACTTGCCTACGAGTCATCGGGGAAACGGAAGTAGGTTGGGCGTTTAGTTAACCTCCAAACACCGGAAAAAATGGATACCGGTTATGAACTCAACAACACAGCCTCGGATCGGACAGGATAAACGGCAACGACACAAGCAAAGGAAAAAGGACAATGATTTAAAACTAGGAACATGGAATGTAAGATCTCTGTTGCGGCCAGAAGGATTGAGATCTCTCACAAGTGCGCTAAGAGCGGCAAAAATTGACATCACGGCAGTGCAAGAAACGAGATGGCCTGGAAAGGACACCATGATCAGTGGAGACTATAAGTTCTACTACAGTGGAAAAAGTAATGACGGTCCAAGAGAGTATGGAACAGGTTTCATGGTTTACGACACAGCTAGAAACGCGGTGACTGGTTTCAATCCTGTTGACGAGCGATTGTGCTCTCTACGGATAAGAGATAAGACAACGAAGCGAAGGAGCTATTTTACGAGAAACTGGTCGAGATATATGATGGAGCGCCGAAACGTGACATTAAGATTCTGCTTGGAGATCTGAATGTCAAGGTAGGTCGCGAAGTCTTCTATCGTCCCACAATTGGTAAATACAGCCTCCATGAAAACTCTAACGACAACGGTACGCGGGTAGTTCATTTCGCAGCATCAAGAAACATGGAGCAGTACGTATTTCGAACATAAAAACATCCGCAAAGCGACATGGGTATCACCTTATGGACAAACCAAAACCAGATTGATCACGTTTTGATAGATGGACGGCACTGTTCAAATGTATTGGATGTCAGGAGCTGTAGAGGACCAAATGTTGGTTCTGACCACTACTTGGTTAAAGTGGTTGTTAAGTCTCGCATATCGGTCCACCAGAACCGAAAACAGGCATTGAAAAAGTGGGACGTTGAAAAACTGCAGAACGAAGACATCAAACACAAATACGTGGATAGTTTGGAGAGAAAAATTATCGAAGAAACGGTCACCAAGCAACACAGTATAGACCGCAGCTGGAAATAGTGTGTATCCTTGGTATCTAGGATACCGGGAAGTTTGGGGGCCGAAACACCGGATACCGGGAAATCTTGTTCGGGAAATGTGCTCGAGCGAAGCTCGAGCGGTTCACGTTTCGGGAAATATGCTCAAGCGAAGCTCGAGCGGTTCACGTTTCGGGAAATATGCTCGAGCAAAGCTCGAACGGTTTACGTTATGGAAGTGAGAAATGACTAAAAATGGGAAATCGCTTGAAAGTAGGAAAAGACTAAAAAATGGGAAATCGCTTCAGGATGGGAAATGACTAAAAAATTGGAAATCGCTTCAAGATGGGAAATGACTAAGAAATAGGAAATCGCTTCAAAGTGGGAAATGACTAAAAATGGGAAATCGCTTCAAAGTAGCAAAAGACTAAAAAATGACTAAAAATGGGAAATTGCTGAAAACGGGAAATGAATAAAAAAAATGGAAATTGCTGAAAAATGTGAAATGAATGAAAAATGGGAAATTAATGAAAAACGGGAAATAAATAAAAAATGGGAAATGGCTGAAAAATGGAAAGTGAGTAAACAACTTACTTGAAAAAAATTATGAAAAATTTCGCTAGCTCCGCCTGCGCCTTTTATAAACTCTTAAAATATTTGATTGAGATTTTGATGACTTCGTTTGATATATCAAAACCTCGTTGAAAAGTATTAAAAAAAATGTAGCTCGCTCCGCTCGCGATTCATAAATTTTTCTTTGTGAAATGTTGATTGATGTGTCAACAATTTCGGAAAAAATTATTTAAAAAAAATTCTCGCTCGCTCCGCTCGCTATTCATAAATTTTTCTTTGTAAAATATTGATTGATATGTCGAGGGTTTCGTCAAAAAGTATGAAAAAAAATCTCACTCGCTCCACTCGCAGCTATTTCAACATTTTGGTCACCGGGAAATAACTTTTGGCCACCGGGAAATCGCATTTTGATCACCAGAAAATCTCAATTTTTCACCGGGAAATCTCGATTCCTCAGTGGGAAATTTTATCGATTTTAGACGGATACCAGGAAAAAATGGAAAATCGGACTTGGATACCGGGAAAAAAACATTATTTCCAGCCGCGGTATAGACGATGCGTGGAATCAAATCAGGCGGAATGTAGAGAGCGCCGCAGCAGAGACTTTGGGAACGACAACGGGAAATAAAAGAAATAGCTGGTTCGACGATGAATGCCAGCGAGCTCTGGAGAACAAAAATGCAGCTCGACTAAAAACTCTGAGTCGATACACTCGAGCAGGCCAGGCAGAGTACCGTTCGAAGAGAAATTTCGCTCGAAAACTGTTCCGAAACAAAAAACGGTTGCAGGATAGGAACGTTTTGATCGAAATTGAAAAGCTTGGCAATAGGAAGGAAACTCGGAACTTCTATCGGAAAGTAAACGAATCCAAAAATGGTTACAGTCAACAACCTTTGCTGTGTAAGGACAAGAATGGATTGGTCTTAGCAGATCAGGAAAAGTGCATTGCGAGATGGGCTGAGTACTTCAAAGAACTGCTTAATCCGAACACACCGCTCAACCGAAACGAAGAAAACAACGAATTGCCATCCCAAAGCATGGGTCTGGTTTCTTTTTTTACTATCTGAGATGAATTAAGCTTTTTAAAACAATAAACAATGTTTTTTGTCAATTCATAAAATTTTTATATGAAAAGAAAATTCAGAAAATCAACCTCGGCGAACTTTCGTGTATTGCCATGACCACTGCAAACATCATACCAACATCAAATGAATTTTTAAATTAATGTCTCATATCTGTAGACTATTTAGAGATGTTGACCCGACTTCTTAAGTCCAATCGTATGGGGCAAATGGGTTGATATGTACTGAAAAACGAGGCTGCTCAAAAATTTTCAAAAATTGCTCCTGCGGCAATAGCCGATCGACTTTTAAAAATGTTTTAAAGTGATAAATATGTCTTATCGAGTCTGGGGGCAGGCGTTTCAAAATAAAATAGTTTTTCAAAAACGCTACACCCTATTACGTATGGTTCGGAGTCGTGGTGCTTGACACAAAGAGACGAACAATCGCTGCACACGTTCGAAAGAAAAGTACTGCGGACAATATTTGGACCAGTGTTCGATCAAAGGCAGAACCGATGGCGCAGACGATTCAATCATGAGCTTAGTCAGCTTTATGGAGAGCCGGACATAGTCAAAACTACCAAAATAAGCCGACTGCGTTGGCTCGGTCATGTACAACGAATGAAAGATCATCGTATTCCGAAAAAAATCCTTAAAATCAGACCGGAGGGCAAGAGAGGTGCAGGGCGTCCAAAATCCAGATGGTATGACGCAGCTCTTGCCGACTCAAAAACTGTGGGAGTATCCAGCTGGGAGACGTTAGCTGCGGATAGATCCGGTTGGAGAAGCATGTTGTAGAAGGCAATTAAGAAGGTAAGTAAGTGACTTTGGAGTATGTGAACCAGAAAATATTAATTTATGCAACAAGTTGCGGTAAGAAGGCGTTTTTGTCACTAGATGTGGATTTTTCACATTGTGTGACAAAAACACGCTATTTTCGTAACATGTTTCATAGTACGTTTCATGCCACGTTTCTGTCACTTAGTAGTTCTAAAAGTTACCATTTTAATTGCTTTTTCAGTTACAAAAAGTACCCATTTCGCAACCGAAAAAAAATAAAACTTAACCACGTAATCCTATTATTAAACAATTCATTAGAAGGAAAAAGTTCTATTTAGCTAAAGTTGTTGTATTGCCTCGTCTGCAGAACATAAAATTTGCTGAAGTTCTGTTTACGCAACGAAATTGCATGATAGTTATTTATGCAACTGAGTGCAAAGTACTTTATTGGGCTCTAAATGTGTTATGACGCGAGGTCGCAGGCAGAGTGTCTTTATAGTGTCTAATAAAGTACTTTGCATCGAGTTCCATACAATGTTCTACGCAACAGAGGCGTCTAAAGTTCTGCTTTATGATAATCTGAATCTAAACTAGTTCACAAAGCGTCTATCACTTCGATTACTGACAACTCAGCAAGTCACCCACTACAAAATCTGGAGAACTTTTGAATTCTTTCAACTTGATTGATTGATAATAATTTTATTAACTTAAACTGTCTGACGGAATTAATTCAATTTGTCATAATTTCGAACTGCTACTATAAAATCTGAAAAAAGAAATTTGAAGACGACTTTATTATCAAAAAAAAAAAAACCCAGCACCATTGAAAAAAACATGATATCTCGAAATAATGTAACAAGTTCACAAAGTTAAAAAAAATACACACCTTTCCGACTGGGTTCCATGAGATGGCACATTCCCTTACAAAAAAAGACCCCACACAAAACCTTAAATACTTTCGGTAAGTAACGTGATACTTTGATAAATAACTTTTCGAATTTCACCAAAAATGAGGAAAACTTAAACATTAATCATTATCGGATCGATTACACACATAACATTTGCTTGAATTAACTTCAGTTCAATTGAAATTTGTCAGCATCAGGAAGTTCCTTTTTGTTTGCGAAGGAAAGTTGAATTTTTCAATTTACAACCAATAAATATTTGATTCGAACATCGCTGACTAAGTGATTTATCAGACAATTAAATTGATCTAAAAAATTATGTTGAATGCACGTATCATTGATTTCGTTTTTGTTTTTTTTTTTTGAATTTTTCAATTTTCTCCCAGAGCTGTGTTTGTTTTAGGTGATGCTGACAGTACTCTGTCAAACGAAAAATGAACAAATGATAAAGTGTATTACGGACTTTCGTTGGAATGGTTTTTAACGCATCTAGCAGCCGTGGTTTAATAATTCGTTTACAGTCCAAGAAATTAAAAAAGCAGCATATAATGACAATCCAACTTCTCCCACAACCACAACGATATAAAAAATTTGCTTGTGTATGTAGTATGTTGCAAATAATTTGTTAGCCGTTCCATGATCTGATGTACTCCCAAATCAAATCTCTGTACAATTCTAAAATGTCTGGCAAGCCATTGTAACTGGGACGCCGCTCACCATTCGGCTCGAAAAGATATCTAATTCGAAGCGTCGAGATGAATCTCGCCAGATCGTTGAAAACGAACGAGAGTGGGTCTTTTTTAGTGCAACCGCTGTCTGAACAACAGTCGGATTCATTGTTAATTTTCTTGTAGAGTTTTAAATCATCAGCAAACAGGAAACATCGTGAAGACGCAAAGATTGATGGCAGCTCATTTATGAAAATGAGAAACAGTAACGGTCCGAGAATCGAACCCTGCGGGACCCCAGAGCTGGGGAATATTTCTTGCGATTTCATGTTAGCCATTACTACATGCTGTTTAGGGCAAGTCAGGTATGATTTAAACCAATCTATAAGCCTGCCGTTAATGCCAAAACTGGTGAGTTTTCGTAATAAAAGAGTTTGTGACATTTTGTCGAAGACCTTGCTGAAATCTGTATACAATGTGTCAACTTGACCCCATTTTCATGACTATGTCCCGGGATTTGATCATTTTCCCCTAAAACCCCGAAACACGTGTTCTAAAAAATTTTATTCTCTACAACTTTGCCTCTGACAGTAAATCTCAGCAGTTGAGCAAATATAGACAAAAAATCATCTCTGTTTCTTAGTGCTTAGACCACTGACACAATTTCCCATTTTTTTTGACATCAAATGCTTTCATTCGACACCAAAATGAATTTCCGTGCTATACTTGCTGAGATATTTGCGAAAAAGTTTCACCGACCCTCGAAAAACGTATCACTTTTTGGATCATATCTCCGGAACCACTTGACCGATTTTGCTCATCTTTGAACTTGAATCATGGGACATATGTACCTTTTAGGGGAAAAATTTAGGGTGATCGGGTGCGGCCGTTAAAAAAAAGACGGAAGGCACAAGCCTACATTTTTTTCGCTGATTCGTCATCTCCAGACGATAATAAATGCACCCCCCTCACTCCCGCCTCGATCTCCCCTATGTTACAATAAAATTGTTTGTAGTAAACAAAAAGTACCTTTGTATTTCGTACGGGTCCAAACAAACGAGCAATTTGAATTGTCGATCTCAGCAATTCTAAAACTACTTTTCGCATCAATTTTCATTGCATACGAACAAATCCTTAATGACGCTTTTCGCATATAATAAAAGTAGATACGGAAAGTACTCATCATCATCATCATCATCACACTTTATAGACCGTTTGTACCTTTCGGTGTGAGGTCTTTACTACTGATCATGGACCACCCTTCTCCATACCCCCCTATCCTGTGCCAAGGAGATGGTTTGTTCGCCTAGAGAAAGTCCCCTAACTTCTAAATCGGATTTAATTGAGTCTATAAACCTTCTCCTACGGAAAGTACTAGATATAAGAATTGCTGAGATCGACAATTCAAATTGCTCGTTCGTTTTCACACTTATAGAGCATTTTTGAGTGAAGCACATTAGAATCGCTTCCGAAATATAGGTCCCTTCGCATAGAACAACTACGTACGTGTGGAGATTAACAGTTTTTCGCACGCTTGGTTCGTACTTACGTTTGTAACAAATCTTTCGCTGTAGAAAAGTCTAAATTTTGAAAATGTTGACAAATTTGTACAACTTGAAAAAATGTACGACAAATATAAAATTGCCCGTTGCTTTAGGCGATCGGTTTCAAACTCAAAATAATTTCCCGATTTTGACCATCGAACTGTCGAAAAGAAAATCTCGAAAATTGGCGATCAAAGATTCGCTCTTTTCAAATGTAGACTTATCTTTATGAGGATATTACATTCACGTTATAATCTTTTGTAGATGATCATTGGTATTATTACAACATTGAATATGAATAATTTTGTTAATACTTTGTAAATTTGATATCTAACTATCGTCAACCTTATCACTGAATACGTCCACGTATATTTTATTGGTATAGAACAACTGACGATCAATTGCTGTAAATTCGTCGGTTGGCTAAAACAAGTTTATAAATTTCCAAACAAAAACAATTTCCTTTTTTTTTTCAAATTAATTTGAAAAATTAGCAACAAGTCATTAGGCACAAAAACTTACCTCTTTCTTTTTATTCAATTTACGTAATGCGTTCAACAGTAAAATTATTCAACAAAAAAAAATATATTTCTACTAAGGTGAAAAAACTCTCAGGCTGCGTAACAATGTGGCCAAAACATTTGCCAAGCATTCAGCTTGCAAGGCTAACGGTCCGGCACCGAATGGTCCTGTCTCAACACCAGCTAATTCACGAAAACTAGACGCCACATCATGCACTTTCAGGACAATGTTTCGCGTTTGTAACGGTGCCGATGTATGTTTGGTCATATCTTGCGCCAATTCAGTGATCCGTCGCAAGGCTGTCAAGCACGACGTCAAATGTTCCGGTAATTGTGTACCGGTCGAATTAGACATTGCAATGACAAGGAATTTGGAAGCAGTAACCAAATGCAATGCACGTTCAGTGAGTTCATTGCGAGCTTGTTGAAATTTGTCTTCATCGATTAACACTCCACCACCGGCTGCTTGTGCGGCTGAACATTGGGCGGCTATTTGGTCCAATTTGAATAGCAGACCAGCCATGGCGACGTCAGTTTTAGCTAAAAGTGATTCAACATTGACAATGACATGACCGTTGCGAGGTTCTGGTAGGGGACTACCGCCATTTGTTTTCGGGATTTGATGATTCGGGCTCGAATTGATGGGTGTTGGTATTTTTCGTGACAATTGGGGAGAACACAGTAGTGATAGTTGAGGCTTAGATTCAACGGGTGGATTCTGCATACAAATTGGTGGACAATCACTGAGTGATCGATAATGTCCGTTGTTACGAACAGCCGGAATCGGGGACACACCATTACTACCGTTACTACCATTGCTGTTCGTAAATGCACGGTCAATGACATTACAGTTCGTCAAATGTCGATTCATATGAGGTGATCCGATAGTAGCAAGCCGTGCAGGTGACTCGGGATGTGTATTTTTTGGTAAAGGAACTGGATTTCGGAAAATGGGTTTAGTTGGTACTGGAGGAACATTTGGCTTACGGGGTGGTAGTGTCACTAGAGGAGTTACGTGATTATTGTTATCATTTCTTGGTGGTAGCACAGGTGGTTCTAGTCCATAATAATTACCGGTTCCACCTCCATTCAGACGAGTAGTGTTTGACGCTACTCGAATTGGTGAATTCAGTTTACTTTGAAGCTCGACACTTTTCGGAGGTCGTTCAGGTGGTGGATGTTGATTAAAGTGTTCGCATCGTCTTGGTGGAGGTCTTACACTTTCATCCGTTTCAGTGTATGCAGGTGATTCTATTTCCACTTTCTTTGACTTTGCACAACAAGAGAACGGCCCCTTACGTTCGACAGTTGCATATTCTAAAACGACTGGCTTGGTATGGACTGTTGACAGGGAATTGATATATAGACTCTCTTTGGGATAATCATCCTTAACTATTGGCACATTTGGTTCAGTCTCATTATTTCTGAGCTCCTCATCATTAAGTCCAGGAGGTGGTGGAATTATAAATGACATAATCTCTTCTGGGGTTAATTCTTTTGCTGGAGTTATTTTTTGTGTTGGTGGAGCAATGACGACTTGAGCGAGAAATTTCTCAAAATCAGTTTTATCATTCGAAGCTAATCCTGTGCCATTTGTATCGTCAAAGCCGCGAGGAGCCGAACTGATTATGGAAAAAGCATCTAATTCGTCTGGAGTTTGTGGTGGAGGAATGGCTGTCAAGTCGATAACGTCGGGGTCATTTTCAATAAATGTATCGTCGCCGATCTCGAATCCGTACAGTTCCGTCAATTTTTTAGCCGCCAAATCAATGTCCTGTGTGGTTTCATTGTTGCTAGCTTCCTTCAGTTGGCGCAAATATTCTTTGAGATTAGTATCCTTCGAATCTGGGCCCAACACCGAGCTATCCGGACTGTGTAAGCCAAAACTGGAGCGAAAACTTTTGTGATTGTTGCGATCAGCTTGATTCCGATGGATCGGTGAGCTATTTGGCGTGGAAACTGATTCAGAATCACTTTCACTTTGCGATAAATCATTACTTATGGCGTGTAAGTCATTGAGTAACTGACTCAAACCCTGTACCCTACGTTGAGCTTTTGGAGTGCCTTCATGCGATTTTGAACTTTCGATCGGAACATTCGAACCTAGCAGACTTAATCCCTTTGTTATGCCACTCAAATCATGATTTATTGACTCTGTTAACAGAACTAAGGAGTCACTGTGCTTCAACACGCCCGGAGCATCTTCATTCGATGACACTTTGCTGCTGGACATACTTTCACAATCGCTGTCCATGTCAATTGAGGAACCATTCCACCGAGCCTTTCCATTTGCCTTAATCTCATATTCGTTGACCAATTCGCCGTGTTCATTTAAGTATTTTTCGGAACTTTCAACCATTCGCTGCATCTCAGCTACACGTCGCAAGACTTCCTCGTTACGTGTTTCAACCAGACCATTTATTGGTTTCCCCTTAACCCGCTCCAGTATTTCCATCGTCATGACACTGTGTAAATCTAAGCCAAAATCGTCACCGCCGTTTGACACCTTGTGATTATTATTGGACATCGTTGAGTTCATATTTCTATCACAGTGACTTTGATCATCTCCGATGAGTGTTGTTTGATTAACAGACTGATATGGTGGAGACTGTAAAAATGCCATGCTATGCATCCGACCATGTGCTGTCGGTAAATAGCTCCAGTTCGCTGGAAAGACAGAATGTTGAGACAGATATGGTGGTGCATTGTCCTCGGGATAGTCGTCATCGTCGTCGAGTTCCTTTTCTACATTCAGCTGTTTACCTAATTCACGTAAATGGAAAGCAATTTTTAATTGAAATTTTTTTTTTGTTTTTGAACTTTGCTGTTACCGGTTATTAGTTTGTGATAACCAGCCAGAACTAACGTAAATTCGCAGGCATCTCTGTCTTCCATTGAAAAGGTAACAAGTTTATCGGGTTGAATGTAAACGCTTACAGAATGTGTCACATCGTCTTCACGTGTTACCACAACACGAGTTAGATGTTCAATATTGCAAATAGGTTGTGGCTGTAATTCAAACAAGAATAGCAGATTAATCAACGAACTGGTCGCACGCTAGGAGACTAATGGATTAATTTCAAAGTAACAGCAAAGTCTAACAGATTTGTAAACAAGTTTAACGAAACGTCCTCTTTCTTTAGTAGCGCCCGTTGACTATTTCGTTCCTTCGCGACTTTCAAGACGGTTTCCCAATAATTGCACAGAAAAGTGTCCTGTTACTTGTAAATGGGTGCTGTATAAACGGCTGTATAAACGGCTATCTAAATTCAACATTACTACCACTCTGTTCATCCTTGTAGGAGCACTACCCTAAAACTTCGGTCTAACTACACTTTCGTCTTTAAGAAATACGCCTTACTCTTTTGCAAGTACCCTTTCATTCCTTGTGGAAAACTCTTTGGCCACCGACACACTTGACGTGTTTAACTACATCTTGGGCGATGTTGACCACATCCCTAATAAAAACCTCTTCTGGCAGACCCAAGATTACATTAATTATTTGTGCTGCTTACAAACATCTCCATTATAAATGTTTGGAGAGTTAAATGTGTCAACATTTGAGCAAACTTGCTAAAACTGATTTGGTAACATCTCTTGTTGTTATCCCAAATTAAATTATTTATGAATTAGTAGAAATGCATGAAAGCGATTTCAATTAGAGACAGTGTCTATTTACACATGATTAGCAATTCGAAGAGCAGAGCCGTATTTATGTCGTACAACTTTTAAATTGTTTTTGAATTAATTTATTCGAAAATTATTCCTTTCCATGGGGGACTGTATCTTCTACCATGTTAGTATTCTTAAAATACAAATACCTAATCCGTTCCTGCAACGGACTAAACTCATCTTATCCAAGTTTGAGAAGTCGTGAAAGCGTATCGCACTGTGTAACATTAATTTGGAAAATTCCTCGGAAAATTCAATAATGTATGCTGGCGTAGGCTATATATACGTCGAAACAGAACATTGAATGCTTTGGTGCGATGGAATTTCATTAAATTTTTGGTATTATGATTTTCAATGTGACGTTAAACAAAATTCAAACAGCAACTTGTCATCACCGCTTAATTAAGCTTAACAATCTCATCGAATATTATGAATGGGTTTCAAACATAAAATGTACCAAGCTTCCAGAGAACCCTTCACGCAGAATATTTTACAATAGCAAGCCCATGCTACCGAAACATCATGCTTCACATCACTCGAAAACTAATTACAATTTCTAGCTAACCTCAAAAACGCTCTTTGTAGCTGCATGCCATGTTCAGCGAATACGTATTTTGTATATATAATTCATAAGGATTTTTCTGTATTTGTTGTTCTCGTACACTTTTCAACAATTATATATTCGAATTAGGGTTCAGAGTTTTTGTGTAATCGTTTAAAATGGTTGTGACTGTCTGTTGAGCTAAATACTCCCATGGGGCTGTGATACATGACTTTTGGCCACTGTGAAAATGAAACTTCATTAACAGGAAATGTATAATTAAAGTAAATCACATTTTGAAACATTTTCTCCCTGGCTAAGGGTGACGGAATTCACGTTAAGCATGTGGTCCACACTCACCAACCCGCACTGGCCCGCGTGGTGTTTCATGGCTAAATACCCCTAATTGGGAGGCCTCATCCAGCAATGGATAATATGGCTACAAATATAAAATATAAGGGTGAAGGGAGTGTACATGGAGGAGCTAAATTCGTTCGATCTCTTTCAATAAAGCGTCATGTCGTCTTTTCACTTCCATCGTATAGTACGGTGAGATGAAACTTTACTTGAGGGAAAGGAGTGGTTCGAGAATTAGAGAAAAAACCCACTCGTTTAGTCCGACGTCGGCTTATGTCAAAGTATATGATGACAATTGTCTAGTGACATTTGATAAATTTCATAATGAAATTTTGTATAATTTGACATAAGCCGACGGCGCACTAAAATTGTGTATAACCAGATGGTCCTGACTAGAGGTGAGCGGTCCGTCCGGAAATCCTAAAAAACCTGACCCGAGCCCGACCCGAAATAATTTTCAGGTCGGGTCGGGTTGAAATTTCATTGGGTCGGGTTTTGCTTCGATCTTGTCGGGTCACAGATCAGACCGATTAAAGTTTGGTTAAAAAAACGACTTCGGTTCCTTCAAAATTTGTTAAATGTCTTTGTTTTCAATTTTTCTCTCTGAACAGAGTCGTTTGTTGGGTATTGGCAATACCAGCACCTGAGGCCACAGAGAAGCGGATCTATGGAGATGCGAGCTTTGTCAAGTCTCCACGACGAACCGCTTTAAGCAGGGATCATTTCTCACAATTATTATTCTTAGGCAAGAACATTGAGATATATTTAAATTAAATGAAGCAAACATTTAGTTCATATATTTGGTTACTGTTTTACACAAAGGTTTTTAATGTTGTTTTTACCTTGCAATCTAAAATTAAATGAACAAAAATTGCATTCAGGTTTCAAAATTTTATACCATTTGCGATTGGGTTCGGGTCGGTTCTGGTTTTCATAAAACAAGAAAATCAGGATTCGAATTTTACCCGAAATTTTAGACCGGGTTCGGGTCGCGTCGGGTTTCGAAAAAGGGTTGGCCCGCACACCTCTAGTGTTCGGCAGTAAAATAAATAGGCATCCAGTAGAGTCGTTCGGACGTGCCAGGCCTGGTGACTTTCCCGTGTCGAAAAGAATTCGCTGTTCCGGCGATTAAGGTCACAGAAGACGAAATATTGTTATGTTTATTTCTGTGTTCACAATAGACCATGGTCGTTTTACCTCATTTATTTTTGGTGGACAGATAGCGTTGAAGAAATAATGTATACAAAGAAAAACGTTTAGAAATTCTTTTTTTAATATTTTAAAACTTCAAATGAAACGACCGAAAATTTTTTGAAAACTTTCGCGCTCGAAGAAATGTACCAGAAAATGTACTAATTTTAACAATTACCAACTTAATAAAATGAAATTTCATAGAAATACAAAGGATGAACTGTCATTGGAGATTGACTCGGGATTGAGAACAAATTTCTTAAATTGACGATATAAATAAGTTTAAGACGACTTTTCGGTAATTTCTTGAGCAAATCTCATTTTTTCATAGTGAACTTTCATTTATAACAATAACTGAAAAAGGACCACGGCCTATTGACCGGGGCCCTGATTTTTTTATATTACTAATCGATTCAGAACATAATTCTGAGCAAAAAATCGACATACAGTGAGGCAAGCCTAAGATTGTGCAACTTTTCATAATTTTTGTTTCAGCTGGCAATTTATGAATAAAAGTTATACATAGTTTGCAGAATACTTGAGACATCAAATCGAGGGGAAGTCACGTCGATTTAACTTCGTATACAGCATCGAAAATGTCTTGATGTGTACCCCTTCACATCTAGCTACGTGTGTGTCTGTAAATCAAAAACATTAAACTACATGACATGTGTTCAAAAGGTCCACGTAACATTAAAAATACAAGAAAGCGAAAGCTTTCAATGAAATGAGTTTAAACGTCCCGTTAGGTTCATATAAATTACACACATCATCGAAATATTTCTTTACGCACTTCACTGTTGTACCGAAATTATAAGTTCTTCATCGAAGTATAGTTGTTTTCTTGAGGGAAGAACTTTGCTTGCTATAATCAAAACAACTACGGTCATGTCATGTAATTAATGTTTACATTGACAGACAAACACATAGCTCGATGTGAAGGGGTAATCACTACATGCGATCTGCGACTCTTTATATGAAATTAAATGGTCGTGACTACCCCTCGGTTTGATGTCTCAAGTATTCTGCAAACTATGTATAACTTGTATTCATAAATTGCCAGCTGAAACAAAAATTATGAAAAGTTGCGCAATCTTAGGCTTGTCTCAGTGTAGAACGCCTCGAAAATTTTCCGTCTTTTTTATAAAGCTTACAAGGAGGATGCAATCCACCTACCTGCCATTTGACACTTATTCGTGATTTTTCATTTTTAATCGAAAGACATTATAGTTCTATACTAAGTAAAAAATTGTTCTAATGAACTACTCAGAAACTTAAGGTTTTTTTATATAGTGGAGTGAAAATAGGAAAAAAGAGAAAATTTGACCACTTAACTCACTCCATAAAAAACGGTACATTTTTCAGCCATGTCGTAGAACGATTTTTTGCTCAGAATTACATTCTAAATGAAATAAAAATTTGAAAAGAATAGGCGCATAGGTAATTTAATCAAGTGATTAGAGGTCACCGCAAGTATATAGAAGAATTGAAAAGTGAATCCGATTAATAATAGTAAGGCACAATAACATACAGATTATTTAAATGGCACACAAGCACAATGAAACAAAAGTAAAACTGATATATTGCGAGCCTTTCGGCAACTAAATTTAGCAATTGTTGAAAAATAGAATGAGAGTAATTTAAAACACTTACAAAACAGGAAATATTCAAGCCACCCTTAACTCATTTCGAAGCCCGTAATTTATTATTTTACATGGAAAAAATCTTCATTTACTCACCACTGAATTTCGAACGCCCGCAATTTGACTAAGTCCAAAACGGGGACTAATTAATAATACCCTCTCAACACCATCCCTTTGGTTCGTACTAAAGCATTTGGCTCCATAACTGGGTAGTCCCGATATAATATCTAAGTAGTGAATTTTTGCCTGAAACAAAAAAGGATAATAAATATATTTTTTTTACTTTTGTTTTATGGGAAAAAAGGCTTTCCCGTTGGGTTTTATCATTAAAAAAAAAAAAAAAACATATTGTGACAAGACGTTTTATTTAAACAGAATGTAAAATAATCCAAGTAATTATTTATTTTTGTAAAACCGCTTTCATTCAACTGTTGGTTACGATTTTTTTTTCACACGAAATTGAATTTATGTGTCCCCACATCTTCCTTTCAATCGCAATAAATGGACTTTTTTTAGCGGCAATGGAAATTCAATGAAAATTGAATCTAATTCGCTTACCGTTACATTGACAACTAGTTCTTTATGAGCATTCATTCGAAACATTAATTTTTATGGCGTACTTCACAACTCGGTAACGAAAAAAAATGCTTTTATTGCCTTTATTGTGAAAAACGTTCCATCTGCTACTCACATTGATGTTCTCACAAATAATGTCTTCCCTCCCCTTCACCCAAAAAGGGTCCAAATTAATCCGAATCGTCACGTTTTATGTGCTCTCTGACCTTCCCCTCGAGTGTGACATAATTTTTAAACGACTTCTCTGTTATCCGAGGGAGATGAAAAATAAGGAACGAAAAGCAATGGACGAAATATGCTCGAGTTGGAATCTCGCCTCCGTACACAAAATTGCATGATGAAATTTATAATAAATGTAAAGCGACGCAACGAAACATTTTGTGCTATTGTGTGAAAAATTGTGTTTATAATTTGACATAAGCTGACGTCGCGACGCACTTAACGCGTGGATATGTTATAAACAACAACAAAATGACAGTTCAGGGGAGAAAATTTCTGTAAATAGGGAATTACAACCAGAACAAATATTTTTTATATAAGCGGTCGCTGACTTGTTTAATTTAAAGTATCTCTGGCCGTGCGTTAATTGTTGTATCTTATAAGTTTAACTTACTCTTTCTACGTCTGCTTTTTCTTTTAAACTTATTCCCATTCTGAAAAATTCCTTTTTGTATTCAAGTCTTTAACATACATTCTAGAGATAAAAACTAAACGTTTTGGAAACAAAAACTACACGGTAATGGTTAGCCCCCTTT
Organism: Pseudolycoriella hygida; assembly: GCA_029228625.1. Lineage (NCBI taxonomy): Eukaryota > Metazoa > Arthropoda > Insecta > Diptera > Sciaridae > Pseudolycoriella > Pseudolycoriella hygida. The sequence continues at coordinate 8,489,058 of CM055405.1, read as the reverse complement.
CCAATATTTTTTAAACGAATAGGCGTTTCCGGTTGAACATTTTTTTGGGGTTTATTCCACACAATTAAATTACTTCTATGAATGGTTATTTGTATTATGTGCAGAGAAGATATTATTGAGTTGTTACACGAAACACAATTTGTAAGGTAGTAATGAAATGAAGATAACATGGTTGTCTAGTTAAGCGTCATTTAGTTGAAATGAAAATACAAGAACAGCAAATTAGTCAGAGCGAAGATTTAGACAGAGGTTGAACTATTTTTTATCCCATTTTAAAAATTCGTTGGTAAAAAGTTGTTAGACTGTAAAATCCATAACGAGGCTTTCAATTAATTTTGTGTTAGAAGAAGTGTCACGTAAGAGATACCGCAAAAAAACCTCTTACAGAGGAGGTGTGACGCAAGTCTTTATGTCTGCTTACAAAAGCTGTGAAATCAGAAAAGTGTGACGCATTAATCATCTAAGTTAAAACTTTTTTTCTTACAGTTACAAAAGTTCTGAAATCAGAGGGGGGTGACGCATTAAGCTTGGATTCGCAACAAACATTTTTAAACAAAATTATGTTGAGTTCAAAAAATTGCGTCACAAATGCCAGACCTAACGACGAAACAGTTTTTCTGCACTTTCAGTTTTTACGCTGCGAAAATTTGACTTTTATTATCACATCGTTTAGGGTAAATTTAAAATTTTGCGTCTAAAAACTGAGTGTTGAAAAATTATTCTGTTGGTGGGTCTGGCATTTGTGACGCAATTTTTTGAACTCAACATAATTTTGTTTAAAAATGTTTGTTGCGAATCTAAGCTTAATGCGTCACCCCCCTCCGATGTCAGAACTTTTGTAACTGGAAGAAAATAGTTTTACCTAAGATAATTAATGCGTCACACTTTTCTGATTTCACAGCTTTTGTAAGCAGACATAAAGACTTGCGTCACACCTCCTCTGTAAGAGGTTTTTTTGCGGATATCAGTACTTTTGTAAGTTTGTAAACAACTTTCTAGCTGCCATAGTTCTAGAGGTATGAATCATCCCTCTGGAATCTGGAAGTGGCGTTATCCCGGGATTAGGCCACATTTTCCCAAAACCATGAAACACGTGTACGCCAAAATTTAATTCTCTACAACTTCGCCTTTGGAACGAACTTTCTAACTCTCATAGTTCTGGAGATTTGGGTTATCCTGCCTAATTATGGAAGTGTCCATATACCAGGATTGGGCCATATTTCCCCAAAACCCTGAAACACGTGTTCGCTAAAATTTAATTCTCTACAACTTCGACTTTGGCACCAACTTTCTAACTCTCATAGTTCAGGAGATCTGGGTCATCCTGCTAAAAATTGCCACAAACAAACAAACAAAGAAAGAAAGAAAGGTTTACCAAATTTTCTAGTTAAAAATATTCGATTTGAGTCCATTTCCACACAAAATAGCAACATTTTTTAAAAATTGAAGCAAATGGATTTTTTACTTGATTTTTCGATCAGAGAGAAGTAACTGAGCGTCATTACAATGACAAAATAATTCCATTAAAATTCTCAAGCTATGATTGCCAGTTACTTCTCTCTTTTCGAAAAATCAAGTAAAAAATCCATTTGCTTCAATTTGTAATTCCACGATCAAGAAAAAGCGAGTATTCTCACTCATAATTTGAATTCGATGAAATTAATATTCATCAGGACATCATGAAATATAACAAGTCAAAAAGTTCCTGTATATATGTTCCTTAGTCTACGAAAAAATTTCTTGTGAATTTTTTGGCGTGTAACACTTGCGTTACGGCCCCTTACTACCGTGGGGCCATGATGAATACTTAAGAATGATGATGAATACTTTGCAGAAATTCCGGATATCAAGTTTATGTTTACGCTTAAGAAATAGATTTGTTGACGCGATTTAGTCAGGTGATGAAAAAAATCTCACTCATGACTAAAACTTTCGGATATAAAAGATAAAAACGAAGATAGAAGCTATTGTTCTGCTTCCATGTTCTGATTCACAAATAGCAATTTACAATTTAGATGTTTCGAGTTTTTACCAATTCGAGAAAGACCAAAAATTATCCATAAAGATGAAACTTGCCAAAATGTTGTAGCCACTGGATTTGTGGTTAAGTAAGCCTATCCTTTCGATTAAACTGCTTACATTATTAAAGTCTTTTGAGTTCGATGCAAAAGCTGAAAATTATTCAAAAACTTTTGTTTTAGAATAACTTTCACAGTTCGGATACCACCCTTAATTATTGCTTTTTAAAGTGAGGGAGCGTCAAACAATATAAATATTATCATAAAAAAGGAAAATCTACCAAATTTTGTCTGTATAATAAAATGAGATGTCGAGTAATTTAGTGGTTTGTAAAGTTTAGATATCCGAAGGCACCTATCACTTCATTTAAAAAGTTGTTGTTGGACAGAATTTATTATGATGAGAGGAGCGCTAAATAGGTTCGAATTAATCGAATAATGGTGTTTATACAAAAAAAAAAGTACGATTTCCGTCCATCATCATTACAAAAGTTTTGAATTGAATTCATGTGAGGGAAGTAAGTGAATTTTATGATTTTTTTTCTTTTGTTTTATCGAAAAAAAAATGGAAATCATCAATTCGAATCGACAAAACTAATTCCACTATTTGGAGCCTCTAAAACATAAAGAAAGTGTCACGGCAAAGCCGTACAATATTAATGTTTATCTCATTATTGTGGTGATTTCCCCTGAAAACTATTGCTCTAAAAGAAAATTCAAAACATTATTCTCAGACGTCAAACGAATTTTTCATTTTCCTTTGTCTTTTTCTCGTTTTCGCTTATGCGATAAAATAGCGTATCATAACGATAAAAAGAAAAGCCACAGGTTGATCTCGTAGCCCCACACAAAAAATTTTAAGAGTACAAAACGCCCAAAAAGTTTTTTTTTTTAATTTTTTGAATGAAAACAGGCCGAGTGAAATTTTCCTCAGGATTTTTTTTGGAAATTTTGGAAAAAAATTACTTCGAAGGACATGCGTCTGCAAAAATCGTTCTACAAAATTCGTTCGTTGATCAAATTTAACGAAGGAGGCGTCGCCGCCGCGCCGTTCGATAGGTAGAAAAATGTGATACGATGGCGGTATCGCAAGAGGGGGTTTCGTTTTTTGTTCGTATGTGGACCAGCGTCACGCTACCGCGCGCCCATGAACCAATTTTCAAGATCTCTTTTTCTTGAAAGAAAATTGAAAAAATGATGACGGAATTGAATTTGGACAAAATCGGTTGAAAAGTTACGGTCAAAAAACTGGTTTTTAAAGGTCGGTGAAAATTTTTGACTTATGCGAAACGAAAACGGAAATCGCTATCCAAGTTTATGAATGAAAGATATGGACATCAGAAAATCAAAGAAAATTAAATTGGTGAAAAGTGCTTTGCCTGTGGGTCGAGAAATGCAAAATGCTTTTTTTCAACTCTGGACCTATTTTCATCGACGTATTATTCTATCATTTGTAGCATTTTGGGTCTAAAAAAAAATTGACATTCGCCGAACTATATGTTCACAGAAAAATATCTTTGCAACGAATTTCTCATTTTCTTTTGCTGTGTGTTTTCCCTTAACCCTAAGGAACTCATAACAGCGAAGAGTGGAAAAATTCTCCTAAAAGACAGGGGCGCCGCTTTATATTTTTTCGTAGTGTTGCCCGAATATATCTCGGGACCAGTAAATTCTAGGTCATACGAAACTAAAGCTTACAGGTACAATGATTTTTAGTATCAGCATCATCATGTCTAACGGCTATAGGTAAAAGGATTCTACAAGAAGATTATGTCTACTTTAGTATAACGTGAAATTGGAACCGTGCGGGCTGTGTACCCGCGAATTGGAATTTTGTTAATGGAAAATTTGAAAGATTTATGCGGACACGAAATTGCATGATTTATTTCAAAATAGTGATATGAGTACAGGCCACTATGTCAAAAAAAGTCGTCTCGCTCGCTAGAGAGTTTAGATGAATTTCGACTTGTGGAGACGAAGCTTCCTAACTAATTTTTTTTTCTTGGACCTCATCGACCGGTAATAGCCGGTTAAAACCTGTCTTATGTAAAACTTCAAACTCAAATATCTCCGTCAAATCTGAATATCTTTTGATGATCTCGACGGTTTCGGAAACTTTGATTCAATACCTATAATCCATGGAACAACTTTTTTGCAAAGGGTCCAGGATATCCCGGACGTTTTGGAAGGGTATTCGTATACGATATCAAAGATAGCTGGCCGAGCTCTGATATATCAAATGGTCAGGAGCCACAGCCCTGTGATTAGTAATTTCCTATTCAATTTTTTCTTTCAAAAATGTGAGAATTAATGTGCGTTTCAAACGATTTCCCCCATTTTCACCAGAGGAAAGGTGAAAGGTCCGTAGAGGTCACTTCCTAGAATTCCATATCTCCATATTTCCTCTGTTTTTTTATCTCTCTTTGAGACTTAGATAGAGATTGATGTCTCTAAAGGTTAATTCCTAGAATTTAATCGCCCCTTAAGGCACATTTTATTCCGATTGTTAGAACTCAAGGATGAGAAGTACTTCGTTCAGTATTTTCTGAGGTATGAGGTCCACGAAAGAAATTTAGTGCGGAAACTTACACCCCTTTAATGATATCTTTTAAACTCCTTAGGAGAGATGACGTTATTTCCCGGACTGTATGCCAAAACACAATATTCCAATCAGATAAAAAAGATTTTCAACATTTTTCATTACATCAGAACTTCTGATTCAGAAGGGGCAATAGTGTGTTTTTTAGATAGACATGTTAAATATTGAGAAAAAAATGTTTGTCGTTGCACCGACGAGTCGTAGTGTTGCTCAGCCTCGACAAATTTAATCGTAGTGTTGCCCGAGCCTCGAGGCAAGACCGTTTCCGGCGCCCCTGCTAAAAGATCTAAGTTTGCTTTAAGATCGGCCCTATTATGTAGTTTTTTTTATACACCTCAGTGGCTGTCTAGGGAGATAAGTCATACATTACTGTCTTGTATCAAAATTGGTGTTTTTGATTTCCTTCTTCGGTGTATAAAAACTCGTACGTTTCTGCAGGATAATTTATTTATCCTCTCGAATGATTATATCCCTTGCCTTCGGCTCAGGATACAAGCTTCCTCCCCGAAGATAAATAAATTCGAAGATAAATAAACGCTCACATGAAAAGGGCATAACTGCTCCTAAAGATCGGTTTCCTCTTTTCTACTATCACCATGACTTGATAAGTTGTGGAATTTTTAATATTTCGTTAAAAACATTTACGAATTGCACCAGCAACGGTTTATGCTGAACTCATTGCATCGCCGGGGCGGGTGTTTTGTTCTGCATTTTGGATATTATTTACTGCCATTATCTGACTGTGACAGCCACACAAATAGAGAGAGCTTTCACCCTCATATTCACTTAGATACTGCACAGGAAATGGTCTTTAAAATTGTTTTTTGAATAACTCCCATCATGCAGAGTGCAAGCACATACAAACAGGAAAACTAATATCGTAATTCCAGTCGTGCATCCGCATCAATCGGAACTTCTGGTTGCAAGTGCCCACTTTCACACAAATCTGTTGCAAACGAGGAAATACTCAAAATTGAAATTTTTGTTTCAATCGGCCATGTCATGCGAAATTATTACAAATCGGGATATTCTCATCAATTTAATTTGACTTCATTTCAAGTTTTAGTTTTCCGTTTTATTGGTTTTTTTTACCTTCTACATTTTACGCTGCGAAACCAAAATAATTAAATGAAAATTTTGCCTGCAGCACATCCATTTTATCTCGGTGAAAAGAACATTGAATTCAATCCACACACTGTTTAATGAAAAATCAATCAAAATAATATTAACTTCGTGCTCGTTGTATATGTCACAAAACACTGAATAAATAGCAAAAGAGAGTAAAAAAATGTTTCCAAGTCTTTCACAAGTATGTACGAACAAATTTATCGGATTAATCCAAAAATAAAAATGCGGCAACCGGCAATTTGGAGAGTCGATACGAAATTTTATAATAAAACAAAAGAAAACAA
>CM055405.1:8435858-8482529 GCA_029228625.1 Pseudolycoriella hygida | reverse complement strand
CCCCTCGAGCGTTACGTGATTTAGGGACAGCCCCCTAGCACTCTTCAACTTCCATCAGGTTTTTTTGATATTTTTGGTTTAATCGGTTTCAATTGCTTCCAAAACTACTGATGTCACAACAAAAACCCTTTTAAAAGGGAAATGTGACGCAAGTCCTTGTCCCTTCTTCCAAAACAATGATATCAATTTGGGTGACGCTTAACGCTACGAAACGCAAAAAAAACTTTCAAAATATTTTCACATTTGATTAAAAAAATGCGTCACAAATGCCGGACCCACCAGTGTTATAGTTTTTGTGTTCTTTCAGCTTTCACACCGCAAAAATTTGACTTGTATGTAGGAATGTATGTAGTATTTTTGTGCAGGAAGTCAAATTTTTGCGTATAAAACTGAAAGAACAGAAAAACTATAACACTGGTGGGTCCGGCATTTTTTGACGCATTTTTTTAATCAAATGTGAAAATATTTTGAAAGTTTTTTTTGCGTTTCGTAGCGTTAAGCGTCACCCAAATTGATATCAGTTGTTTTGGAAGAAGCGTGACAAGGACTTACGTCACATTTTCCTTTTAATAGGGTTTTTGTTGTGATTAGTTGTACTGTCTCTGTAAGAATTGCACAAAATAAATGAAATTTGACAGAATAATAATAATTGGATCTCATGTGCTCAGTTTACAATTGCTCTTTACAAAGTGCGACATCTACATTCGAATATAATAGAAAAGAAATTTTCTCTACAAACACTGAGTATGAGTATAACGCGCCCATTGGCAACCTAGGAGCATTGGGAATGTTTGCTTTCTTTACCCACAATATCCTTACCTAACATACTATTTACTTTTACCGTTTCCAATCAAAACTTAGCTAAAATCGCGGAGCTTTAATTCGGACAAATAGTTCGAGTCTTTGAGTAAATTTGTATTGTTTGAGTGCAAGTTCGAAATCAGTGCACTTAGGAGTCGTTGTATTAGCGTTCGATGCGAATAAATCGCATAAGGTTTGTTTGAAAGCTCAACTTCACGAAATTATTGTCATTTCAGTCAAGTTGAGCTTTCAAACAAACCTTACATGATTTATTTGCATCGCACGCAAATGTAACTACACCTTCAGGCACTTATAACCAGTACCGTATCTAGACCGTTTTTCTAGGGGGCGCGCCCCAAATTTTTTGTGCAATTCAATGAAGTATCAATGTATATTAAAGTGTTCTGTACAGTTTTTAAGATGATAACTGAGTCCGAAGCCGACCTGGAGGTTCCCTAGAGCCAATAAGTCAAAAAATCATGAAAATTATGAAGAAGCTGGTTTTTAAGAAAAGACAAAGTTCTACATTGTCAAAGAAAAATTTTGTTACTGCGTTGGAAGCTTTTCTTTGAGTCCAGCTCCCCAGGAAATTTCTTTTTTTAATTGTGATGTTCAACTGGTGCAAGTTAGGTTGTCATGCAAAGCGCAACAGCCGAAAATTTTGAACCGCCTGTTCTCGTTCTTTATGTTTCGGAGAATCGTTAAATCGCCGCATTGAGAAAAACGCCGCAGGCAAAAACTTTGAACTGCTTTTCCTCACTTTTAGGTAATTCGAAGAATTGCTGAATAGCCGCATCAGATACGGCTCCGCAGGCGAAAATTCTGGACTGCTCTCTATTGTTCTTTAGGTAAATCGAAGAACGACTTAATTGTCGCAGGCGAAAGTTTTTGGTTGATTGATTGATTGTCTTTGTCTAACGCCGTAGGCGAAAATTTTTAGACTCTTAACTAGTCTTTTTTACTAAATCAAGGTGTTTGAAAATTTGGATCCGTTTTTCTTTTCTTCAGCCATACGATGGGCCCCTAAAATGGCCACCCGGGCCACCTTTTCAGGCACGGGCAAGAATGATTTACTCCCGTTCCATTACTTTAATCAGATCTGCCTGAAAGGTAGTTTCAAAAGGAGATTGAAGATGGGCAAAATCGGTCTAGAACTTTCGAAGTTACGATCGAATAATTTGTCAAAACCTTGTTTATTGATGGTCGCAGAAACGTTTTTGCTTATATCTCCGACGAACAGGAATTGCTTTTCAAGTTTTGGAATGAAAGATATGGATCTCAAAAAACTAACTAAAGAAAGTTGATGAAAATTGATTCACTGGTTCAGGCAGTAGGGTCCATATAGCGCGCAATTCTCATGAATTTCATTAAATATAAAGAAATTTTGCTGTGATTCAGAGGTAGTCGAATGCTAAAGAGTATTCAAGAAAAAAGTATAGAAGCGTCCCCTCCTTAGGGGCAGATTTTATATCAGAAAGGAAGGAACAAGCCTAAGGGGGGCCAGAAAATCTGAGCCCCCCCCTCGCCCCCTAGATACGGCGCTGCTTATAACTAACATCGCAAAGACAAAAAAGAGATGGCTACACTAGATATCTCTTTTGCACACTTCTATTTCTGCGAATCGCATTACAAATTAATTTAACACTGCAAGCAAATGATTCCGGAGGCCATATTTCCTTGGAAAACGTGACAACTATAAATAAGTTCTAATAATGACACCACCCTTTACGACAAGATACTCTAATGTAATAACAAAACAATAGATTTAAAGTTCTAAAACTTTCGTTGATTGCAGCAGCTGCACATCATCATTGAAAAGCAATTTTATTGGATGACAGGATAATTATAAATTCCTTTATGGGTAAAATTAAGATCCATTGTTATACAAAGTAGGTGGAAAATTGCAACATCGTTGTTAAGTGTAGCGAAAAAAAAACGACTTGCATATAAGTACGTCATGTTATTGATTATACTCACTCTACAGTTTTGACCGTCAACTTTGCTGGTGATATGTTATTAGCTAACGAATGTTGATGAATATGTAAAGCAGCTAGTCGTAATGCAACATCAGCTTGAAGTTCTGGTGAAAATCGTTCCTGTGTTACATCGTTGCAGCACCTATAAAATATTAATGTTTTCCTTGAAGCTTCGGTCGGAAAAACAAGAATTTAAATAGTACATTTCAACATACCCCAATACACACAAGATATGTACGCAAACGAGATCGAAGGCCGAGTGAGAGAAAAACATCGAGGGTGTATTTCGGTATGATGAACTTTTTATTCGAACAGACGAGAGTGTGTTGGTGCCGGCTGGTACGCATTTTGTGGAATTTAATTTTACTTTTCTAGAGCAATCTTTCCTCACACTCGTACACCCTCATCGTACAAATATATTTATAATAATTCCGGTGTTGAAAATAGAGGTTTGTATTTTACTGTCACCAATATGGATTTTTAATACTATACATCCGAGGGAAGAGGTAAATACTTCTGCAATCGGTCAGTTTAGAAACTGCATTCAAATAAGTTATTCGTAAGAAAAAAAGTTTGCACGTGACAGTAAAGTACAAAAAATCTACTTCAATCAAAATACCGAAAATAGCTATTCTCCTCACAAATGATTTAATGGAAGTTTTGCGCAAAAGACGACGGAAAGCCAAGGTTGACAACATGACAACACAACGTATGCTCAAATTTTCATTTTCAGGGAAAAGTTAGGAGCGAGACATAGTGTAAAGCAGTGAAATCTTTCTACTACACAAATGTCATTTGATTTTGCTGGGATCAAAAATCGGACTATTGCAACTGTCAAAATGACTTTTTAAACGTCAAAGAAAAGGAACATGAACAGTGGAAAATGAATCGATTGCAAATGGCTTTGAAATACCTGACAGTAATGACTTTTGAAAAACCCACTGAAGTAAGTCCTTTCGAATAGCTTCAAAAGTCATTACTCGGTACTAAGAAAGTAATTGATTACTAAACATTCGCAGGGCAACTAGTGAAAATGTTTAATATATTTGATGAAAAGAGAATCTAAATCAAAAAGATAATCGCCATTTTGACAGTTGGACTTTTCATCCCAAAATTTCGATTTCACTACAGTACATAAAGATGTTTTCGAAAATACAATTTCATCACTTGCGTTGTAAATAGCTTTTTTACTTCTCTTCTAAAACCTATGAAAATAATTAATTACTGCATGAATAAATAGTCCAATGCATTCAAATCCTTTTGGGCCAGTTGAGCTGATGAAATCGGAACAAATGTTACCCGAAACAAACAACGTAACTTGTGTGCACCTGGCCGAGCAGCTATCTGTGAACAAGTATAACGTTTAATTAAATCTCTCGTTTTTTTTCGGATATTTCCATTTCCTTGTCAGTTAATTATTTAAAAAGGGAGATTTTCTGGTTTTTTATTTTTTGTTTGTGTTTTTTTTTCGGTTCCACTCCTGTGTTTGTTTTTGTGTTTTACTCGTTTAATTAATGATGCTGTTTGAAATATTCATGAAAAGTTTAGGTGAATTTAAGTTTTATCTTCGTCCTTTTTTGGGTTTTGGTTGACAGATTTCGTTAGCAAAATTTTTGTGTCTGTGCGTAGATTCGTAAATGGTTGGAATACAATTGTTAACTTGAATGTTTTCAAATAATGGATTTTGTTGAAATTTAATATTCAAATGGAATTGTAAGTTGAACGTTTTAAAGTAGGCTATTTTTGTCAAAAAAAAACTTTTGTGATTGCGAATTAGCTGAAACCGAGAAGCGGAAAATGTAAATGTAACAAGCTACTTAATATCAAGGAAAAAAGATGATCGGGTGTCGACGCAATCTACAAAATCCGTTGCGAACGTATGAAACCTCTTTGCAACTATGTAACGAGCCTTCACATTATGTCTCAAGCTATTTTCCTGCTGTCATGTTTCAATAAGGTTTGACGAGTGACGTGGAACTTCAAACGAACGACTATAAGCTTCCAATTAGTATGTATGAAAAATATAATCTGGAACGCTATGACACGATTGCGTGCATTGAATCTCGCCACGATTTATTTGCTTCGAATTAAATTTTGTCTGAACCAATAACGCCTCTGGATTGTCATTGTTGTGAAGCTCTGATTCATTTGCTGAATGTAATTCATAGACGAGATTGTTAATTTCAAAATTTTCAATTAAATCACGTGCTGTGACTGAAAGACTAAAGTTATATCCACAATATAATAATCGTTCGACTAATAATTTTCCACTCAACCATAGCTAATGCCATTCATTGAATAATTTATTCATTTCAATATCTGACCGTAAATAATCCCCTAATTTAAGCTTTCATCACAGCTTAAACGAAAACATAATTCAATATCAGGAGAAATGGCATTTTGGTTCTATCAGACATATTGACATCATCTTCATTTTATGTTTTGAAACTATAGAAAGTTTTTATATTAAAATTCGGATCTTAACCCTACCTATTTGTCACAAACAACGACACATGGCACCTATTTCGACTAGAGCAATGTATAGCAGCAGCTTTGACTTCGACGACTTAGATATTATGTGCCTTCCGTATCCCCAACCAAAGCTAAGCACCAGAAACAATATATATTTGCAAAGATAATTCATACGACACCGTTACAACGTTATGTTACCTGTGCAATCACAATCTAATAGAAATTCATATCACACACGACCGACCCCCCAAAATACAAAAAAGAATCTTCGGTTTATGTTTATGTATATCATTTTTGAAAGCTTGTGTGCTTAACTTTTCAATGCCATGAGACGATAAACTTTATACACCTTTGTTGTCATATATAATAAATCGTAAGTAAATATATGAACTACACAACATACATAAAACATAAGCGAAAGAATGTATTGCTGTTATTAGGGTGGCATTGGTTGTAGATGCCTTGAACACATCACTAACATAATGTCGGAAGACGTTAGAAAATCTAAAAAATCTGGAATATTTGTAAGTGAATTGAATTATTTACTTATATCTTCCGTTGACAAATAATTTATTAAAGACAAATTTCATTCTATTTTCGCGCCATTTTTTAATTAAAATAAATTTTCGTGTGAATTATTGATAAAATTTACATTATGAATTATGATGTATGTACTATATACAACATAAAGTGAAGTGACTTTCGAAACGACATTTTAACGACTCGAATTATGCAAAATTATTGTAAAAGTGTTGTATGATTTGTATCGTTGTTGGATTGGCGTTGTATAAGTGATGTTGTAGCGTTTCATTACAGCTACGATCATATATTTTGGCCACAAACAGAGCAATTTCTTTGTTGGTGGCAGAAAATATATGATCGTAGTTGTAATTTTAAAAATGTGAATTGTTTCACATGACTTTTGTATGTCAGCACAGTGTGCCATTGGTATGGTAAATGGTAAATCACACATCATATTTCTCCAGCTACAGATAATCATAAACTTACCCTCAATACTGGGAAGGATACTATGGTATGGTGGTATCCACACCAAGCGCTTTTTCCCGAAACCTAATGTGAAATGGGCCAAATCTCTGCTAGGGATGGACAGGAATCGCATCAGGAGAGTGGCAGATGCGATCACTGGACATTGCGGGCTGAATGGGCACATGAAAAAGCTTAGGCTTTCGGCGACCTCTATGTGTGCGTGCGGCTTAGAGGAAGAAACGGGATTTCATGTATTATGTGAATGTCCCAGTTTCTTCCAACTGAGGCGCAGGCTGCTGGGAGGGTATGTTGTAAGACCTTCCGAAGTTGCTAACCTAGAACCAGCTACTTTGAGCAAGTTCTTGGAGGCGACCGGGAGGTTTAACTAGCTTGAGTGGGGAAGCTGATTTAAATGATGAACGGGAAACGAACAAAGGATCGTCAGATCTGTGTTTCAAGATTGGTAAAACGATCGTCCCAAGCTGATAAATCTAAAATCTGCCCTCAATACCGTTGACCTAAAGACTGACGTGTGAATAGCAGACTTTTCGACATTTCTCAATTGTTTATTGTCGAACATATGCGATCATAACTGACTGGCAATCGCATTCCTCATTTTCTGATCTCTTATCCTTGGGAAACAGGCACGTAAATACCTATATGCTCAGAAATTTGTTCTGGAAGCTTTTTGTTCAAGCTGTGATGTGAGAATCACTTTATATTTTGGCTCATCTACTGTGCGGAAGTGGTATTCGGGCAAAAAATAACAGATGAAAAAGATTGAATAAAAACATCGCAAAAATGCGAACTGTCAAATTTGCGATGTTTTTTTAGAACAGAATTCTGCAGGAATTACGCAGGATTCTGTTCTGAAAAAATATCTCAAATTTGACAGTTCACATTTTTGCAACGTGCGCTTTAGAAGTTCAATGAAGCAATTAAAACCGAGAATTTTTTTTCAATACACTGAGGTAGTGCAAAGTTTTGTCGGTAATTTTAATTAATTCTCAGATTCCAGCACAACGCCTGAGGAGTAATAGCTTCCCTGGGCTATGCTCTCTTCTTATTCATTTGATTCGAAACCTTTTGTTGAGAGGAATGTAGGTTACATGTTACAAATGTCATCGTTGCGTTGCAATAAGTGACAATGTGTATAGAAGCTGGCAAACTCTATCAAATTGAAAAGAAGGTCTAAGAATAGTACTCTCTCAGGAAGTCATCATAATGATACCGTGCACTTCTTATATTAAATATTTCAATAATGGGAATGTGCAGACAATTTAATAATAAAAAGTGTTTACAATACGAGAGTGGAGTATAAAGTAGAAATTATGGTGCCTTTCGAGAGGCTTAAATGAAATTAATAATAGCACCCAGTAGCAGCATACAAAATAGAAAGTTGAAAATGTTATTCTTGGCGCATGAAAAATCTCAATTTGAACTATTTTACACAACAGACGGGATGTGATATTCAAATGTGTAAGCATTTACCTTTCCTTTTATTACATTATTTTGCTGCTTAAAAGCCATGTAATTTAATCTAAACGTATACTATTATCAAAGCAGCTCATAAATTTTCCATGAACGTTTTATTCGCACAAGCATACGGAATTAACGCGGCAAGATGTGTACAGAATGCTACTACAGTTAACAATTTTGGATAAACATGAAAATTTAAGTAAATAATTTCTTTTAGAACTTTCCAACATAAAACGCACCCCGACGGAACAAAGTACGAGAAATTTTATTTCGTCAGAATACTTTTGTTGTCAGTTTATGTTTTAGAACTTCAAAAGAATGCGAAAAGTAAAAACAAACATTAATATCATCCTTACCCTGGCAAGTGTTTCTTGTGGATCCAGCAGTGTAAGTTTATTCCTCTTTAGACTTTTTACATGCTCCAAAACAAGACTGAAGTGTTCTTCAGCGCTTAGACATAACTTATCACGTAGAGATGTAACGACATCCTTAAGGAAAGATGAAAAACATTATTTAATTTAACGAAATAAAATCAAGGTTAACTTAAACGTGTTATAAGGAATGTTTGCTTCAATATAATGCTGCAAGTGGCAATACGAGGGATGTTCATAAAAAACATCTGAATGACTGAGGGAAATTAAGGGAGTGATAGGTGGCATGGATTTGATTAAAATCTCCGAATTTATTGCTTTCCCGAAGATTACGGTATAGAAAAATGTTCGTCCTATTCCTCATTAGCTTAAACCTGGTAAGTTCAGTTGCTGATTTACGAGCAAGGTTTTCACATTCTGAGAAAGAAGCAAGACGCAAATCAGGAAGCGTTCATATATTACGTCTGCATTTTTTTCGGGTTTTTGGACCCTCCTTCTCCTTGTCTGCAATGCTCCATACAAAAAAAGTGTCTGTTTTCATTAGGCCCCGTTACCCCAAACGCAGACGCCATTAAATTACGCTCACTTAGCGATTTCATTGCCTAAGATGTGTAGTCCAACATGTTTGGTTGGTTTATAGTACAGAATTTATCGGACTGCCAGAAGACATACCAAACGCATTGATTTATTCGCTACGAAAATATAAGGGTCTTGGTTTAATTAATGCTAATTGGGAGGCATCGCTACAGCACATCAACATAATGTCTTGCCTATATAATTCAATGAACCCGTATTTATCTTCAGTATTGGACTTCAAAAATGAAGTTATTTCAGCACTGAAAAGACTGAATATAACGGATGACATCGACATTGAAGAATTATTAAAAAAGCGACGACCAGCAAACATATTAAGAAACCATTTGAGGCTTCAGCAATTCAAAGATTGGTGTGATCCAGAAAAATATCCATACAAGCACAAGGGCGTTGAAACATTTGCCCTCAATACATACGCAAACAAATGGATCTATGACGGTTTCGGACTATCAACATCAACATGGACCGCAGCTATTAAAATGATTGGACAAATAGCAGCAGTGAGAGGCGTACAAGGCCGAAGTAAGGACGGGCACCAGTGTCGATTTTGCACTGAGTCATACATATTTGAATCATTAATCCACGTTCTAGGTTCGTGTCCCCGGGGTGAGCTCTTACGAACGAAACGTCATAATTTAATACGAACTGCGATAGCCGATGAACTAAGAAAAAAAGGATACGTCACATACGAAGAAAAAGAATGCATTGCCGAAAACGGAACAACGAGAAGAATCGACATCATAGCAATAAATGAAAAAACCAAAACAGCGATTGTATTAGATCCAACAGTTCGATTCGATAAGTAAACTTAGAAAAACAAAAAATTTATGAACCATGCATTAAAGATTTGAAACGAATGTATGATCTCAATAATATTCAAGTGTTTGGACTCTTATTCGGTGCGCGAGGAACAATATTTAATACATTTGAGAATATTCGGAAAGATTTATCAATATCAAAATTATTAACAGACAAAATTTTAAAAATAATTCTAAATTGGTCAGTCAAAATTCTAAATAATCACATACATAACATATAACATTAATCTAAATAAAATAATATTAATATTAATAATAATAATAATAATAATAATAATAACCAAATCTTAGTTCATAAGATATTATTATACCGAGTCGATATTGGCTAACATTACTTATAATGTCGGTGAATAAATTATTCTTTTCTCTCTCTACCCTTCACTATAGTTCGCTACACTACACTATGGTTCGCTACACTACACTATGGTTCGCTACATTTCACTATAGTTCGCTACACTACACTATGGTTCGCTACACGTAGCGATAGCTACTTTATGTCCGTCCATCTGTATGTGTGTCTTTCATACGTGATTTGTTATCGGTGATTGGAATTTGACTTCACTCTATCGCTACTTTCCTATAGCCATTTCAATGGCTTATTGTATGTCTGAATTTGGGGAATTGTAAACCCGAATTCAATAAAAAACTAAACAAATCATGAAAAGGGGCAAAATGGAATCTTTAAGAAGTCTGTGGTCTCATAGGAACAATCCTCCATATACAAAGCCCGACAGCAAGCAGCAAGGATAAAAACTTTTTTACCTTACCTGTACGGTTGTGGAGTTATCATATTTAAATGATTTCGTTTGTCCATTTTCCAGAAAAACTTTGAGAACGTTTGCCATTGGCGGAACGCATAAATCTCCAAGTGAAAAGGCTGACGGCTGAAAGAAAATGTCAACCTTAATGCTGCGATATTGTTTCAACTTTTCATTTCTTTAAAATCAAACTTAAAAATTAAATTAGAAATTTCAACAAATTTGCATTTTGCTTCGAATATCGTGTTCATTAGAGCATAAACAAAAGCTCCGTAAAGTAAATGTTGTTCCAAGATAGTTGCGATTCAAGATAATGAAATACGAGTACGAAAGTTTTGTGTAAGCTCTTACAATAAAAACAAACTGAAAAGTTATTACATTTTCTGCTACGGCAGATAGAAATGTGTTAAATGCTCTCTGCAATGTCAACATTTATACGTACTACAGTGCATCGGAATATGCTAATTGAGAATGATTTCAAAGTTACGTCATCAGATTTTTCAATATTCAAATTTGTTGTTGTTTTTCCTTTTTATAAGAAAAGTTTTTGGCTTCGAAATCTACTTAAGTATGCAACTGGTAACAGTGCCGCAAGCGAAAAAGAAATGTTTATAAATGTAATTTTTGCATCAAACTTTATTTTCGTAAACTTTTATCATGGCTTCTTAAAAAAACCAATTTAGATTGAAACGTCGCTCTACCGGGACTGAACGGAAATAGTCTCCACATACATTTGTTTTTCCAAGGAGGGATAGTGAAATTGTTCATGAAAGAACTGTCAAATATTTCTCCTAAGGGGAGAAGGGAGGGGATTTACTCTCTAAACAGCATTTAACAAAATGACACAAATGGTGGCAAATTGTTGTAAGAATTCGTTGCGAATTGTTATAAAATTGATTGATTGAGGTTTCGCTTTCAACACTAGCGCTTTAATATTGTCGAAATTTCATATTGCCTTCATGCTTAGAAACTTCGATATTTTCGTATATCCGAAGTTTTTGTTGTCTTAGTGATGGAATTTGATGAATTAGCAGAGCAAAATAAAAATGCGACTGTCTACTTAAAATGATGTGACTAGAGTGATTTATTCAGAAATAATAAATCACAACGGTACGATTCTTATATGATCAGTGAATAAATTATACTTCAACACTCCCATTTAATGAAATATCACTATCATAAGTAAATTCACTTAACAAAACAAAAAAAAAATCTTTTCAACAATCACTGTACAACTAATCAATTCACTAGTCCAGTGATACTTCCCATTCATTAAATTCAATTTTCTTTTAACATATGACAATGCATTCAATTCATAGCCCCGTGCTATATGTTTTCACAAAATTTGCATTGTTTTTCAATTCATCCTTTACAATGCATTCTTTCGCCACGTGACCAATTTCACCACATTTATGGCAACGATACTTGAAAGTGCTGGAAGCACACACCTTCTTGGATTGCACCACCAATGCACCATCAAAACTTTTCTTCTTACATAGTCTCGGTTCTTGTAAAAGCAAAGTTTTAACTGAATCTAACGTTAATTTGGCTGTAGAATTCTCGATCGCCATTACCAACGATTTGAACTCGTCCGGTAAGCCAGCTAACATCAATGATGCCACCACTTCTTCGTCCAATTTTAATCCCGTTCGTTTGACCTTCAGTGACGTCATCGTGATCTTATTGATGTAACTCTCAACCGTTTCACACTCGTTCAAACTTATTTGAACTAATTGTTTCAGCAATTCAATTTTACGGCATAAGCCACTGTCTTCAAATGCATTCTGAAGACTTTCCCAAGCCTCATAAGCTGTTGACGTATCAATTATGTAGAATAACACGCTTTCATGAACTAACAGATTAAGCTCTGACCACGCTTTTAAATCGATTTCTTTAGCATTATTTGAAGCGTCAGCTGCCAATTGCTCCTGAGTGCAAGTCCACAGTCCTTTAATAACAAGAAATGACTTGGCGTAAATCTTCCACGTGTCATAGTTCTCTCTGCCCATCAGCTTCTTTACACATCTATTGTTCGACAAATCATCGGTCGCCATGCCCTCGAAAAATTATTAATTTGCACAATACATAAACAGAAGTCGTTTTCGATGAAATTCAATTTTCGTTTTGATGGTAGTGAAGTGACCATTTGTTTTGTACTGATTCACACGAACAAAAATTTATCCAAAAATATTCCAACTTCTTAACACCATCGACATCAACAAATTTAATTAAATGAATACACGATTAACAAAATGCACTTTCTGATATTTATGTTCCGTGTCCGACTTTTGTTTGCGTTCCTTAGCCCATAACCTGATGGAATTTGATGAATTAGCAGAGCAAAATAAAAATGCGACTGTCTACTTAAAATGATGTGACTAGGAGTGATTTATTCAGAAATAATAAATCACAACGGTACGATTCTTATATGACCATATGATCAGTGAATAAATTATACTTCAACACTTAGAGACTTTAAATATTTTGATTGGTAAGGGTAGCAATCTACCGATGGCTAATTCCATCGGTAACCCACACATTGTCGCTACCATGTCACCTGGGGAACGAATGTGTTTTGTCTCATAATAATATAAATCACATTGAAAGAGTGGAAGAGATGAAATTCGTTACCCAGGCCCAGGTAGCGATGGAATTTGCCGAGATCTAAAAAACGATGGTCTAGCATACCATATTTTTAGCGTTTTCATAAAGTTATGCGTGGAAAAACAATTTTGTGTCCATTGTGAGTGTATTGGAGTGACGTTAACTATTTTACCATCACTAGTAGCGAAAGGTTTCTACATACAGCGGGTGTTCCAGCACACTCCCACCTGTGCAGAGGTGTAAAGTGGTGAATTTCTCTATTGTCTTCCTTTTTGTTAAACTTGACGTTTCACAGTTGTGCTGCAATGTGTCACAGTTGTGCTAAACCCCAGTATGCGAGAGTACACATCGAATGTATATTGGAATATACTATTTCATGTGGAGGAAATTTTTATTTTCTCAGTGTTTATTGAGGTTTTTGTTTCGTTGACATGGTGTTACCCTCGGTGAGAATAGTGAATTCCAACTCAAGCGAATTACGACGTTAGCTCCACTCTAACTTCGCTCTTATTGGAGTTCGTTATTTTTTCCCCTCGGATAACAAATAACATTAAAAATCTATTGTAAATGTAGAAACAATTCAAAAACAAAATTGCTTCGGAACTTAACCGTGAAAATATCCATATCAAATGCACATATCCAGTTCAATCCAACGTCAAAACAAAAATCAAAATATTTTCTTCAATTTTATGTCATATTTTCAGTCAATCTGATTTCTTTATATTGATTTTCACATTCAGGTTACCGTTAACAAACTCTCGAATGAGATATACTAACATGCACCATATATTTCATTCCTTTTTATCCGAATTTTATAAGACTCAATGAAGTAAATCCCATTACCCAGTACAAAATGAAACGAAATGTCGAAACGAAGCAATGGTATATAAATAAGGAAAAAATTGTAGATACGTTACATAGGGTTTGACGTCTTCCTTCCGTTATTTCGGATAATGTACCAAATGATAAGCACCACAATATATTCAAAATTAAATCCAACAAAGAATATGAATTCGCATTTTGTAAGGGAAGATTTTTTGATTGAATGGTATCGTGTTGTTGAAATTTTTGTATCTTGTTAAATTTAGATTTGTTCCCATTCACATTCTAATTACCTTAACAACATTTTTGAATAAAATTGTGCGTATACGTCGACCATCGAATGGAGAATATTGATTTTTATATAAATTTCGAGAGGAGAATTTCCAAGGTTTTAGCATGGGAATTGAATAATTGAATAATTTTTCAGTAATTAAATTATCAATTTGTTATGCAACGTGAGAACATACATTTTTCATTTTTTTGTTGGTTCCTTCAAATCAATCTTCCTGAGTTAGAGTACTGCCACAAGTTGCTTCACTGAGTGATGAATATTTTTATGGAAACAAATACATGAAGAGGGAAGACCTTAAGCAAGCAAAAGCGTACGTTATATTTTCAAAGAAAGATAAATGAGTTTTTTGTGTGAGCAGGTCGAATGAGGGTACTCCCTCTCTCTCTCTCTCTTTCTTACTTCGCTCTCAACTCTCTTTCGAAAGCCTTTCTAGCGAAGATAGCGATTTATCTATCTATCTATCTATCTATCTACGAAGCGCCCATGTTTAAATAGAAAATGATTTTCTTCGCAAATTGTTGTTCATGACAGAGAGTCCTGTCATAATGTAACTTATATAAATGAGGGTAACACCAGACCTAGCGTAAGACTTATGTTGCAAAAGAGAAATATTTTGCGATTGTTTTGTTTTCCCCCCTTCTTTTTCTTCTTTGTTAAAATCGAATGTTTGCAGAAAAAATAAACATAAAAAATCATTTTTTTAGCTTTTGTTTATCTTTCATTGCAGGAATCATATATAAATGTCTAATAAAATTGAAACGACTTCTGTTTTTCATCCATCCGAAACATCGGAAACGGAAATTCAGATATAAAAAAGTTTAATTCACAAAGAGACAATAGGTATCACAGAAAGTTCAGGACGTTTTTCGACAGTTTGCGAAACAACGGAAGTAACAAGAGTATAAATTTAGAGTATAGTTTCCTTCCGCCAATTAAAAAAGTTGCCTTTGAAAGATTCCTTTACATACGCCGAAATAAAGAGCTGTTGTGGGCGTTAACCCTAGTCGAAACGTAAGATAAATATTTGTATAAAAGTAGAAAATAGATTTGTGATTTGGTCGTAGAGGGAACGTGTTTTATTTAAGTTTGAAGTGCTGCGGGAAATCCTCCCGTTATATGGAAAATGTTTGATAACCTTCCAGCTTGAGATCGAGATCTGTCTTTTGTAGACCGAAGCCGTCTACAACAACATAGCTGTGATATTCTGGAGGCGTAAAATTTGAATACTGTGATTCGATCAAATGATTCGTTTTTCGTGAAAGTAGCAGAAATGGAACCGGAAGATGGAAACAATGAATGCCCGATCTGCTTCAGAGGTTTTCCAACAGTGCGGGGAATGGAGCAACATTGGGCAAGAGGGCATCCACAGAGCGAAGTAGACGCAATAATTGCCAATAAAGGTCAGCCCAGCGTATTGAGTGGAACCCAATCAGGAACAGCGAACAAGGTTGCATGCAACAAATTGCAAATATTGACGAGGGTCGCCGATGAACACATGCTAGAACCACATCAACAATTTAAAATAATCGAAAATCATGCGTCGGCAGATAGTTTGTTCTCGTCGTTAATAGTTTTTCTGAGAAACGGAGAAAACGGCTTCGAAAATGTACCAATAGGACCTGATGATCTTCGTCAGAAAGCAGTGAATCATGTTTTGGCTGGATCGAACTTTGAAAGATTCAAAGATAGCATCGTTGAGAACCTATAACAACAAATTTTCCATTCATCAGGCGATGCTGATAAATTCATCTCACACGATGATATCAAAAAGATGTATCGTGAACAAATGTCGACACCAGACAATTATGGAACCAGTGTTGAATTATGTGCAATAGCGGAGCTGTATAATTTCACTTTCTGCGTAATTGTGAAAACCAATGCACGATCCTATACCTGCTATGATTACGGCGCGAAAATGAAGGAACAGCCGTGCCAATATGGAGGCGGGACGAAAACAGTTCTTTTAATGACTACGCGGCCAGCTGAAAGTGGACTTTTCTATCTGTTAACACCTGTGAACGGCGAACAAGTTCCTCTGATACAGACGGGGGATTACAATATTGTAGAGGAATACACCACAACAAAAATGACGACGATCACACTAACAACGAATGAAACTGTCCGAGATAGATCCAATGCCGGTCATAATGATATCAACAGGACACCGCATACCGACGAGCATATCGCAGAAGACTTCATATTGCTTCCGGCACGGTGCAAAAGAGACATCAATGTTGTGAAGCGAATTCTCGCGGTGCACGCATTTCACCAGCAATTGATGAATGTTTGGCAAACCCAGCTTGCAACGAGAAATGGATGAGGCTCCTGACATTTACTTACACATCTCTCCGAGTGCCTGAGAAGGTCCGCAATGTTTCGCTGACAACTTTAGTAAAACGGAACATAGTCAGACCAACAATGATTTTCGGGAAACGTTCCAAAAAAAAAAACTGAAATATCGATATCTAAAAGGGTCGAATTAAAAATCGCTGAAGGTGATGTGAAAGGAGCTGTAAAAATGCTGTCGTCCACAGACACGTTAGCACCACAAAATCAAGAAACACTGCACAAACTTCGCCTCAAGCACCCACCCCCTGCAAAACCGTTAGGGCTTCCAGACCCACCAGATGCACCTGAGGATTGTTTGATCGTATCAGAAAAGGATGTTTTTCGAAGTATCGGGAGTTTCCCTAATGGCTCTGCATCAGGAGTAGACGGTATTTTGCCACAGCATTTGAAAGATCTAACTGCACCATACACTGGAGAATCGGCACTGAAGCTCATTCGATCGCTCACTAATTTCATATGTGTCATATATGGAGGGTCGCTCTGCGCGTTAATTAAGAAAGAAGGCGGAATTCGTCCCATTGCTGTCAGAAACACATTCCGTCGGCTAACCGCAAAATTGGCAAGCGCTTCAGTACGACCAGATATGTCAGCGAGGTTCGCCCCGCGTCAAGTAGGTTATGGAACGAGAACGTGGAACAGGAAAAACAGGAATAGAGGGACTGTGTTGCTGAAAATAGATTTTCGCAATGCTTTCAACGAGCTCAACCGAGATAAATTTCTGGAGGAAATGAAAATAAATTGCCCAGGTATTTATCCATTTCTCTGGCAGTGATACGCAACATCTTCGCTTCTATTCTACGGTGAGGACACTATTTGGTCGCAAAATGGGGCACAGCAGGGAGACTCCCTTGGCCCACTCCCATTTTGCTCTGCTATTCACGCAGTGGTAACAGCCCTTGTATCAGAATTCGTCGTTTTTTATTAGGATGACGGAACCATAGCAGGAAACCACGAAAGTGGGCTTCAAGATTTCAAAACAATCATAGAAGAATGTGGAAAAATCGGCTTGTCGATCAATCCAGCCAAGTGTGAGCTTTACTTCTGTTCGGAAGTTGATGCTGAGGTTTTCAAAGCAAGTTTGACGAAATATCGCCGGGAATAATCATTGTGAATGAATTAACTCTCCTAGGTGCTCCAATTAGTGACAACGCGTTCACCAAAGTCTTTAAGAAAAAATTGGATCAACTGAAGCTACTTTTCGGAAGGCTAACCAATCTCGATAACTATCAAATTGCCTACTACCTCCTAAAGAACTGCCTTTCGATCCCCAAATTAGTCTTTCTGCTGAGAACATCTCCGACGAGGAACAACTTCGACCTGATTGAAGAAATGGACAATTGTATTAAAACTACTTTGGAGACCTTAACGAATTCGAACCTAAATCATGAACAGTGGATCTTATCATCATAACCGGTGCCCTGTGGAGGCCTCGGAGTTCGACGTATTCAAGATTTGGCCATGCCAGCCTTCCTATCGTCAGTGAGCGGACTATCAACAATGGTCAGTATTATGTTACAATTACCGTCGCTCACCATTGAAGACATTTCCGATTTCGTGGATGGTATCTTGGCAAAGACTGAATCCTGGAACCATTCCGCCAACGTTTCCTTAAGTACAGAAACATTGGGATATCATCGGAATCGACAGACTTCTTAAGGAGATTCAACCAGGTGATAAAGAAGATGTAGCCAGAATTTTGGCAATTCAAAAACCCGAATCTGGTGCATGGCTCAATGCACTACCATCACGGAATCTCGGAACATTGTTGGAAAATAGCTCGTTCCGTATAATGGTTGGCCTTCGGTTGGGGACTGATATTTGCGAACCCCACACGTGTGTTTGCGGCTCGACAGTGACGACCAAAGGGCGACATGGTCTAAAATGCAAGAAAAATGCGGGAAGATGGTCTAGGCATGCGGAATTAATTAGCATCATAAAACGAGCGCTTGCGACAGCCGATATACCAGCTAGATTGGAGTCACCGGGCTTATTTCGAAAAGACGGTAAGCGTGTCGCTGGAATCAGCCTAATTCCTTGGACACGTGGGAAAACTCTGGTGTGGGATGCCATTGCACGGACACTTATGCACCCAGCAATCTCAATTACAGCACACGAACAGCCGGAAAAGCAGCGGAAGAAAAAGTTTTCGAAGAACGAATGTTTCTAATCATAGAAAGTACTCCAGGTTTCTCCTGACGTATTTCAATATATTAATAACCTTTACAAAGTGTACAAAAATATAGATATTTTTTATTTGTATTCGGCTGCAACGTTTGTAAAAATTGTAACCGACTAGAGTTGGCACACGTATCTAATTTAGTGCGACATGACGGGTCATTCCTACAGCCGTTACAAAGTTTTTATGTTCCACAACATTGTGGAAGTACAGACCACACAAAATTTATTTCTTCCACTTTTAAAGATTCTAACAACGAAAATGATCTAAACTGAATGGATTTAGAGGTTGTGAACAGTTCCCGTATATTCCATTGTAAACATTCACTTGGAAATCATTTGAATTCCATAAATTTGAAAGGAAATCCGAAAGCGTTATCCAATACCTTCCCAACATTGTAAAAACACACCTCGTAAACTCTTGCAATATAATAGATTATCAAAGGAACCAAATAAATGTTTCCGTAAATTATACTTTAGGTCAAAAGTGACATGTTCGCATTTCCTTAAACAAGAAGGGATCAAATAAATTTCGAATTATATATTCATACGCATATACCATCATGGTCAACAGCCATGAAATTTGCATACCAAACTAAACTATCAAACTTTTAAATTTATGGTGAAAAGGCATGTGTAGAAACACAAAAAAGGGGCCGATATTAGACCGATTTGTACGCAAGTCGATCCATACAAATACATATAATCCAATTCCGAACGGAGCAAAATCAGCAACCAGAAACAAAATTAAAGTTTATTATCTGAAACGATCCTGCCGCTGGATTAACACAATTTTCTTAAAACATTATGAATAAAATTTTGCAATAATATCTTAACCACATGTACGTGTGTATATATTTCTGTATGCGAAAAAAGGCGCGAAATTAAAGAAATTTGAAAAATTTGATGCGTTTTCAAAAGTGCATCGTAAATGGAGTTAAAAAACTCAAAGTGTCAACCCACCGCAAAAAGTGCATTTAAATAGGAGTTATGTTACTATTGTGAACTGTCCATGTCGATGCTACGTCATTATTGCAAAATTTTATTCAATTGTAGAAACGTGCGGAAAAAAATGTTGACAACACTTTAAACAAACGATTGTGAATAATTAAGTTGTATGAGTACTATTCTTCAAAATTGAAGAAGAGATTAAATTCCGGGTGTTCTCTAATTGGCCATTCAAAAAAATCATCTTAGGTGCTGCAGTCAAGTGTTTGAAGGGTCAACTTTATTAATTTTAAACTCGTACAATGTAAGGAACTATAGAGTCTATCAGGTGTGTTTCAAAATTATATTCAGCAAAATTATGATGATGTGAATGTTTATGTTTAATGGAAAATTCATGGATAATTGATGTAAAGTTGATGTAGATCATGTAAAAACAACGATGGATTTTGCAACATTATTTTTCCATCATTTTTACATTACAAATTAGAAAACCATTTACATTATTTTAACATTTCTTCATTATTTACATGAATTTTACATTATTTTTACATTAATGGGAAATGTATGGACAAATAATGTAAAATATATGTAAATCTGTAAAATGTATGTAAATCATGTTAAAATTATGCACAAAAGATGGATGATTAATGTAACATTCCAAATTAAAACATATTTACAGGTGACAGGTTCATCACCATCAATAATCACGTGGAAATAATTTTTTTTCCGTTTTGGATTCTTTTTTGATCAAATATATTGTATTTGCATTAATGACACAATCATGTTGGACCTTTTCTCTAGCTGCTCGTTTGCCTTATAGCTTTGGCGACTTTTGGCGACCGACGTTTAATCTCAACAAACTCAAATGTTTTGCCGTTTTAGTTTTTATTTTTTTAAGCAATTTCATCTGAATTTTCAAATCTAGTAACAACACATTCTCATTCCGCAGCTTCATAAGCTTTACCTACCCTGAAACAATTAGAAAACCAGTTGATTCTATCGACTTAGACGTAGAGAATCGGAGAGTTTTGCGTCGGAGACCCAACCAGTCACGAGAGCCGAAGCTCGGCTAAAAATTAGCCGTCATTTTTTATCGACAAAACTGTGGATTTACAGCAAGGCGAAAGTGGCAAATGCGAATTTTGTCGAATTAGGCAAACCCGAATTTCATTCATAAATCAAAAGTTATGAATTTTATGTTGCCGTATTAGAAAAATTACGCATCTGTCACTTTCGCGTTGCTGTGTAGGTACCTACAGTAACGCCGAAGTTGTCTAAGTAGGCGGTACCGCCCATATCAAGCGCAAGCCAAATATTAATGAACGATAGATAAAATGTAATGTAAAAAGTTAAAAAACGGCACGGGTCTACGTGTAGCACTTCGTTTTGCATGATGCCACTTATCATAAGCAAAGTCGATTGAATGTTCTTGTTCGTTGTTTTCACTTCAATTTTATTGAGTGAGGGAAGACATAAATTACGAAGCAAGAAAAAAAATCTGAAAAGTATAACACAATTTCCCCATTGCTCTTGTTCATGATTAATTCTTCACATCAAGCTCAAGTTTATCTGATGTGACAAGACAGGATCGATTTGGTGCAACTTAGAAAAGGTACGATGAGTGCCTTGTGCCCGAAATCAATGAGCTATTTAAGATTATGTTCTTATGCTGATATAATTCTTATGTATTACACTCTTATCAGTGTCGATTATCGTTGGATATGGAATGGAGCAACCTAGGACGTATATATATGCGAACATGTGGCAGAGATACAAAATCGTAGAGGCATATGGAGCGTTTCGTATACACATAGACGGTAAAAATGGTTCATTGGGGAGATATTTCCGATTAAAGTTGAAAGTTAAGATGGGAATAAAAGAAGTGATATACGATAGCTCGTAAAGTGTATAAATACATGCACAGACATTTATAAATGTAACATCAGAGCATTAAACACGCTGTGCAGTCTACAATTTTTATAAATAGTCACGTTGTATAAATGTATGTATTATGCTACACAAACGTGATATATACTTGAAATACAGAATATAACACGGTAATTTGGTTAGTTTTATTGTTATTTCGTGAATGGATAATGAAATTTGGCAGCCGTGCCAAACCACTTGTTGTTGTTTAGATTTAGACAGACACAAAACGAAAGTGAGTGGAGGTGGAAATGGGAATAATCAAATAATAGGATTTAGTAATGATAACTTAACTAAACGGAATGTTATATGTGTAGCTAAACTTACCGGAAATAATGGTGACCCATTCACGCAAACACTTTCTGCAAACCGAACTCGATTAGGCCTCGAACGTAATTTTGCCTTTTTACCAGCTGATAATAGAGTTGACTTCCGGCCAGAGCAGCCGGTTACAGCCGGCTGACAAACCAATAAACTAACTTGACTTTCTGACGCTCTGACTAATTGTATCACATGCTCTCGGGGCGCCTCTTTGACATCTTCATTATTTACACTTAGGATTTCATCACCGGGTAGTAGCTGTTTAGAAATTATAAAAAAAAAACAATTACAATAAGATAAAACCGTGCTAAACATTGGAGATAAGGTCACGTCAGAATAATTTTTGAGATAATTATTTATCAAGTCCTTGGCGCGTTGTCGAATGCGTTCCCAAAGTAGAATATCTTTGTCACCCTGTGAGTTGACAACACACCGAATTGCTAGCGGAAATAAAGTGGCGATAGCGACATAACATTCACTTCTTCAACTCGTAGTCATTGCAACTCAATTTTTGTTCTCATTTCCCCATTTTTTAGAATATAAAGAATATAACGTTGTGAAGTGATAAGCTATTATTTTCCAGGGACCGCGTCGCTCACGCAAATCGACGTTTTCCCCTAAAATTGTATGCAACAATAAGAGCGTCATTTTATTGACTATATCGGCACCTTCCTTATGTTGAGTATTTTCACTTGAATGAAAGACAGCACAAAGCAACTAGTTACAACTATAACACATTCAAATGACACCATCAAACCCTAAACTTTGATAAATTACATTTGAATATATGGAGTTGGAAATGCAATTTTGTTGCCTGTACATGACAAGTGCATTATGGTAAACATACAGAATATTGTAGATACATTATTGAACAGACTGAAAAAGATCATCATAAACGAGTGCACGATACATGTATGTTTATGTAATAAATATTTGAAAATTCATATGACGACATGAAGTCCACGTAGATAAATTCCAGACGTTACCTATTCACCCCCTCTGTGTACCGACGATGCGTAGGTCCGTAGGGAAAACTGTTATCTTTGTGTTCATAAATCTAGTTCTGATGAAGCTTTTTCGACATAAGTTCTACTATTTCGCTAAAATTCCATTCCACTAACCAAAAATTATAGGAAAATAGGAAAAAAACGTTTCATACAACAAGTGAATTATTTGTTGTCATCACAAAAATGTGATGAAGGGCAACAGAACTTTTGTCTCTAGTTATCAACGGTCGATGTTAGAAGATACAGTGAAAGAGAAATATTTTTTTGTAACGAAGGGCAACGCTGTAATACTAGACGTCAATATGTGAGGATTCAAAAATGTACTAAAGCGTAGCCTCAACTCTTCATATCTTGCTCCTGCTCTTAAACTCACGAAGCAGTATCTTTATCTAGGCCAACAAAGTGACAGTGACTCCAAAAAGAAGTAAAAGGGTGATTTAGCACAGTTTTATGGTAATTTTCATACAATTTTTGATAATTTTTTACGTCTAATATAGAGGTGAGCGGGCTGCCCGAAACTCGAGTAAAAACCCGACCGAATCGATTTGTCTGGTCGGGTTTTTGAATTTATTTTTTGTTCTGATCATTTTTTTCGGGTAGGATTGGGTCGGGTTTGAAGACAAAATTGTTTAAAAAACATTTCACATGAAATCTTTTCGGGGAAATATTTTATAGCACCAAACTGAAGTAGGACTTTTCAAAACGTCAATTTTGTTTTTATGCTTCCTTATGACCTTAAGTTAAATAGTATAAAGTAATTTTAGCGAAGCTTTAGAACTTATGTCAAAAATGTTTCAACAGTACTAGATTTATGAACACAAAGATAGCAGTTTTGCCTACGTGACGAATCCGTCCGTAACTCTGAAGCTTTGAAAGGGTACTCGTCGGCAACACTAACATATAACATTTATAGAACAAATCAGTAATGCCAACCTAGTGATGGGGACCATTTTAAGACTTAAAAAGTTTACAACGGTACGTCCTTTATATTAAATTGCATTGGAAATTGCCTGTCCGAAGTAATAGTGTGAAAAAACCGCTCAACACATTTTATAAAATCACCTACCAAGCCCCGTACATCCCTACCAAATTATGCATCACTTTTACATCTTTAATAAACATTTTCAAAAATTTTCATTTCGTAATGGACTCATAAAATCAAAATTCAGCTCTAAAACAATATGAATGAATGAATGAGTTTTTTTTCCCGGATACAAATAGAAACATATCTAAGAGTACTTTTCGAATCCTTTCGGGAGTTCGCATTGCAACTCATTTCATTTAAAAGCTGTGAACTAATTCATAAAAATCATAAGTTGTCGCACTCATAAAATACAAAACCTAGAGTTCACATTCAATACGGTTTTTTCGTGTCGAAAACAGTCTCTTCGAATATCGATTTTATCTTTTCCAGTGTTCAATTTTAATTCAGCCATAAATTACCAGAGAAAATCATTTTTGTGACACGTTCTCATACTCATACCCAGAACCTTCATTTCTGCCATTAACTTGTTTAAAAATTTAATGTAAATGAGAGGTCGACGGTAAAACAGTTACAATAAATCGACACAAAGCTGTTTGCTTAGAAAATTTAAATCTCTTTTTCAAAGACGTAAACATAACGATAATTCACGGAAAAGCGCAACATTTTACCTACCTACCTACCTAAAACATTACATTACAATAAAGAAACTTCATAGTGAAAACAAAATTTTTTAACAATTTCCATAATAGAATTTTCACAATAATGTTGTTCAGCTGACAATATCAATTCAAATTTGCCATTGCATTGACTTTACAGGAAAATGTGAAAATTGCGGCGAAAAAGTTATTAAACTTTTAATTAATGCAATAAAATGTGTAGAGTGTGTGAACAGGACACGTGAATGAGTGGTGCGACATTAACACGTGTGGTGTCAATAAGGTAAAACCTTGACATTATCAATGTAAACTACGCTTCTACGAACATCTCTAGACCGTCACGATATTAAATGTAGTCGTGCAGTTTTGCCTACCACTTGTTTCAACTCGCGCGAAGTGGGTCTAATCTCAACTTTTTTTATTAAAAACTAATTTAAGTTGACGAAAATCGTGGTTCAGATAACAAGTTTCTCCACCTGCCAAAAAATGCTATACAGCTTTCTGAGTACTGGGTTTTTGAGCCTTAGTTACTCTTCGAAGTTAAACTGTCGCTTTAGGAGGGACAGGAGACTTTTCACTTTCACTAGGTGGTAAATGGGTAAATCTCAATTCAAGAAAAAATTATTTGTTTCAGACTATTTAACGCCATGTTTTAAGTGTTGCTTACCTTATTAATACTGGGTCCTCCCTCAGTAACAAATCGAACCAGAACCGGCCTTTCACTACCTGCTACAAAACCAAAACCTATTGTGGGACTACGATGAAGAACAACCAATCGCGGTTCAGGTGGCTTAACATCATAGCGACACGTATCGGGTGGCTCATACGTTGTACATTTGTTCTGATGACTGGAGTGTTAGATGAAAATAAAAGAAAAATGAACGAAATTCAATATTTCCACAAAGTGAACGGTGAACATCAAAGTCTAAAAATAAAGTTTTTGCTGTCTATAAGAACACTTACTTTATATAGTATGATCGGCTTTTTGAATCGATTGCTTTTTCCCAGCCATACGGAAATTCTGTATTACGTCCCCAATTTTCCACTGGAGGCAACCACACTGCGGAGCGTGTTATGTGGCTGAATTTAATAAAAAAAACACGCTGATTTATTAAGGACATTTTTATTTGTTCTATGTTTTGTGTTGAACACACATTGAAATCAGTCTGTGTTACACGAGCGAAAACTCGACAAAGTTACGCGGTGCGGTTGAAAGATACATGTTACCCTGAGGGGTGGTAATGCTTTTGTATATATATTTTTTTGAATGTTTTATTTTTACAATGTCATCGTGAATGTACGCCAGATTAATATAGATTTTATGAGTGAAGGTAAGTCGTGTAATGTCGACGCAATATGATATTTACAAATGTGTGTTATTTTTCAAATTATATTATGAGATCCCCACGCAATTATTTTAAATTTCTACTGATTTTACATAATTTATATAATTTGTAAGAGGCTAAGGAGGTACAGATCCAATGGCTTGTGAACAATATACAGGGAAACAGACAAATCTGAAATATTGAACAACCACAGCAAACCACAGTCAATGTTACATTAGAAAATTCCCATGGGAAGCAAAGGTTTATCTGATGGAAAATTCATGATGTCTTAACTGGGTTGTTTGATATTATACAACATGGTTAGATATGTAAGATGTGAGATTACGACTTTGATTCACTTTACATAATCCTGAATGACCCAAAACGAAAATATATTTCCCAACACACCATTCGGAAAACCCAAAATTGAATATCTTCTATACAGCATTGCTGGGGTTTGGATACCAATAACAATGTTCCATCTTCAGAATTTTCTTTATTTAAATGGAATTGAATCTTTTACTTAGTTACATGTACCCTCACACATGCTTCTTTCAGTGTGTCAAATGTGTGTCTTTGAATTGAATGAATCCTTCTCATAACAAGTGAATCATGAAAAGAAATGTTCACTCATCTATTTAAGGTAAAAATTGAGAAAATTCTCGTTTTGGTACAATTGCACCCATAGAAGTAATATTTTACTATGACTGCTGTACCTTCGGCAGATTAAAGTCCACCCGCTTGAATCAACATTTAAAAGCCACTCACAATTCTCCATCCTACTTCCAATTGTTTAAGTAGGATGGAGAATTGTGAGTGGCTTTTAAATGTCATCTATTTACTACCACAAAGCAGTATTGTTTAAAACGGGAGGAAATTCTTCCTTCAAAACTCATCGGCTTCGTCTACAAGTGTCATTTGAAACATTTTTTCCTGCACTTGTTGCACAAGACTTGCTATAATGATACAGTTTAGGTATGAAAAGGCAGATTTTACTTTGTTAACTCAACATAAGTCGCGGATACAATTCGTTCACAGACACAAAAGTGTTTTACTCGCACTAATTAATACTGATATTTCACTGATATTTGCAATTAGCTAAAAAGTATCAACGTTCAGTTATTATTGAAATTTGCAAGATATTTAACTATCCAGCTAAGTAGACAGTTCAACTTAGCTTGATGGCTCAACTATCAAGCTAAGTAGACAGTTGAACTATCAAGCTAAGTAGACAGTTCAACTATCAACTTAGCCTAGCCAAGTAGTTCAACTATCAAGTTCAATTGACAGTTCAACTATCAAGTTAAATTGATAGTTCAACTATCAAGTTAAATTGATAGTTCAACTATCTAGCTAAATCTAGTTAAACTATCAACTTTAAATATTTTATCACATTGGAGCCTATAATAAGCCAATTATTGCACTAATAATGGGGCTATAATCGGCCTATTATAGTCGACTTTCTTGTTAAAAGTAGGGTTATAATGACGCTATTATAACCCGGTTCTTTAATGATGACTTAGGCTACACTGAAATAGTACGAATGAATGAGAATGAAACGTGTGTTCTTATGACAACCGCATACTAAATCGAAAAATCAATCTAGACGCAACAAATTCGATGAGTTTTGATTTTTGATTTATGTTAATTTTGTTGTCATGTTTTGTGCATAATTGGCAATTATAGGCTCAAATGTGATAAACTATCGTATAATACAAGGGGAACAATCGCGCAATTATAGTCTCGGTGGGTGAAAATTCTCGGGGCTAACGCCCCTTGAAATTTCATACCACCTCGACTATAATTACGCAATTATTCCCCTTGTATTATAATATACTATTACAAAGCCGAAACGAACACACAGACAGACGGACGGACTGGGTTAAATCGTACTTAATGTCGTTTTCGGTTATATCACATACTGTTTAGACCCGTACGAAGAACGAAGTTCTCCGAAAAGGGGTCTTATACGTTTACAACTACGGTTGTAATCACCCCAATTTCGACCCGGGAATGGGTGGAGCTTCGATCATGGTCGATAGATGACGAATCAGTAATAAAAAAAATGTCCGTCCGCCCGTCACATCGATAACTTCAGTAAAACTCAACCGATTTTCAAAAACTTTATTTTCCTGAAAGGTAATTGAAAAATCTTTTATGGGATTGAATCTGGGACTATCGGCCCAAGGGCCGCTGACCCAGGCCTGTTTAAGTGGTTTTCGGTCTTTTGTACATAACTAGAGTAAATCTTTTCCGATTTTTATAAGTGTTTTTTGTTTGAAAGGTCTCTGCATGCCTGACATTAAATGGAAGAAACTTTTTTAGTTTTGAGCTTTTGGACTCAGCCAGGGCACTAAAACTGAATCTCTACTAGGACCCATCGTGCTTTTTCTACAAAAATCGGGTAAAACTTACGAAATCGCGGTCGAAAAAGTGGTAAAAAACGTGGTTTTTTGAATGTTGGTGGAACTTTTTGATTAATATCTCTGCGAAATTAGAACGGAAATCGCTCTTGAAGGTTTTAAAAAAAAGATATGGACATCAGAAAATCATGAAAATGAAATAAGTCAAAATCTGTTGAGTGGTTCGGGCTGGAGTCCTCAGTGTGGGCCCAACTCACGCTACGCGACCCTACACGATATTTTTGAATATTTCTTTAATGATAAGATTTTTTGTGCGGTGTTGCAGATAAAAAGGAGGCGACCTTTTTTGTTCATGAAAGAATGGATCAGAGGCCTCTCCTAAGTGGTCTAGGTCGGTTCTAAGATCGGGTCTAGTGCAATTTTTTCTTTCAATTTTTTTTTTATTTATTTTTCAATTTCGGGCTTTTTTTAATTATAGAAACATGTTTTTTGCGCCGTTTCTTCGGACGGGTTTTTCAATATTGCCCTTTCGGCAATTTCCAATCCAGTTTAATGTCGTCGACGTAATTTCATACACTCAAGAGTTGAGGAAACATTTACGTTCGAATCTTTTTGCAACATCTATTCTGTTTGCCACATCAATTATGATGCGTACGGGTCCCCTGGATATGTTTTTTTGTCGATAATTTCCATTTAAAGGAACCACAAAATATTTTATGGGTGAGAAAAGCATAAATTATTTATTTCAGATTTTTTGGACGCGTTTTCGCGGCCCTAAAATATTATTATCAAAGTTTGTATGGGAATAACAAATTTTGTATGGAGTAGAACATTTTCCCATACAAACTTTGGCGATTTTTTCGGACTGCAAAATCGTGTCAAAAATTTTGAAAAAAATAACTTCTGCTTTTCTCTCCCAAACAATATTTGGTGGATAATACTTACACGATGGGACACTAAATCAATAGACTCTTCTCTTGCATCGTATAAGTCTACAAAAATATTACAACAATCATCTAAATAGTTTAGTCCTAAAATTTTCTTGACCTTCCCCAACTTCTGACAAATCCATTACATTATACAATTTCCATAAATTCTATAAAATTGTAAACATTTCGTCGGACTTTCCCACAATTTTCACAAGCATTTTCCCGTTCGCCTGACACATATAAGAGTTTGAAAAGCTTTATTAACATTAGTTAAAATAATGTTATGCATTTACGGAATTTAAATTTTGAAACTTTGTTCCAAAACGTTACCAAAATTCAAAATTCTATTCTTCTGCATACAAGAACTGCAGCAAGTATTTAAACAATCTACGTTCTGCAGACTTCTCTTTCGACATATTTTGTACATGCACTTAACTTTCAAGGAAGTCGGTTCGGCATTTTCGGAACAAAAGCGAAAAGATTTAATTTTATATGAAATTTCATTGGGTGGGAGGAGAAAATGGATTGTGTGAATTACACACGTTGTACTGAAAAGAATTCCTGTATGGTCCGCTTATTTTCTTATGAAGATTGAAAGCATACCAATTCCAATCCTATGAACGAACACTTTACTCTATTTGAAAAACAACAAATTCTACTTTTGCTTTATAATTCAATTTTTGGATTATTTTTATTTTCATTAGCGTAAAATATTTACATGGTAGTTATGCTAACAGACTTTATTAATAATTCTAAAATGCGGACTAAATTTCGTTTTTGCAGCATGAGAACCATAAATGTAATAACATTTGAACAGAGGTGCGAAAATAAACAGAGGGACGAAAATTTTTTCGGTCCTCTAAACAGAGGGACGAAAATTTTTTCGGTCGTCTAAACAGAGGTGCGAAAATAACTGACACAACAAAAACACTTCGACACTTCATTGAGTTTACTTCGATCAAAGTGTAACAAATCTGTGCGCCGGTGCTACCAAGATTTTTTATGTGGAATTAAACATGATATTGTTGAAGAAGGAAATGTTATTTTTTTTATAGTTATTTGGATCACAAGGGACGAAAGTGAAAAATTTCAACCGTGTGCGAAATTTGCAGCCCGCGCCGAAGGCAAGGGCGGCAATCGCACAGGTTGAAATTTTTTACGTCGTCACATGTGATTCACACAACTTTTCATTACAACGAATACGAATCTTGTAATTTTCGAATCCCAAATAGACGCGAAAATTGAAAAATGCAACTCGAAACGAAGGCTTACTCATTAATCAATTCAACAAAGGTCAATAATTTATTCATTGGAATTGTTATGATTTAAACATCACTGCAGTAATAGCAGCAACAGCATGTAGAAATTAAAAATATGATGTTTTTCATGCCGGGCGCCTAAATTACAAGAAAAATTCTGTAATTTATGCCCAATTCATGAAAAGTTGTATGTGCATTGTGCACCTGCTTAGTTCGCGAAATTGCAATCAATCGTCCATAGCATGTACACAAATAACCATTGTGATTCTCATGCGAAATGATCCACATCCAAAACTCATGATACACATCCAAAACTAAGTGATTCACATAACAAGAACTACGAGAATATTGCAGTTTTTCCTTACAAAACTAGAAAGACAAAACTAATTTAAAAAAAATAACATTTCCTTCTTCAACAATATCATGCTTAATTCCACATAAAAAATCTTGGTAGCAGCGGCGCACAGATTTGTTACACTTTGATCGAAGTAAACTCAATGAAGTGTCGAAGTTTTTTTGCTGTGTCAGTTATTTTCGCACCTTTGTTTAGAGGACCGAAAAAATTTTCGTCCCTCTGTTTATTTTCGCACCTCTGTTTAGAGGGCCGAAAATACTTTCGGTTCCCATAGCATTCTAAGGCCTACTGAGAGTTGCATTTTTTAATTTTCGCGTCTCATTTGGGAAGAGAAATATACAAGTTTCGTATTCGATGTAATGAAAAATTAGTTTTGTCTTTCTAGTTTTGTAAGGAAAAACTGCAATATTCTCGTAGTTCTTGTTATGTGAATCACTTAGTTTTGGATGTGTATCATGAGTTTTGGATGTGGATCATTTCGCATGTGTAAATGGCTAAAAAGTGGGAAAGTTAAGAGCTTTAGTAAAAATAACTGTAAATGAAGGAACAGTAAAAGAATAGTGAGCCAGACGACCACTCATGGATCAACGACAGTTTTTTTTATCAACGGGACTGAAATTATCTGAAAGAGCTCTACTGGTGGTACGGAAATCAAAATCGGTGTGATCGAAAGTTTCTACTTCTTTGGAGGTGGCGCGAGAATCTTTCTCTTCTAAGCATCCGTGTTTCATATTATAACCCAGGTTTTATAAAAAGTTTGAATTTACCAGCGTGTGTGTAATTGTCTTACTTAAAAAACGAGTTCCATATTTGATCTATGGGACTAAGTACACTTAAAGTAATATCCTCTTACATTGAAAGAATGTTTACACCTGCTCACTTAATGAAGTGGTTATTTAAAATTACTTTGTTAATTATTTCTAAGAATTAAACGAGCCGAGATTCACGGAATGAATTTATTCAACCTCTGAAAATTCTTTGACGAAACACTTCCAAAGGGCATCAACGAGCGAAATTGCAAAGCATTTCTTTACAAGTAACAGTACACCTACTGATTAAAGAAATTTTTCAATTTTTCTACGCTTTATTTTTTATGCGTCTTAATTACATGGTAGGTCAAGGATCTTTTACCTAGAGCGAAAATCAAGTAAGTTTCTCTGTTAATTGCTTCAATCTATTAGATTTGCAGAGGAAACTTTCCTTCGTAAAACTTTTGCTCTTTATTGAATTTAGCTTCCAAATCTTTTCTTTTACGAAAATGTTCGTTTTGCAAAATTTTCATTTCAAATACGAAACTAACGTTGTGGTACTTGTAATTATATTTTATTCGTCATATCCTTATAATGTTTATGTACGATTCATGCACACAGTCAGGATAGATAGCTAACTGCAACCCATAGCTTAATTGGAAAATTTGCATTTAAAACGATTTTGAAGACTCTTTGAATTAATGGGTCTTTATGCCATCATAGCACTATTTTATTTAAAATGCACATAATTTTAGGAATGCTCTTGTTTATAAGCATGACTCAAGTATCACGAGTTGAAAAAGTGTAATTTTAAGTTTAAGCTTTGGATTTAGAACTCGTGAAATACAGAGTTCTTCGGTTAACTGCAATGTGCGGCTGGTCGTAGGGGCGATAGGCTTGTTGCATGAATTTATGAATCAATGAATTTATGGGCTTCTCTGAAATTTTCATTTACCTTGTAAAATGTCTCCCTCTTTTAATGTGGACCGAGCGGGTTTTTAGAGGGAGAAAATTAGTGGAATTTTAGCAATTTTCTAAAATTTGCTGGAATCGACTTGTAAAGTTACACACGTTACCTCTTCGCGAAAGTACCCCGAAGCATACCTCCTAGACAGGTACGTAAATAACTATTCTTCCTCTTGTTACCTGTTAAAGTTGAGGAATAGGAATGCCATATCAACAGGGGGGACTTGAAATCATTCTTCGAGATAATCTACTTTATGGTTCAGAATTCAATCATAAAAGTGACAGCCTATTTTATATTTTCTAAGAACAAACATTTTCTACCGCTCTAAATCGCTGGAAATGACAAAGAATTTCAATTAATTCTAAATGAAATTGCTTTTTGTTTTGATGTTCGAAACGTGGTGGAAAACCGAAACCATAACCTGTCTCCACAATTATTAAAGCGAATGCTGTTTGTATGGTCGCAAAATATAATAATAAAATATTTGCAAATAATTTTTTACTGTTATTGTTGTAAAACATTTTTTTTCTTATTTTATTTGTAGAATGATTTTTTCCTATATTTCTTAGTCAAATATAAAAAAACTCGTAGACATAGACGTCAACAAAAATCTTCGGTATTGTAGTGTAGATACTTGATTCTATGTTGTATAGCATCAGAACTGAATTATTATGTCAAGGGATGAATACAGTAAACTTGTGAGGAATAGAGGCAGGATGATGGTATAACAAAGTTGTTATATTGCTTTGAACGGTGTATTCAAGTACATGGAATATGGTTGATCGATTTTCTGGAAAATATTAAATGAACTGTAAAAACCACATCTATAGGAGACGGGGAAATGGGACAAAAAAATTGTTCTTTGGCACATAAACAATATACTTTTTTTGTGTATTTGTATAAATATGGATCATCTCTTATACCACAATAGAACACCCAGAAAAATGAATTACAAAGTTTTTTTTTAAATAAATTTTACCGAGTTTTTCAACTTCCATTATTTTATAAAGTGGTTGTTGTTGGTGTGTTTTTTTTTATTATTTTATTATTTTTCTTTTCACTTTTATGTGAAATTGATGACTGGGTTCACTCTGTAAAAAAAGGTAATTTTAAAGTTCTCTTGGGTATAATATTAATTATCGCTTCCCAACCCTACGGCAAACTTTATTTGTGAAGATAATTTGCATTTTCCGTTTACTATATTGAAATTTGTCAATTCCCTTTTTCAACATCAGAAAATAGGCAGATGACGAGAGGGAAACCGCTGTGGAAAAATGCGTCCCAACAATTCCATTTCCAAAATTTTATTCCAGTATTGCCAATAATTCGATTATTTTTATTTTATTTACAATTTATTTCCAAAAATTCCAATAATCTCAATACATTGCCCCAACAATTCCATTAGTAGTTACTCCCACGAGAAATGAAGTGTATCCGTTGAACGCAATACACAACCGATACGTATACATTTGACTACTGAATTAAGAAATCCTTTAAATAAATTAAGTCGAATAAGTCTACATGCGAGTAAGTTCGCACTTTTAGGGAACGAAGTCAGCTTTTGTCAAATACTCGGAATCTTAACAAATTGTGACGCCCTGTTGTGTTGAATTTAAGTGTTAGGATTCGAGTTTACAACAACAAATAGTAAACATTGATTCGTTTGTCGATCAGACAAAGAAAAAGGACGAATTCAGTTCGGGATTCGGTTCCGAGGGGTAGATGAACGTAGGAAATCCTTTTGCACTCAAAAGAATATCAATTGTTAAGAAATCCCTCAAATTCATTGAAAACCTTCAAAAAATCATTAGAATTGCAAGAACATCCTTGTAAATCAAAGGAAATCTTTGAAAATCCTTGAAAAACAAAAGAAAATCCCAAAAAGTCGGATAAAAATGCTAGAAAATCTTCAGAAATTTGCAGAGAAAATCCTTGAAAATCAAAGAAAACTATAGAAAATCGCTGGAAATAAAAAAAAATCCTATAAGAATTTTCTTTAAGGAAATCCTTTTTGACTCAAAATATACAATTATCTGCCCCTCCTTCGTTTCTCAAATTTTTGGTTCTGTTTTAACGAGGGGTACAAAATCGTGTATTTTGAGTGCAAAAGCATCTTCGTAAAGAAAATCCTCGAAGGATTTTTCTTATTTCCAATGACTTTTCATCGTTTTCTTTGATGCTCAAGGATTCACTTTGTCAATTTCTGAGGATTTTCAAAATTTTTATCCTCCCTAAAACCCCTAAAAATGATTTTCTTTTTATTTCCAAGGATTTTCTTACAATTCAAAGGATTTTCGACGAATTTGATTTTTTTAAGTGCAAAAGGATTTTATAAGTTTATCTGCCCCTCCGTTCAGAATATTAAGAATTATATTTTTGGAATTCCAAGAATACAAAACGAAAATTTGTCCTAAAGTGAACGTGAATTTCTAGTTGCCGAACAA
This sequence comes from Pseudolycoriella hygida, assembly GCA_029228625.1. Taxonomy (NCBI): domain Eukaryota; kingdom Metazoa; phylum Arthropoda; class Insecta; order Diptera; family Sciaridae; genus Pseudolycoriella; species Pseudolycoriella hygida. Next base: position 8,447,797 of record CM055405.1, on the reverse strand, counting down.
GAATAATTTTATTTAAATGAATGAATTGCGTACTACTATAAGTAAGGCTACTATAGTACTAAGTGTCCTAATATCAAAATGATCTGCTTATGATATGAATGAGGTCCGGCATAAAGTTCGCCACAGGTTGACAGAAGTCAGCATCCGTCTTCACATTGTGTTTTTCAGTTCTTCATATATCCTTGCCAATTCCTTCAAATTTGATAACAAGAACGCTTAATCACCCAACAGCCATTAAATACAATCTGATGTTACATTCGGATATGTGTCATTCCCAAATCGCAACTAATCCAAAGCATGTAATAACTACAGTTGATGTTGTTTATTCGACCGAATATCTTTCAAGATGTCATTAAGCCAACATAAATGGCTGTATACAAAATCCTCAATTATTACAATAGCTGCAAACGCTTGCCCACATTCCGTTCGAATAAATCATACATTTTAATGCTCGTATGTCACCATAATACATTTCTGTATTACAAATTACGTTACATTCGTTTCAATGTCGATGACAAATTTGTTTGCTTCGCCACATATATTTTGAAGATTTGTTGGTGTTAGATGCGTGAGAAATGCTTTTAATAAAAAAAAATGTTTTGCAATTCGTTGAATAGTTTTGTGGCTTACATCCTCCATTTGGAGAGCCATTTAACCAAAACACCACCAACCACATTTTATAGCATAGATAAATCGATTTTCTCGGGACTGAGTGGAGTAGGCGTTAAATTTTGTTTGTATATAGACTGGTAACGTCAGGAACGGTGTACCATGTTGCCAGGCGTGCAATCGCCGAGGACTATTACAAAATGGCAATAGTCGATAATTCAAACTGCGACTGCAAATGCTACACATTTCGATCGTGAATTCGGTTTCCAAAATTAAATGTACCACAACTCCCATAGGCGCCTCAAGCACAGTTGAAGCCAAGCATCGGTGTAAGTGACACTTGAGGTCTCGCTACACACCAAGTTCTCCAACAAAGAACGCAAGAAGTTCACCGTAGACTACCCCGTGGCCTATAATACGACAATCAAATTCAATAAACTGCACAGCCAGCTCTTTTTAGTGCATCCCCATAGCTTAACACAAATATCTATGCAAGTACACCCGCGGTGATGAGACGTGCTTCATGTGAAATAAGCAAAACTAAATTTTTATACTTTTAAAAAGTGTACGTGAGAGAAGAGGAGATTCGATGATTACTTTGCAATGAATAAAATAATAAATTTGTAATAAATTATTGCAAAACATACATGGGAAATTCAGTTGATATCATTGGAATAATGCATAGCAGCTTTTTCGACGTTCGTAGAAAATTTCTATTCTCAAAAGACCCATAAGTATGTCACAGTTGCAATGTGTTACATTATCAAAACCGACATGTGTATAAGAAATAGCTAAGGTATGATTTATACACATATCTAAACTGTCTTTCGTTTACATTTCCACTTCGGATGTTTGTATTTAAACTTTGAGAATGAAATAAATTGCACAGGGAGTTAGAAACATTGGAAAAGTTTTTTTTGTTACGCTGCGCATTTTTTCAATTGACTGGATTTTCCTTTCTGTGATCCATCCTAATTCGAATTTATTCCTGTGCTTAACTTTTTGTGTTTCAATTGAAAAGTAAAGTTGTTTTTACAGATCGTGTTTCAATTTGCAGTTTAAGGATTTACCTAATTTTCATCAACCGAGCAATAACATCACCGACCAACCAAACAGCTTATGTTTGAAGCAGGGAATTAATTAATTTCCAAATATTAGGGAAGATGGACATATATATTTCTTTTCACTTCTCCTTTTTCCCAGTGGCTACGCCTAAACTGGAATTTTGCTAAAGAATTTCTAATTAAGTACGAAATGCATGCATAGCTGCCGTGTGTTGGATTATCAGATTCTCTTTCAAGTCATTGCAGGAACCTCTCAAAATAAAAAATCAATACTCTCTCACATGCCGAATGTATTAATAACTACAAGCAATTCAAAACGAACAACAATAGTTAAAATGTTGACTAAATACAATATGAGCTTTTCTGAAAAGCAATAATCAACAATTCAAAATTGAATAGCAACGATTTGAATATGCCCCAGGACAACGCATCACTGTATCAATTTTTATATGTTTCAACAAACTAGACAGCTCCACTTGACTGTTATATATGCAAAAAAAAATATAAAACAAAAATAAGCGTATAAATGGGGGAAATTAGCAGATCGTGAAATTTTATTGAATCTATTTTTTATGGATATTTGAGGGGAGAAAATAAGAAGTGCTATAGATACTCCCTTAGCGTTCCGATGCGGTAGTATTTTTTTCTTCATCAGATTTCGTAATTGTCTACATAGTAGCGGAAAGACGAGGTAACATTTTCAGGAACAATTGCATCAGGTCACATTACTCCAAGCAAACTTATATACGGCACATAGAACACTTTAATAAATGAAAGCTATAGAAGAAACCTTTACAAAATACATTTTTCATTTTCACATACCGACACGTATTCTTTTTTTTGAATTTGGTGTCCCAGTCTGTAATATTGAAGTTGCGATGAGCAGCTATTTTATTCATAATATTTTCTGCTGACTCGAAATATATGGACATGGTGAAAGCATTTTTTTTTCGTGTTACTTTTTAGAATTTTTATTTTATTATGCCATGAAACCTCGCATGAAACTAAAAATATCTTTTTTCGGTTGTGTTGTTCACATAAAGTTTTACTACATTTTTCGGAGAATGTAACTATGAGAAAATCCACACTTGGATGCAGTTACACAATTTTGTTTAGCAGAGATTTTATTGTAACCAACAAAACTTATCAGACTCTGAGCCGACACACAACTTTTAATATCATAAAAAGCGAATAAATCTGAACATGAATGTAGTTTATGGACAGAGCAATGAGAAAATTACAACGAGAGTAAAGATTAAGATTGCGGATGGATTGCTTTTCTCTCCTGTTTAAATCACTTGTTTCTCGCCTAATTACAAATAAAAGTTTTCACATTTGATCTATAAAAATTCAAATTTTCCGCCTCAAATACGGAAGGGAAGATGAAATTTTGTTGACGTTTTGTGTGATGACAACTCGGGTGAGAAAATAGAAACTTTCTCCCGCGAACTGTCATTTTGTTCTTGTTTACAAAGACCATATCATTTGATCATAAAAATGGTTATTCCCATCGTGCACATACAAAAAACGTTGTGTTACCCACGGGGAAAATACAAATTTTCAACTCGAGCGAATTGCTGCCATCGCATCATTCTGGCACCAAACTTTCGCTCTGTTGGAATTCTCCATTTTGTCTCTTCGGATGTCAAACAACCTTTGCCTGGGTGAATAAAAGTTAATCTTCACCTCTAATGATATAGTATTTTGGAACAAAGAAATTCTCTAAATAAAAAAAGTTCTCATGTTTATAAAATGTTTTTTCTCATGAAATAAGCCATGCCACTCTATGCATAGATGAGACTCGAGTAGAAAATTGCAGCAATATAAATAAACAACTGTTTGATCTTCGTGTACAACGTTTAAGCTTCTATTGACACAATTTCGATTGAAACGGATATGATATTTAAATGTTCTGTTAGTCTTTCCATAATGTAACTTTTTTCATTCGACTTGTTAAACAGTTCTAGCTTCCATGTTCGATTTTTCTTTTGAAATAACAAAAATTTGATTTTACGGATATGAATCATTGAAATGGCACAAAATAACGGAAGGATCCTTTTCGTGATAGGAAAATCAGTGTACGTATACGTGTTAAACACGATTTCTTCTAGAAGAAAGATACTTTTGAAATCAAAAAAAAAAAAAAAAAATAATTGAAAACTACGAACGTACCGAAATATCCATTGTGTATTATCCATTCCGCACTCAAGAGGATTCCATTGACGTCGAAAGTTGATAGAATCTTTTAAATTACATTTATGTAAGCAATAACAGGCGCTTAGAAGTTTTTGATTTGGGTGCAGACATTTTTGAAATATGTCATTAGATGGCCTTGACACGTGCAACTTGAAAAACATTACCTATGTCTCAAAAAAGTTTTCTTATAAAACATTATGGAATCAACAATTCTGTAGAATAGGTATTTTTAAACTTTTCCACGTAAGCCTAAAATTTGCATGACTCAAAGTTCTGTGTTTATTCGTGATTCGGTTTATTACCAGAGGGAAAGAATCATACGATTTTGCAAATTAGTCGTTAGCGCTACCAGCTGGTCAAATTTATGAACACAATTCATCATGTCTTCCTCTTCGCTACGAACATACTTGTTAAAGGTGTGCGCCGCAAACTAAGACTTCATTTCATTTGTAGTTAATTGAATAATATTGTGCTTTATGAGAAAAAAAATTTGTGACTTTAACAAATTAATAAAAGCGAAAGAGAATCGTTACACTCTGATGATAAAATGTCCAATTTAAATCTCAAAGTTCATAATCAACTTTCGCTTATTAGAAGACTTCGTTTATCTACAACACAACGCAGAAATGTGATACGATTAGAGTTTAAGGTCAAATTTTAATTGCAGTTAGCAAGTTTTCAAAAGTTTATAATACCATATCTTTTTTTATAATTTAAATGGAGAGATAGAATTGGGATTGAATATTGCCTTACGTAGTAAGCCTGTACTATGCGGAGGATTATAAAACTTTGGAAAACTTTGAAGTAATTATGAAACGATAGGCGTAAGCTTCTAAATCTATCTTAAACACCTTCGATGTGAATTGGATACGTTATGAAATACAATCACAATATTCACGTCACAGGGAAAGTCTGATGAATTTGTTCTTAATTGAAGCAAATTATCCCTTTATATAAATAGAGCGGATGCAAAGCTTAAGATAAAAAGGATTGAAGTTGATTAGCATTTTCCACTCTATGCATATACGTTGCATTTATATTGTTGGCGAAAAGCGGAACTACTAATTGCATTGAGTGAATAAAAAACGACAGAGCGAATAAAATCTCAAGAAATACTCTTACTGTTTTAGCACTTTTTATTCTAATTGCTTTATGTAACGAGCAATTGAAGTTTTTTTCACACAAACCAAATCAAGATTGTCACGCGAATCGCATAACGATTTCTTGTATGCGAAAATAGATCACAAATATGCTGTAGGCTACCACTAGTTATGCAATTTGAACAAAAGAATTTGCTAACAAAAGGATTTTAGGGCAGATAGGTGTCATTCGCACGGTTTTCAATGCATGTCGTTGCATCACACTCAGTAAAATGTAGTGATCCATCAATTCGTGGCCTCGATGTCCCAAATTAGGTTATTGGTCATCTAAAAACCTGATAGAATTATAAACAGCATACAAATCTTGTAAAGATAACTACACTTTAATGCCGTTGCGTACCAACTTTCCTTTATCATCGTGGAGATAACGAACCTTGAGAGAAATGTATGTAATACAATAACTAACCTTCACAGAATATGCTACAAATCGTCAGAGTTCTTTATAAATTAAATTCTCCATTTGAATTCTACTTTCATCGCACGCTTACAATTCACCATTGAAATGGTACAAGGAAGTGCTTTACATGTAGAACTTCTAACTATATCGCATATATTACGCCTTTTGAAATAAAAAGAAAACAACAACAAACCAACACGACTTGCGAGATAATAATAATTACTTCCTCGCGTGCAAGTGAATACATTCTTGAAATGTGTACAATCTTAATTCATGTATATCATAATCGTTATTATGTATTATAGGGGTCGTTCATAAATATCGTCTAACACTTTTCGGCCATTTTTGACAACTCGCTGCACCTCGTTCAGTTGTAGCCCGAATGGAGTGATGAGTACGAGCGAACGTGAAAGTGAAGCCAGAAAACTCGAAAAAAACTCTAAAATTGCCCTCAACTTAGTCCCCATACATATCAAAAAATTTTACCGCCGATAAAATAGTTTCATGATCAAAAGTCACTTTCTACAAACGCTTGCTTCACCCCTTCCCAACTGCGTCCGTTTTTTGATTATCTCTTCTTAAGCCTTGAACGTCAATAATGAAGCAACCCTTAATATAAAGTATGCGCTTATTTCTATTAGCTGTACAGGTACACTTTTATATAAAGGGATGTGTAGCAACGTGGTAATTATCCTGTTTCGTATAAAAGTTTGTGGAGAAATTTCGCATAATGAAAATGTTAGCTTTTATATTACCGGAGAATATTTTCGCATGTAGAAAGAAATCAATAGTCGACAGTTTTTTGGCTTAACTGCTGACATTTATTCCAACCAAACCTTATTAGAACCTCGAATTATAGACACGTTACAAGTACTCCCAAATCTACGCTATGCGGATGAATTAACTCTAATGATAGGGTACGCCAGGGAGTTGCAGTATAGTATAGGCTGCCTATATGTTGCGTGCGAGGACTTCCGAATGAAGATATGATGGTAGCTTATTAGTAGGTAGGTTATTGGTAGTAGTGAAGCCGAACGAACGTACTTTTGCGATCCTTAGAAAACTCTCGAAAATTATAGGCAATTTTTCAAAATTTCAAACTTAAAATATCTTTAAAATAAGTGTTTAAACGTCCCACGAAGGGATGGGTATAGCGGAGAAAACTAACTTGTGATCGAAACGATGACAGAATTCCAAAAAATTGTATGACGTTGTTGGAGGATGGAATAGTGCTTGGTGGTGCGAAAGCCTCTGGAAGAGCTTGGTTTTGGAGTTGATACGGACAAGGAAACGCAAACTCATATCACGTATAAACGCTGCTGACTTGTGGTGATCCGGCGTTACGAGAACCAACAGGCTGTAACAGATCTGACGGCAAAAAACCTGGCGGATTGATACTGGTTCCATGGAAATTCGGAAAGCCTTTACTGTGGGATTTTACTTGCGCTGACACAACATGTCCATCGTACGTAGCATCCACTAGCCGACGAGCAGTGGGCGCAGCAACATTTAGAGAAATTTCGAAAAGGGCTAAGTACAGGGAACTAGAGAACAATTTTTACTTTTGTCCAATTTCAGTAGAGACGATGGGTCCCTGGGGTAAAGACGGCAGAAAACTGATAACCGAAATCGGGAAGAAACTCAAATCAATTCGTGGTCTAAACGTTTTCTGGTCCAAAGAATCAGTATTGCTAACCACAGAGGCAATACAGCGTCAATACTAGGAACGATACCACAAGATATGAACAAATTGGATGAAGTTTATTATTTAGTTTAATAAAATTTGTAACTTGTAGTTTAAAAGATTCAAGGTTTTACAGGTCGAGCACTTTTCCTTGACTATTATTGGAATAATAAAAGATGGTAGCTTGCAGCTCGAATGGAGAGCTGTTGGAACAGGTTTCTGATTTTAAGCATTGAAGAAACCATTTTTCAGAGAATGCTAAGTTAGTTAGGGAATTCGATTAATTACGTGCAACGTAGTTGCGTAAATGGATTATTATTAAATAAACTAAGGGATTGCCAGTCAGTAGAACTGACGGCTTTTTATAAAGGTTCTCAGAAGAAGCAAATGAAAAATTAACCGTTAGGGGTAGGAATGACGACGTAGCTAGAGCTACTCTCTTGTCCGCATATGAGTCAAAATAATTTGTCACGTTCAGAGAATGGCTGATAACAGATCTAGGAATCAGTGGGCTTCCATTAGACAATCAAATAAATTTTTTTGCAGGTGATACGGAGGTTCATCATAACACTAAGCACTGCTTGCGTTTCGTTACATACCACGATTTGCCGATACAGAACTCAAAGTATGCACTTCAATGCATTTCAATATTCTACGTATTGAATTAGCACACATACTTCATATAAAAAAGTTTTGAAGTGCAATGAAAAAAATATTGACGAGAAAAGTTGTTTTGGTTAGTTCATCTTTTGAAAGAGAAAATTTTGCCAAAGGCTTTAATTTTTAATGGTTTTCTTGATTCAAATGAAAACTTGGAACTGGAAAAACTTTTCTGTGCAAACTTGCCATAAACTTTTCCATCTCAACGACTAAAATTTCAAACATTTTCAATTTTTTCTTGTCAAACAAAAACTTACTAATAATTCAAATATGAAAGACGCTCTACCTGCGAATAATTAAAGTTTTTAGCCTAATAAATAATTATGATAAAAAGTCCACAGGGTATAAATAGTCACACAAACATAATATAATTTTACATTACAAAATGAAATTAAACGCTCCAAACAGCCATGGTCTTTACTTTTATTACCCGTAAATGCCTCAAAACTTTTGCTATTAAATCGACAGAAAAATAAGAAAGTATTTTAATAAACGAAATTGTGGAAATGAAATCATTTATGAAAATCGAATTTTTTATTAGATTATTCTCGAGGTCATGCTGTCAATATTTTTGAAGCCATTTGACGTCTGAAATCTTTTTAGGAAAAATGTGATGCAATTAATTTGAATTGTCTGAAAAATTTGCTATTGTCAAATAATACAGCTGTGCACAATAAGAATGACCCGCTATTTGGAATATCACTGTGTTCTTATTTCTATGATTCTGCGACTTCTCTCATATCGTGTGTTATTTCAAATGGCGAAATGAGAGAAGAATCATAGAAATAGGAACACGGTGATATTACAATTAGTGAGTCATTCTTATTGTGCATATCTGCAATTCATGCAAGAAGTTGCGAAATAAGGATGTTTTTGTCATGAGTGGAATTTTAAAATGAGCGATCCAGTGTTACTGCCAACATCTTTATTTTACTATCAATCAGTTGCAATATTATGTTTGTTGAGTGACACATTTTTTACGAAAAATTAATGGCAATTTCTCTGCGATAATAATAAAAAAAAGTGTAAAAATTTTGTGTACAAGAAAAATTATTGTAAAATTTCAAAGAAATTCTCAATAAAGTGATGTGCTAACTTGTATGAGACTATTGTTGTGTTGGGTGAAATAAATGACACTTCGGATAGGTCAATTAATGGTGGTAGGGTAATACATGAAACTTTAGGTAGGAAAATTGGGATCAAAAGTCGGTCTATTCCAACTGTCAAAATGACGTTCTTAACGTCAAATACTTGGATAAATAAAACGATTTTTCATAGATATTACTGTCTTATAACTAAAGTGAACAGTACTAAAGTTCATACAATTTTTTTTTTACAAAATTTAAATTTTCCAATCTCAATCAATCAGTCGTTTATTGCTTGAACAAAAGGAAATAAATCCTTACAATGAATGATCGTGCGAATAGTATTAAAGAATTCTCCTCAAAATATAAACAATTTGACACTAAAATTAACTAAAACTAAAACTATAACTACAATTAAATCAATCTTATAGATTAAAGCAAAGTTGTAGATACAAAGGCAATATTAAATTCAATTTAAATCGGATAAAAGTTCTATTTGTCACATCGGTCACGTGCATCACTAGGATAAAAAACTGAATGCAACAAATTTGAAACTCTCAAACATTCAAGCGGCCTGAAAGATGAAACATGAACGATGGCTTCTTAATTTCCCACCCCTCCTCCCCCCCTTCACCCCCCCCCACCCCCGGTAAAGCGAGAAGCACGACCTTTTAAATTTACCTACCGTCTTCATTTTGCGCATATTAGCAGGAAGCTCGTTGTAATCAGAAATAGCCCGCACAAAGAATGATCTATTATATTGCATTGACACATTTTTAGGTAAAAGAAATGCTTGGTTTCGCGTAGAACATCCCCTCTTGAGCTTTGAGTGTAGGTAGCCGGGCGTCTTAGTCAATGAGAGCTTATGAATGAGGACAGATTGCCGATATTTAAAGTAGTCGAGTAAATGACAGCCCAGCAATTTATGAGTACGACCTTGAACACTATCATAGCGTCTCATCCCGTAAACAAATCTAATGCACGCGGAGAAGGCTTGTTCTTAGAGATCTTATATCATATATATCTTTCAACATTTTTTGATAATTTAGCATTTGTACTGAAAATTTTTCAATACACACAATACTATAACGCAAACATTTTGAACCATTTTCCTACAAGTTTACTTTATAGCTTTTCATTGTATTACTGGTCGCGCGACATAAATTTGTTAGTGTTGTATTGCTTGATTTGGACCAATTGAAAAACGTCAATTTGATATTGTGATCGTTTATTTCCCTTGCATTCGGTCGGGTTAGTGACTATAATAATGGCTAAGTAAACAAAAATTTCTTTAGAAATTTATACCTTCGTTTATTTCCCTTGCATTCGGTCGGGTTAGTGACTATAATAATGGCTAAGTAAACAAAAATTTCTTTAGAAATTTATACCTTTGACGTTTAAAACGTCATTTTGACAGTTGGAATAAACCGACTTTTGATCCCAACAAAATCAAATGGCGGCAAAAGTGACACTAAATTCAGCCTTTTTTCAGGACGTGCTAAGCACTTGGTTGTATAAAAACTCTTTTACATAAAAAAATTAGATCAGTGTTGGTCAAGGTAACATGATTTTTAGGGCCACAAAAAACTGTATACTATGTATTGTGTATTTGTTGAGACGCTGATGATTTATGTGTGGAAGGTAGAGGAATTATTGCTAAGCAAAAGAAACTTAAAGCATCACATCATTTCATAAAGCTTCTCATACGAAGTAATCGTTCGGTTCAATATAAAGAAAATGAAGTTTGCTTTCGATTTATGGTTTGACAATAAAAATTTGAAAAAAAGGGCCGCAAAAGAATAAAACGTAAAATGGTAACAACATCCAAAACATATGAAATATTCATATCGTCGGATGTCCAATTTATTATGCTATTATTGACGTAAATCTCCACATAAGAATGTCGTATCAACATCAACGACATCAACGTTATGTATAATGTACTCATTTCTTATGGGCAAGAGTGTTCCTTTGATTATTTCATTCCGTGACTGGAAATTCGAAACGGAAAATCGCTTCCGATTGATAAAATGTGTTAGCTGTGCTTTTTAACATCACAAAAATATTATATTACTGTCGGTCGTCGTCATATTGCAAAAGTCATCATACTTTTTATGCCCCAACAACACACTCAGGGTAGAACTAAAGTCGGTCGATTTATGCGTTTATATTTATAAAACATAACCAAAGACCCGTACGTATCAGAATAGATGTGGCAAACAGAATACATGTGGCAAAGAGACTCGAACGTATCTAAATATACAAATAAGCAAACAATCCAACGTTTTCTGTTCTTTTATAACTGTAAAAATTTCAAAGATCCATAGAAATTACCCAAGGTAATGTCAAAGGCCCTACCGAAGTACGTCTCTAGAAAATCTAGAAAAGCTTTTATCCAAGGACTAAGTCGTTTTTCCCTAAAACCCAGAAACAAGTGTTATCTCAAATTTTATTCTCTACAACTTTGTCTTTGGAAGCAACTTTCTACCTCTCATAGTTCTGGAGATTCGGGTCATCCTGCACAATTATGGGAGAAGCCATATACTAGTATTGGGCCATATTTCCGCAAAACCCTGAAACACATGTTCGCTTAAATTTAATTCTCTACAACTTCGCCTTTGGAACCAACTTTCCAACTCTCATAGTTCTGGAGATTCGGGTCATCCTGCCCAATTATGGCAGAGGCCATATACCAGTATTGGGCCATATTTCACCAAAACCCTGAAACACGTTTTCGCCTAAATTTAATTCTCTACAACTTCGCCTTTGGAATCAACTTTCCAACTCTCACAGTTCTGGAGATCCGGGTCATCCTGACCAAATAAGGAAGTGGCCATATACCAGGATTGGACCATATTTCCCCGAATCCCTGAAACACGTGTTCGCTTAAATTTAATAATCTTCAACATTGCCTTTGGAAACAACTTTCTAACTCTCATAGTTCTGTTGATCTGGGTCATCCTGCCCAATTATGGAAGAGGCCATATACCAGGATTGGACCATATCTCCCCAAAATCCTGAAACACTTGTTCGCTTAAATTTAATTCTCTACAACTTTGCCTTTGACAGTAAATCTCCATATTG
>CM055405.1:8376005-8428380 GCA_029228625.1 Pseudolycoriella hygida | reverse complement strand
TAAGACTTATAGTGCATTACGTTGTTCCTTGTTATTCTGAAGAGTGGACGACATGTTGCCCGAGTCGAAGGCTCCACCTCGTCACTATTTTTGAACCTAATCTTGAGCGCGGCGCGGCCCTAATCGTCCCCGTTTTTAATATTATAATTCAGCTGATGTGACCCGTCGCACTGCCTTGCGAGTACATGCACATTAACGCAGGACTTTCGAAGTATCACTTAATGTGTGAGATTTCATAAATGACGTCTGAGTTAGGATGGAGGGGGTCTTAAGAAAACCGACACTTCATACAAAAAAATCTTGCAGACAAGGGGGAGGGGGTTGTCAACCAATGATGAGCAGGCCGGTGCAGCAACGATTGATGCAACACCGATTGATACTATGCCAATCGACGCAACACCAATTGATGCCACGCTAACTCAAAATAGTTAAAACACTTATTCACAAGAACAATTTTTCATATTCAAAATTACTAATTCATCAATATATTTAATAAATACTTATAAAAATATTGGTCTCATAAAATATTTACCAAAATTAGTGTACTCATTGGTCTCATAAAAATATTTCCTCAAAATGAATGCACTCCAACAGTCTAGTCTCCAACAGTCCTGTTAAAGATTTGAAAAGAGACTACTCGTTCGGTCTCGTTCATTTGTAGTTCATCGACAAACCTTTCTATCGAAAAAAAATAAATTTGAGACCAAATTCGTCTAAAAAAAGTCATGAGACCTTTGAGAGTACGTTTTTCATAGTCTCATGTGATCAGAATTTTCACTCGGGCATACGGTGACGGAAATATATGAACTGACATTCTACGAAAAAACAATAGAAAACTCTTGTTTTGCAAAATGTCGGTTGCTATTTTTCCGTCACTGTATGAGTGAATAGAATAGGAAATGTTATACCGGTTTAAATGTTTGGTTTGAAAATATTTGGCATATGCGCTACTGTGAATCCACAGTAACCTATCTGAAAAGACTGTGGGCATCCGACGGAAAGGTAATGCCACTTTTACAATTTTGATCAATAATTGGCTGACAGAGAATAAATTGTACATTATCGACACATTGGCCACAACCACAACTAAAAGAGCTGAATTCATTGTTACATAAAAAAAACAATTTGATACGATAAAGTGGTTCATGCTTTCCGAATTCAATTAATTATTACCATTACATCGTAAAATTCAAATTTCATTTTAATCAAATTATGCGGATAGTGCTCACTATGCATTACGATATAAAGCGATAAAATTGAAAATCATCAATTGGAATATTTGTTTGTTTTTCGAATTGCATACACTAAGACGTGATTGGAATGCCTAAATGAAATTTGGGGTCCCTTTGTATCAAGAATGTATTATTTATAACGTGCAACTTTCGTTTGTAACGACAGAATTGCCAACATGTTTCCATTACGAAGTAAAAACACGTAGGTATTCATAATTTGGCTTCGTGGCTTGCAGATTGTTACAAGTGCTAAACAATTATCTTCAAAGGTTAGTGGGTTATGTGACAAAAAAAAACTACAGCTATACGATCTTAATAGATTATAAAGAGATAGATTGACCATCAATATTATTTTTTCGTTCTGTGTAGCTATATTCCTGAAAAGGAAAAATCAAAATTGTAGTGAAAATTTCAATGCAAAAAAACTCTTTGATAAATATTAAATTCATTCATGCGAAAAATAGAATAACATAACAAACTATTATGACGTCATTGCTTTGATATAACCTTATTAATGTTTTAACAAAGATATATCCCATCTGAGTGTAGTTGAGACAAGATAAAGAACGTTGCATTTGAAAAAAAATATATATTGAACAAAAAGCGGCTGCCTTTAAATTTTCAATATAAAAAACTATCATGTGCTTCATGGACACGCAGTTTTCACAAAAACAGTGAAGTATATCGAATTTCGCGAGGAATTCCGAGAAAGCTTAATTTTCGTTTCGAAGTTCGAAAACCTTAAAGATATGGTAGACCAAAACTTTGTTCCACAAATAAGACAAACAACAAGATAATCAGATTTATAGATTAAAGATTTTTCACTAGCGTCGCGTGCAAGCTCTTTCGAATTTTTGAATTGTTTAAACAGCGATGCGGAAAACGTCCAATATGAAAATCTCGTTTTCTTTATGAAACAATAGTAATTTGTGTACCGAGTTACACAAAGTGGAAATTTGCCGGCCGCGTTATGAGTTCTACTTGTGTAACGAGGTTCACACAACGTTTTGTGTGTTTCTATAACACAATATAAAAAACATAAACGAAAATCATTCCACCTTTTTCTACTGCATACTTGATTGTGGACTACAATGTATATATGAAAATCCATTGTAGGCCTAGTCCGGCAAAATAGCACTGCGTAGTTTTCCTTCGCGGACTACAAAGTGTCGTATTGTGTTATGGAAATCACACAAAAGATTTGTACGACTAGACAAACAAATGAGAACTTCTCTATAGTTTTTTTGTAGGCATAATGTTGAGGCATACAAAGTGAATCTGTTAGAAAATATTTAATTTCTGTTGTGTTGGAATGCAGAATGTTGTACGAGTGTTGTTTGATAGCGGTGAGCGGGACGAGTTTTCCTTTTCGTATTTTCCGGGTCGGGCGTGAAGACTTCACGTAAAAAAACCTGTCACGACCCGAAAAAATATATTCACTCAATTATTTTATCAAAATGAAATTTTTTTAAAAAAAAGTTCAGCTCAGGGTTTCGGGCTGGGTTCAAAATTTTATTTTGGTTCAGGCTCGGTTCGGGGCCCATTTGGAAAAAAGGACGACCCGCACACCTCTATTGTTTAACTGTTGTTGAATTATTATGAAAGCATGGATTGTATCTTATCTGAATGGACGTTCACAATTCGTCAAATTAGGGAATTGCTCTTCTCGAACGTTTAACGTGATCTCTAGTGTTCCTCAGGGTAGCCATCTCGGCCCTCTCTTGTTCATATTATTCATGGACGATGCTACTAAAGTCTTCTCAACTTCAGTTTATTTAATGTATGCTGACGACTTGAAAATTTTCATGAGAGTTAGAAATGTTCTTGACGCAAGTGCTCTCTAACGTGACTTGACAGGTTTCTGCAATGGTGCAAAATCAATCAACTTTATTTGAACGTCGATAAGTGCAAGGTAATCTCTTTCACTCGAAAAAGATCCAAAATTGAGTTCGGTTACAATATCGATGATGTTGCGTTGACTCGTGTTAAGGTAATAAAAGATTTGGGAGTCCTTTTGGACGATAAACTGACATTCAGTAAACACATCGAGCATATAATTGCAAAATCTTACTCAATGCTTGGCTTCGTTATGAGAACTTGTAAGCAATTTAAGAATATTAAAACTTTAAAAAGTATACATATACTTTGCGTATGTCCGTTCTTACATAGAATATGTTTCAATTGTTTGGCACCCTTATCAAGACACATTTGTTGACAGAATTGAATCAATTCAGAAAATTTTTTTGATGTACGCACTGAGACGGTCGATGAAACGGGACGAAAACCACAAGCCTCCGCCATACATTGAGAGATGCGAATCGATTAATATCGAAACACTCGCCCGACGCAGAATCAATGCCTGCGCACTTTTTGTATCCGATTTGATGAATGGCAATATCGACGCACCTAAAATTAAAAGCAAGATCATTCAAAATTCTAGACCCGGTCGTGCTGACGACTTTCTCGTTGTCGACGAGCACAGGACGAAATATGGTCTTTATGTGCCAATCAATAACATGTGCATGACATTTAACCGCTTTTCACTATTGTGGTTTCAAAACATACCACGTGAATCATTCAAGTTGACCATCAGGAAATTGAAAATTGCGTATAAACTGAATGGTAAGACCAGAATTTCATAATCAATGGCAAAATGATTCTGTCTTTATTTAAACTGAACCTTTGGTTCTCACTCGAATCGGAATCTGATTAGTCAACTCGGGTCTCACGACTCTAAAATGAAACTCTAAGTCACGCCGACTTGTGCAAAAACAGCTAGTCTAGACGACTAGTTTCCGCTAATCTTTTCTGTTTCAGGCTGGCTTTTTTCCTCATTTTCATAAATAAATAAATAAAGAATGAAGGAGCAGAGGTGACTATTGACTCCGACGGGTCGACTAGGCCGGCAGCTCACTTCCGGATTTGCTCATGATTTATGTTTTTGTTTTTATTTCTCAAGTGTTCATTCAGATTTTATCAATTGTATGTAGTCAGGGGGCTTCGGCCATTGATGATGAAAATAAATAAGTAATGTGAAATTGACGTGTGAATGTTCTTACGTTTAAAATTGCCTATGACACTGCCTTTTAGAAAACTCGATTCAATACTGAAAATTTTCTAAAATACAGGCAGTGATTAGTAATGTGTTAGTGTGTGGCTGATTTTGAAAGTTGATGGAAGATTTTTCACCGAAGTTGCATCAACACGAGTAATTGTGTGTAGTTTTACTAAATAATAATTTTAGAACACCGGAGAAGACATTTATTCCTTGGAAAACTAGGGTAAATGGACCAGTTATCGGCCATGTAGTAGTCTCCGGTCAAACTATAGTTTCACTAGTTACCGGTCACATTTCGCATTGAAGTATGGCCGATTACTAGTGCTGGCCGGAGACACTACATGGTCGATAACTGGTGCATTTATGCTAGTAGTTTAAGTCCAGAGACTAACACATTCAAATTTATGTTAAGTACACAAAATTAATACCCATATCGAGTGTACCGATAGTCACTAAGCAGTATTAGTCACTGTCACCAATATTTACCTCATGGATCGTAATTTTAGGAGGTTTTAAACTCAAAACTGAGAGTTATATAATTGTTAAGCAGCTCACATAGCAGAAATAGTAATGAAAACAAAAATGCATAGCTCTACCATAAATGAATATTGTAAATAATTGTTGTGAAATTTCAGTCTGCAAAGCGGTTGTTCGTGAAATAAAATACTTCTTGCTAAATTGCAGGCAAGAAGAAATATTTTTGTATTAAATGAATTGTGTATAAATTCCCTGCAAGTCGTTGTACGAGTGGTCAATTATATCTTGATGGTATACTTTTTTTTCATTGTGAAATTGAAATTGTTAATAATTCATCGAGTTCTAAACAAAATCTTCACAAAGTCTTTCTATTTCATTTTTAGCCTTGCAATTTTATGACCTACATGAGTTTAAATTTGAGAAAATAAATTTCTAGGAAACATATTACCCTTTCAAAGTTATTACGTTGTAATTTCATAAATGGAAGAAAATATGATTCTATGTAACCACATCTACAAAGCAATTCGGTTAATGGATTTTGTAGACTGACGCGACGACGACGTAGCGTAGTATGGAAAAACTTTACCTTGATAAACTTGAATAGAACATTGTAAATATAATTGTAAAGATGTTAATTCACAGACAAAATCGATTTTTTGCTCTACACTTTCGCTCTTTAAACTGCAGCTTTTTTGTCACAGGAGAGTGCTCAATTGTCAAAGTTGATATTCTAACTGCAAAACATTGTTGTAACGTATAAGAATGTATTGACTAATGCAAACGATACAATAGGCTTTAAGTTCGAGAACGAAAGTTCCTAGTTTTCTAGAACTAGGTAAGAAGTGTAGAGACATGCATAGCTCCCACAGAGGTAATTTGTCTTTGCATGAGTAAATCGATGCATGTCTCTACAGAAGTAGGTATGTAACACCAATCCAAACACACTTGACATATTACTTCATGTGAACTTTTTCATATACGAAAAGCAATGTTTCACTTTTTAAGTGGTGAACTTTAACGTCGAATATATTCTACCACATGGAGTAACGAGATGCCAAGTGCACCAAGTGCATAAACATAAAAATGGTGCTAATCAAGTTAAAAGAAATTTCGGTTTCTGTTCATTAAATAAAATATGAATAGTATATCATGTCTCACTTTAATTGTGGAGAATTCTTTGCATAATTTCGCATAAAATCACAAACTCGAAATACACGTCTGATATGATGAACGGAACTTTTTACCTAAAAGAAAAACACCTTTCAAAATTTCAAACATTTAAAAATGCTTTCTTAATCATATACTGAGAGAACAAAAGATGTAAGACGGTAGATATTGTTATGTCAGTCATTTTCGTCTATGGAAAAATTAGCGTTTTTTATTTGCCACGGGCAATATGCTTGCTTGTGATTTCAAAGCTTTGGACGTGCATGAAGATTCTTTCCAATTTATGTTGAAAAATGAAAGAAATTGATTACTTCGGTCGACACATACACAATATACAAAATTTCATGACGAAACGTTTAATGTTTCAAGCGTAGAAAAATTGTGCGCTTGTCAGCTCATGCACTTCCTCATGAATGTACGTATACTTTGACATGACTCACTATGCTGAAGAATGTTTTCTAATTTGCTACATTTTATTGCCAAAGATAATTATGTACATTTTTAACATTAATACTTAAAATTGAGATCTCACTGTCGATGTGGACTGCGGTTCGAGGGTTCTATGCATCGAACTTTTCAAAGTTTAGCAACTGTATGAAGTTCACTTCAGTAGAGATTAAAAGTATAATATTAAGTTTTCACTGTTTTCGAAACAAGTACGTAAATAACTATTACCTGCTGATGATAACTTTGAGTTCTTTAGTTGTCGAAAAAGTTATACGCCAAAGGCAACATCTAAAAAAAGTTTACAAGTGCAAGAGGATAGGAAAGTGGGAAGAAGTGTTCAACATTTAATTTAATCAGCAAAATGAGATTCAATAAAAGCAACGTAAAAGCGGGCGTAAAAGTTGGTTTTTAATTATTTTAATTTTATAAACCACGATTAGTGCAAACATAAAAGCAAAGGTAATGGCTTCAACTTATCAATGAAACTTCCTGTTTACTGGCAAGTTGCCAAACTATCTACCAAAGAGAAATAAAATCGGATGTACGAAATATTTTTAGATTTTTTTTTACAAAATGGAAATGTGCACGAAGGTGTAAATTGAAAAATTAATTTTGCTTGTGTGGGCAATTTCTAATTATAAATTTACAACCAACAACTGTATTGAAAGCTGTCGAAATTTTAAATATTTACAACCAAACACTCTATTAGACGGGAAATTATTCATTTTATTACGTCATACTGTTGGACAGAGTGGACAATGCACCATTCACGGATTCAAAATTACTTTAAATTGGTTTCAAAAACCAGCAGAATAAAATCCATAACATAATACGATTCTATGAATGCGATTTACCACAGACTTCATAAATCATTTTGCATAAGGTTTAAGCACGGTGAAGGTATTTCTGATACGATACATAGAAAACATCAATAATTTGTCAGCAACTCTGTTTGAAATCCTACATACCATCTACAAACAATGTACTTCACCACCCTTAATAGAAAGTGCGCATTCAGAATACGTAATTTAACACACATCAGTTTCCATCAAATACTTTCCCTAAGTATTCAGTCTGCAACGGATGCAGAGTATGCAATGTAGAAATATTATATTATATGTGTAATATCGATTTTCTTCGCTATGTGTTCGTGCAACTCAATACAATTTCTATTTTTCCTTAAAAAGACTGTTTCAAGAGCGAAAAATTGTAACAACTATGATTTTATCATGGATCCAATATGAAAACAAATAAACATAACCTCCACTTATCGTTTCAACATGGTTTGTTCATGTGAGCGTAGCTGTTATAATCCTTAGTGTTGTAATATAATTGTTTTTTAGACTATGTCAGATTAGGTTTCTTAACTACGACCCTTTGCTAAGCAAGGAGAAAATCCGACATAGTTTAATATACCATCCTCAAAGAGGAATTCAAGACAAGAATAGGCTTCGATCGTTAAGCCTGTCAGTAGAAGAAAAACGTGAAACGTAAAGCCCAGTTCACAGCTTGACATTTCCCGGTAAGCGTAGAAAAGTGAGATTAACCATGACTTACTACTACGTTCGTATTCCAATGACTTTATAGACGTCATCAACATTCGCACCTTAACGTTTGGCACATGCTTTGAAAACTTGAGTTCTCGGTGTCTACGACGAATAAGTAAAAAGAACATTTGCACGTCACTGTCAAACGCTACTCTATCTATCTACCTAATCCTCACCCAATTCTAGTTTTTCCTTTCGTCTCCTCACAACACCAAATGAAGGAGTAAGGCTCATCCCTAATTAAAGGATGAGGATCCCTAAGCTTCTACAAGTGGTCCCCTCTAAATCTTGAAAAAATTAGTGCCGATCGTTTCTCCATGATGTTCTCAACATTTTAGGAAATTTTGAGCCGAAACGAATTTTGAAAATTTTCCATATGATGATATATAATTTTATTGTCTACTATTTTCTAGCTGACATGGAAAAAGAGTAGCTATGACTGCTGCCATAGCTCTCGTTAAAAAAACATGAAATCGTTATAATATTTGATTAACATATAAAATGCTTAGGGACGGTCCTCCTTTAAATACCACTAAATAACTGTAACCTCCCCCGACACTTTACCCTCTCCTTTCACTCGTCACCCGAAAACAAAACAATGGCAAAGTTTCTATTCTAAAATAATGAAAAGGGCTCAATATTGCGGACAATATTTTCAATAAGATTTTATCATATAGCTGACAAAAACGAACATACAACCACCAAATAGCCGCTTTATTGTGTATACCACATAATTAAATGGATCAAACAGAAGCTAATCGACGACCTGTTGTCGAAGTAATTTAACATAAAATAAAATGTCATGAGCCGTACGTGCACTATACGTACATATGGAGTAGCAAATAATATGTTTGTCCTTCGACCCATAATCACTTGGTAAACCATCAACATAAGCGACTAAATTCATCATGAAACAAACTTTCTAACATGACACGAGCAATTTTAATGTGGAACAATACACATAGCTGTTGTGACATTATACTCATTTCACACCTGAACTTATCTAATATACGGGTGCGCTACCATGTGTAGCGCTATAACGGCGATAAACTACACCCCAAATCATTACGATAATCCATCTAGGGAACATTCAAAAAGTCCCATGAGGACTCGAAGGGAGAGGGGGAGACATCATTTTGCTAAGTGGATGGGGATCACCATTTGAAATTGTTTAAAAGCGGATCGAAATATCATGAAAATATGTTTTTGCAATTCGCAATCGAATTTCGACGAATTTCGATATAGTTGGCAATGCTTAAATATGTTGAAATTCGACATAGTAACCAGATTTTTTAACAGTGTACCAGGAAAATTCGACACTAGTGCTTAAATATTTTGACTTTGCAACTGCTCATCAAGAGCGCGTTCAGAAACTAAAAAAGTTTACTCGAGTAACACCATGTGTCTCGCTCTCTCCCATTCACGATGTTTGGGAGGTCGTGAAAGAAGACATTTCCCGCGTAAGCCGGGTAATCTTTTTTCAGTTTCTGAACACTCTCCAAAAATGCAAGAGCTCTTCAAATTTTTTGTACAAAGTGTTTAAAATTGAACGTTTTTGATGGGGCCCTCTTTCTTTGGATGAGAGCTAAATTTTCTCTTCAACAGGACTAATGATTCAAATAAGTAAATTCTAAAATTTTTTTGGATGAAAAATTGACTTATCGGGTTTTTCCTAAAATTGAATAACTAATGAAGACTTCTCTTCCAGCTAAAATAAAACCCATTTTGAAAGAAACCGAGAAAATTTATTTCTGATAAATATGCACAGTGCAATTATTGAGATCACCGAACGTGATGCCTGCATTAGATGAACTCTTCTTCTCAATAACATCGACACGTGATTCAGTTTTCTGTGTAGATATTATTGTAACATTTTGTTTGGTCGGAACGGTCGGAACGGATGGCTCAAGCACATGTGAAATGGACAATGGCTCAGTGAAAATAGGCGCAACATTCCCCATTTCAGACGTATCGGCTGCCAAAGGCGGGACTGAAGAATGTTCATCTGACTTACAAATTTTCGCTCCCATTATGGAGTCAGCAATCCGACGTTTATTGTTGAGAGAATGTTGAATGTAACTTTCTGCTACGGCATCGGGATCCCATCCGCAATGTTGTTTAATCGTCGTAAGATTCGCTCCTGTGTCTGCTAACAATGATGCAGATGTTCGACGAAAGCAATGACCAGTGTATTCTTCCACCGATTCCAAGTTCAGAAAAGTAGCAATCTTTTTCGGGAAGCCGCCCATGGTATTTATGCCGATCGGTTGATTGACGCATTTGCCATTTCGTAGGCACACGAAAAAACGCTTCAGTGGAGTGTTTCGTGGACGTAGATCCGCATATTTTTTGAATATCTCAACCATATTTACCACATCCTCACTTCCTTTTCTCAACACAAATTCACGAATCTTCTTCGTCTTCGTTTTTGGCACACGGATTTTGATCCCACCTTCGATGTACTCAATGTCATCGACAGACATATCCACCAACTCCATACGACGACATGCCCCGAACACACCCACGATCATTGCGACCTACATCTCAATTAACAAAATGTCAAATTCTTAAAAAAATTTCGAAGATTTTTTTAAATGTTACCTTCACAGCCAAGAAATTATTGTCCGGTGCTTCTTTCAGAAATCGGTAAATGTCTTCCAACGTTAAAATACGTGATTTCTTCGGACGATAACCAGTACTCTTGCGTTTCAGCAACATTTGCAGCTTTTTGAATTTCGATATGTCCACTCCGTCATTCAACTCCAACATAGATTTCAACTTTGAATAAATGCACCATGCCGTTGATGGCTTATAGCTTTCCATTTTTGCACTTGAAAAATACACCATCAAAACGCCTTGATCAACAACGGTAATTTTTTTTTTATTGCACCATTCTTTGAATGTATCATACGCCTTCTCGTAGACCTCTTTAGAAGCCGACGGTAACAATAATTTCATAGCTTTGTCGACTTCAAATTCGAGATCGAATTCGCTATCACTTCCACTAGAAATATGGTCAACAAACGCCACCGATGAAGATTCAATACATTCCATCGTAAATATCTTCAATAAAATTACGTTTCTCGATAAAAGCGCATTACCTTATTCACGTTCTTTGATTGACTGGTGCTATGTATACAAGGGATAAGATGAACAATATTTTGCAATGCAACTTGATTAAGTCAATATTTTACACTGTAAAATGCAGGGGGTTTTGTAGAGTGATATTTTAAATTTTATTTTGTTTTGTCTCAATTCGATTGTGCTCATTGCAAAAAATGTCGTTTGAAACTCGTTGTGTAAGGCAGAGTATTTCAGCACACGTCCTAAATGCTGTCCTACTCGCCTTCGGCTCGTTAGGACAGCATTTAGGACTGGTGCTGAAATAATCTATCTTACACAACTCGTTGCAAAATGTACTATTACGACATTAATGGATGCTCCCTAGCCGATGCTATACAAATATAATATAGACGTGTTGTTTTACTTGTGCTTATTTTGCGTGATTTGTACATAAAATTAATTTTCTTCGTTATCCATACTCATTCATAACCAACTATAGAAAGAATGTCAGAGTTCAAGGATCCTATTTTAATGTTCGCTTCTCCATACACTTTCAGATAGGAGGAATACGCTGAGATTTTTATTTATTTATTTATTTATTTTCACACATACATACGTCTGTTAGTGTTGAGCTTTTGAATTGAAGAATCTATAGAAATAAATATGTGAGGGTTAATTCCTTGTAGCCTGGGGAATATTTACTTTAATTATATCTCCGACATTATACACCTTACCGTTATACACTGCGTCCCAACCGTGTCATAGAAATATGTTCATTTGAGAATTCTATGTAATGAATGCTCCATTATTTTCCTTCGGCTTTAGGGTTATTTTGTATTCTCAAATTGCTCAACGGTATAATAAAAAATTCACTTGATTTTAATGAGAATCTTTACTGAATTTTAATAACGACGGACTTTACCTATCGATTCAGTATACTGAAAATTAATTAAGGTACCTACTAATCGATTAAGTCAATAAAATACGAAGTATCTTTCGTCTTAGTTTCCATTCTTTGAAGAATTTTTTAAAGAGTCAACAAATACGTAAGAATTGCAATGTTCTGTTCATTACTTGTTGCATAAATTACTGGCAAGAATATAACGTGCGATAAAATAGGAAGTAAAATTAGTGACTGACTAATGAAAAATGCATTATAAATTTAAACACTAAAGGGTAGCTTTTAACCCTGAATTTGATACGCAGCGTGAGATAATAATTAGTTTACTACAGGATAATATCTCGTGGGGAGTATTGCTCCGGAGGCAATTTTAGAATACAACTCTTGTGTCTTCGAATGAGATGTACGAACCGTTCTTCCGAGTGTGCTGAGATTTTTATTCGTACTCTTTTCGAAGATTTTTTGCACCTTGAGCTCTCATCATAATTCAAACAACTACTTAAAATGTAAAGCGCTTTTATGTCATTGACAGAATCATGGACTCAATATATTATTGAAAAAACTGCCAAAATGTTTACAACAATCGACAAAAACCTTCGTCGTGATTTTACTCCAATTCAAAATAAATATCTTAGAACATCTACTCAACCTTAAAATGAAAATATCGACTGTACCGACATTAAGTTGAATAAAATTAAGTAACGGCTGATAAAAAATAAAATCATATTTGCCAAATAAGTGAAAGTGAAACGATCTACCAATTCCATATAAATAATTAATTGAATTGCTTATGTCGAGGCTTTCATGGAGTTTCTCTCTTGTCTGATTTGTGCTTGACGACGACGCGACAATCAAATTGTTTTTTTCAACAAAACATTGGAATAAAATGAAATGTGTGTCAAATAAGTTCAATGGCATTCATATTTTGATATGTTTGAAAGAAAACTTGAGATTATGTGAAACTAAAATTGTGTAATATATTTGCTGCTGCAGCTTAACTTATTCGTAGACTAGACAAACAAGATATCCGACTTATGTGTGATCTTAAGTTGCAAAGTAATTTGTTTGACTGTCTGTAATGGAAAATGTTAGCGGATTTCTAAACTTGTCGCTTTTGAGCAAAAACACACAACTGTAAAGTTTTCATTTGAAAATGATTATGGGAAAATTCAACAAGTTTGAAAAGATTTTCCGTAACACACAAAAGTTAAGATGACGTTAACACATTTGGTAATGGATTGCTGGGCACATGACTACATAAATAACGAACGATACGACATCGTTAACTGTGTACACATTTTTCCTGGTTATATGAAAGACTCCTGAGAAGAAGAATTCTTTGCACATTTATTCTAGTGGTGGTTTATCGAATTATTGGCGTTCAAAAAGTCAGATGAAGATGTTAAAACCGAGTCATTACTGAAAAATGATCAATGCCACCCTAATAAATCTAAAAAAAATCAGATAAATTCTTGGATATAAGTACATCAAGTTAAGTAAGCTGTTCTAATAATTTAGCTTTTGATTTTTTTAGAACAGTTTATAACAGTTGAGAAGAAGTGGTTGCCTCAAAATGTTCTTAACTTTCAAGTGCGTACACATTTTTTACTTCAAAATATGTGTTTTTGGGAGAAGATAGATCGCTGTACATTATTGATTACAATGCGAGCAAATTCTGCCGTGTGTAGACTAACGCCTACACCTCGAATCAACATTCAACAGATTTTTGAACAGTTTCGAAGTATTTTGGATTCGCTGTACATGTCAATTGGTACCTAAAGCTCCATATTTCCTGGATACAGCCATGAATTTTCTGCTGTGCCATTACCATTTCATGTACAGAATTTGTGCTCATAATGTGGGCCAATATGTGAACAGAATATAAGCAATTTAAGTCTAGAAAATATATAATTTATGCACTGAATTGTGAACATTACTGTAGCCTTTTAGAGCCAAACTGGTGAAAAACATTTTTATAGAAAATGGGAGGCGAAAATGAAATAAAGTACGGGGAGGAATAAATTTTGCATATAAAATCAGCTGTTCTCTCAAAAAGTAGATTAAAATGAGTGGCAAACCATCAAAATTACGTAAGGAAAAATTGCTGACCAAGACCGATTTTGTCGATAAAGTATACGTCTATATATATAAATTAGAAGGAAATAAATGTTTATCTTAGAAACTTATTGCTTTGTCATGTGGGAACGGGAACTTTTACCACTAGCCGGAATATTAATTGCTAAACCAAACGTTCACTATAAGTTTACATGCTCGTGGATGTAAACGAGAAAGTATGCTTCGGAGAACTTACGCAAGGTTTTACTGCTGATTTCGGCATTCACTTATCGGCAAGAAAGTTTCTTTCAGTTATTTATTGTATCCCTATACACAATTCCACCGTTCTTTTGTTCTTCATTTTATATTTAGTGTATTTTGGTGTGGTACTTTTAAAGTTTATTTGAGTTCTGATTTCAGTGCGATAAGTATAGAATTTAGAATGTACAGTGGATTAACATTAATTTTCCCATTGTGTTTAAAAGCTTTATTTGTTCAACAACTGTGTATCCTTTTAATGGGACTTGGGGTATTATACCCCAGATGTAAACCTATTACACGAGAGAAGAAATTGTTTTATTTATGAACACAGTGGTATTGATATTGAGAGGCGTTGGTTAAAGGCAAAACTTTTTCAAAGTTTCGTTGTGTAGTCTGGATAACACTTTCGAAAGAAAGAAGAAATTGAGGTGAGAATAATACAAACACACAAACAACCTACACAGAAATTTTTAGAAAACATTCCTCAGATTTCTTTTGACTATTACAAAGTGTCACTTTTACTTTTATTGCTTCTGTATTGCTATTGCGACAGTAACGACAGAGCCTTTTAAATTATTATGAC
The DNA here is from genome assembly GCA_029228625.1 of Pseudolycoriella hygida. NCBI lineage: Eukaryota > Metazoa > Arthropoda > Insecta > Diptera > Sciaridae > Pseudolycoriella > Pseudolycoriella hygida. The sequence goes on along the minus strand of CM055405.1, from coordinate 8,413,589 downwards.
ATAAAGAATAACGTTTTATCGACATTTTTGTGGCATTAAGGCAATTAAGCTCTACGTAAAAAATTCAGTTTATTGACCAACTTCATTATGTACATGAGCATTTAATATTAATGGCTATGACTTTTCTCGGGATGAGAATCAATTTGAGATTTAATTTCTGATGAAATGTAAAAATTATTCACGCATTCTGTTGCTCACTTGAATGGCTTATCTCATAAATTCATCGTTTTTAAGTTCTCCCATTTTGTGCAGATCTGTTGTGCTTCGATTCTGTTGTCACCAACGTTCAGATATTTAGACCCGTACGAAGAACGAAGTTCTTCAAAAAGCATCGATCATTCGATCATGGTACTTAGATGACGAACCAGCAATAAAAAAAGTCCGTCCCTCCGTCTGTCATCGCGATAACTCGAGTAAAACTTGGCCGATTTGAATCTGGGCACGTTCGGCCCAAGGGCCGCTGAGCAAGGGCCGGACCGTTTAAATGGTTTTTAGTCTTTTGTGCACAACTCGAGTAAATCTTTTTTGATTTTCATATTTTTTTTTTGTTTGAAATGCTTGATGGAACAAACAAACTTCCTTGATTTTGAGCTTTCGGACTCAGTCAGAGTCAGGGCCCCACGTGTTTTTTCTACATAAATCGAGTAGATCTTATTCGATTTTCAAAATTTTTTTTAACCGAAAAATTGGTTATGAAATTGAATTTGGGCAAACTCGGTTGAAATGGGTCTTAGGACCTTAGGTTGATCCTAAGGTCGACCCCAGCACAAAAGATTTCTTTTGTCATGTTATGGAACAAATTGAGGGGAACTTTTTTGCCTGTATGAAGAATGATTTTCTTTTACATTTTTTTGAAAAATTTTTTTCCAAAAGTTTTTTCTAAAATTTTTTACAGTTGCTTCGGACGGATTTTTCAATATTTCCTTAACCATTTCCAATACAATTTAATGTCGACGTAAAAAGACAATATTTAATTAGATTTAGTTCGAGTCCTTTTGCCACATCTGATGCAGACCTCTATGGATTAACAGGTAATTAATATAAAGGAAACTGTATAAATAGTAGCTAGTCCGACTACATGATCGAGCGACAATGGTTGTTTTTAGAAGATTACGGTACACTTGCCATAATTTGTTAGTCGCGGGTAACTAGATCCCCACTGATACTGTTGGTACCACCTATCAAGGTAGGCCTAACAATGACACAAGGGATGAACTTGTAGTGTCGAAAGGGGGACACGGGAAATGATACGGCAACGTCTGGCGTCCAACGTGCATGCGCTTCTGGGAGTGTGTACAGACGCCAGTCTAGTTATACTCAAACCAAGTCAATTAAAAAATGTTCGTGATAGGGTGCGCATTTATTTGAAAGTGAATTATTTACATTAGAAATCAATAAAATATAATCGACAGACTCATTAACATTTTTTTCTCTATCGAATACTCCATATAGTTTCTTTCAGTCAAGTGTCTATAATGACTTTTCGATTCAATCATTATTTTCCTTATTAAAGGCGAAGAAAAAGTTTTTAATTCGATTTGATGGAACTTTTCAATGATAGAATTTGAAAAAACAAAAATCAAACTTGTTCTAGAACATTCTTCATTATATTTTTATAATCTGCGTTATTAAAGTTAAAAATAAATTGAAAATGTAGGTGTAATTTTCCTTTATGCTGACAGCGTAACATAAAATTAATAATATACAACAAGATCAACAAATCTACTCTGATGTAACATCAAAAGTTTTATTCTATGAAAACCACCGAAGAGAATCACGTGAATTGCGACTCTCAAAACACGGAAATTACTTTGATATTCAAATAAACACCATCTCTGAACATCGTCATTTTGACTTGAACACCTTGAATTGTACAAGAAAAAGATTAATTTACGTTTACTGTATTTCGTTATCATAAAACCGCACAAAACTCATGTGAAATTGGATATACCATGTCATTCTAATGTAACAATAAACTGATTATACCATCCGAAGAAATTGAATAACCCAAGCGGATTAATTTCGAGTTAGGCGACTGACTTTTCCTTCTTTCTGACTTTGCAATTGAATTTAAAGCTTTCAATTTGTATTTACTGAAGAGAACAAGCAGCTTTTTCTATTCCAATTTATCGAAACTGAATTTCAAATGTATAACTGAATGACTAAACTGAAACTGAATAAGCCGCAAAATTTCTTTCTCTATTGAATTTGAATATGATTATTGTATTAGGGTGGTTAAAAAAATTGCAATACGCATTGATCCATTTACATTGATTTACAGCAAAGTTGCACCGTTTTCAACTTAAGATGCAACGCTAATCCCATTGGCATTGGTATAGAAAAATAGCGATAAATGTGACGTCATAATTTACGTCAGATCTGAGAACGTTAGAGATGTGATGAGCGCTCACCGACGAGTGCTCACTGATAGTTACACTCATACCCGAGAGTAATGATTCATTTACATAACTATTATTCCAAACAAAAGTCCTTCATTGTTCTCTTAAAGCACATCTGATGAAAATGAAAATCTTATTTGGAGAAAAACTTTTTCGTATTCGATTTAAGAGAACATATTTTACTTTTTCGTAGTAAACAAAGTTTTTAAACAAAACATTCACTGGGCAATTCCATTGGTAGGTTATGTGCAAACGTTGTTTTCTTGCTAAGCAAAGCACATACGAGGCTTGTGTTATATGAAAGAAGTTTCTACAAATGTTCAATCTTCAACTTCTACATACAAAGGAATTCTAATATCGAAACATTTTACCCGGTATCCACTTTTTGCATGGAATTGCCCCACTAAAAAGGTCACTTTTTTCAAATTTTTGGAAGGTTCAGTTTTCATGTGATCGATCCGCCCTACTATGATTGTGGAAAAGGTGTGTACATACCATCCTCACACACTTTCAATGCAATGAGTTTTTTGATTCACCTTATTACTTACAAAGTCGATAGTGTCTAGGTTATCAAATTTTCTGGGTTCGTTTTCTCGACATATTGTTTTTTTATGTGAAAAACAATTTCGTATATTCAAAGAACCTTTGATACCTGAATAAGACATTATAAAATTTAAAAGAAATCAATATCGTAACATGTTCAACAATATCATCTTTTGTTGTATTTCTTTGAGCTATTTTTCTCGATTTTCTTTTTTATTCTTTCAATTTCTGCATTTTCTTCATAAAGCTACAGCCCAGATTTCAGAAAACGTTTCTTCCTTGTTTAAATAAAAATTTAATTATTACATCAATGAGAGATATCGAGGAAATGTCGGCCGAAATAATACCGTTTCGCGACAAGATGTCAGAGTTTGAAACGTCTTATGGTCCATTCGATGAGGAGTTTTGCGAAAGCATGTGTTTTTTCAATGAGGTGCGTGTCAGAGGATGGGAAAAATGGAATTTAGGCGAAACTCATGTAAGACATTCAGCAAGATAGAGGTATATACTATGATACAAAGATTTTTTGCCTTGGGACTTTCTACAGTTCAGTCAATTTTTGGATCACTTTACAGCAACAGGGTAGTCAGTACACCTTTCTAGCCTGATACCAAAATGAGGACTTACTTAAGGCTTGCTGATATAGGGATCCTTCTCAATTGAAATAATGAAATTATTTACTCACACTGAAAAATGAAGGTAACGAATATGAGAAAGTTTTTTATCGGTTGACATCTGCCCTAGTTATCACTCATAGCTGTAAAAAAGTGTTGCGTTCGTGTTCTTGATTCTTCGCTTGAGGATCCGGACTTTGTTCGGAAGCCCAGAAAAAGCTGTTTTCATTGACAATAATGTTAATCCACATAAAGTTTATAATGTAGACGAGTTTAAATGTAACTCACGTATGTTTCCAGAAAATAACTCCCACACAATCCCGAAAACAATATTTCATGTCAAAAAAAAACTTTAAGATCCCTCTCACATTTATCCTCTTTAATTAATAGAAAATGTTTTATCTAAGATTTAATGTCATCTTTCGTCACGCTGAAAGTATGACATCTTCATTTTCGAGTACGATATACATCAGTTGTGTACAGTGTAGCCATCCATCCATTCAACAGCATTTTATTACATTTTACTTTATTATCTCATATGTGATTTCGTCCCGAAAAAAGGAAAAACCAAGAAATCCATTATGTGAATCTTTGCACAAAATAAACATTAGGAAAATAAACCTTTTTCTTTGGTAGTGTGTCAGTTTTGATATTGAGTATTTTAGTCTCGTACAATACGGGCTAATTGATTTGCTATCAAGTTTGTAAACTTTTCACCAGCATGTGGTTCTGGTCGTTTTTTTTTTCATTCAATACAGAAGTAGGCGCTACAGAGCTGTCAGATAAACTCAAATTAAAATGTAATTGAGAAAGAGATGAGAGTCATCTTGATCAGTTTTTAAAATTGAAATAGTATATTATAACAATATCGGGCTGACGCCCTCGGATCTTCAACACCTCCCAGATACGAGATCTCAAATTACAGCCCGTGTGTTATGCGATATTTTATAACACGAGGGTCTCAAACTTCAGTTTGAGGGCTATAATATGTATAGTTCCGAGTGTTATAAAGTTTATAATTTTCGCTACGGTCACTTAGATTTAGATTTATCAGTTTGGGCCGGTCCATTACTGGTCCTTGAAACACAGATCTGATGATCTTTTGTTTCGTAACCCGTTCAGCATGTAAATCTCGAACACTTTCCAGTCCCTACCAGGAACCTGTCTAGAGCAACAGGTCCCATTTTGGAGACATTTTCGGGTTGGACTACATGACTTCCTAGTGTCCTGAACCTTAGTGAGGAGAATTTCGGGCATTCGCATATACGTGAACGCCCGTCTCCTCACTTAGGCCACAGGTGCAACTGGGATCATTAGAGATTCCCATTTCTGCCAGGTGCTTGCTTAGTCCTCAGTGCCCGGTGATCGCACCCACCACCCTCTTGATGCGTGTCCTGTCCATATTTAGCAGTTCTTTGGCCCACTTCCCATCGGGCACCGGGAAGAAACGCTTTGTGTGCATTCCTCCTTCATAAGTGTTCCAATGCTTAGCGAATTCCGACCTCACCCAACTCTTTATTGCTTTTACGCATGCCGAGTGTGGGATGGGTATGAGAGGTTCTGGCCCGCAACCCAATGTAGCCGAGCCTGTCCTCGCCAGCTCATCCGCCTTTTCGTTGCCCTCCACGCCAGAGTGTCCGGGAACCCAGACCAGCGTCACCTGATTTCTCAGTCCCATCCGGTTCAAGGTTTCCTTTAACTCTTTTAGTAGCTTGGATGTAACGACAGGCGAGATGAGCGCTTTGATCATTGCCTCACTATCAGAACAGACTGTGACCTTTTTCCCACATGCCTCTGGTGAGATTGCTTCCCGCGCTCCCATCAGTGCCGCGAAAATCTCAGCCTGAAAGACGTTGGCATACCACCTTTCCGTCAACGGTTCCGGGGAGAATACTCCGGCTCCCGTACCTTCTGAAGTTTTAGAGCCATCAGTGAAACTCACAATTACTTCATCTGATAGGCAGCTTGGCCAACCTTCCAGCTATTCAGACCTATCGGGTATGACAGTCTCAAAACGTCTTACGAAGTCCGTCTCCGGTTTGATTCGGTCCCTAGGCATCTCAAAGACCTCGTTAGTGATAGCCTTCTTGATTCTCCCATGGCCCGAAGTGAAATTCGGAATCGAAAGATCGTTCTGAGACAGTCTATCCGCCGTAGCAAAAGCTTTCGCCTTCAATGCCACGTGGACCGGTGGCAGGTTAATTAATGTCTCCATAGCCATCGTGGCTGTCGATTTCATAGCTCCGGTAATACAAATGCATACCAGCCTTTGAATCTCGTTCATCTCTTTCCTCGCACTCCTAATGTCGAGCCTCGGCCACCACACAACGCAGCCGTGACTTATCATAGGTCTTATGACAGCTTCATACATCCACCGTATAGCCTTGGACGGCAGGCCCCAGTTTCTTCCAAATGAGTTCCTGCATATCCAGAAGGCTACTAGAGCCTTCTGTGCCTTGTCCTTGACGTGCTCGATCCAGTTCAACTTACGATCAAGAATAACTCCCAGGTACTTCACCCACGCTCCAGGAACGATATCTTTATTGAACAGCCTCAATTTCCCCACCCTTTCGTGACCAGACGTCCTTCTACTAAAAATGACAATGTCAGTCTTGTCCGGATTTACCCTGAGGCCGTTGTTTCGACACCATTCCTCCACTATCTTCAGCGAGTACCTCATTCTGTCGCCCAATGTGCTCTCAAACTTACCTCTGATCAAAATTGTCAGATCGTCCGAGTACCCTTGAGCGAAAGTTCCTTCGTCGTTCAGCCTCCCACGACCATGCACCACAGCAGTGGGGATAGTATTCCCCCCTGAGGGCAGTCTCTAGATGGCCAGGAACTTACCTTGTGGCCACATACCGTTGCCTCAACTGCCCTGTTTCGGAGCATACTAGTGATCCACCTCGTTACTACCGGTGCTACTCCTCTACTCTCTAGGGCCTAGCGAGTGATCTCAAAATTGGTGTTGTCAAAAGCGCCTTGAATATCCATAAAGCATCCAAGTGCAATTTCTCCACCTTCGAAAGATCTCTCTACCTTGGCCACCAGGTTGTGAAGAGCAGAATCGGTAGATTTCCCTACCTGGTATGTGTGCTGATTCGCATGCAGCGGATACCTCGGAAGGATTTCGTCCCTGATATAGAAATCTATCAGCCTTTCTGACGTTTTCTGTACGAAAGATGTGAGACTGATAGGCCTAAAGTCCTTAGCCTCACAATGGGAGGGTTTACCTGGCTTCGGTATAAATGTTACCTTAACGGTTTCCCACGCTATTGGTATGTGACCAAGAGCTAGCGAACTTTGCAGGGTTCTGCAGAGCGGTTCCAACAGAATCTCTCCGGCTTCTTTTAGAAGACCAGGGAATATTCCGTCGTTTCCCGCCGACTTGAATGGCCTGAACCTCCCGATGGCCCATCTCAACCTGTCCACAGTGACAATCCGGCTAGCCAGAGCCCAGTCCTCCTCTGATGGCGAGTGTAAAGCTGGTTCTCCGAGGTCGCTTTTCTCGTTACTGCAGCCCGGGAAATGGGTCTCCAGAAGATGTACAGCCGTTTCATTCCTGCAACTCGTGAATTCCCCACCCGGCCTCAATAATGAGCCTGGTGTAAGCTTCGAATTCTTTGCAAGGATTTTATGAATTCTGGCATAGTCTGAAACGTGATCCATTTCTGCACAGAAGTTTTTCCATGCCTCCCTCGCTTCCCACCGGACCGCCGACCGCCTTACTGTGGTCCGAAAAGCTAGGCGTTAGCGATACTTTCCATGAATCGATCTGGTCTACCAGGGAGTCGGATATTAAAGTGATATCCAGCACTTTGCTTCTGTTTTTAGTAACGAAGGTTGGCACTTTACCTCTGTTCAAAATGTTCAGTACGGTCACTTAAGTCGCACGGGGCTTAAGTGATGCATTCTGTTTTTCTTTACACCGGTATGCTGCACGAGAATCTACAACTCAAAAAAATACGTTGTAGCATATAGTGACTCCTCTTGTTGCCGAATCCGATATTTTATACGCTTTAGAAATGATAATGTTTGCCAACAATGATATTGGGAATCTTTATGGTGGAAATAAAAAAACTGATTTTCTGGCCCAAAAGAAGAGAGAAATCATTTGTTCATATCGATGTTAAAGTATACCATACAGAAACGTATTTCGAAATACCTTCCCATTCGTATTATAGTTTCTTGATGGTGTCAATGAATTTTTCTGTTTCCTTCCAAATAGCAAGGGAAACGACTTTAAGAGCCACTAAAGTAGGTGCACTGTGCTTTACTATTTCAATCTATAGTTATATGAAGCCTCGAAACATCAGAGTGATAGATGCCTATAAAAGGAAATTCTATGTTGTGCTATCTAAGGCGTTCTATATTAATGTGGAACGTTGTATTTTTCCAGTGTATCTCTATAGGATGTGATAAAAGGCAAAAAAAAGTTTGTAGACAACAAAGCTCAATTCGAGCATACAAGGCCTTGTAAATTGAATGCTTTAGTTGATGACAGAACACTATACATAGTTATGTGGAATTTGTTTCACTCTATACTTTCGGTACTGTTTCATATCAAAAGAAATGGTTTTACCGGAGAATGGATGATACTTTTTTCTGTGATGACATGGAAGGGATAATGTACTCTATAAGCGACAAAGTTATTGGAGCTTTTGGTGTCACAATACATTTATATTTTGTAAGGTGTTTCGCATCGTGTTTGGTGTGCTATGAAATACAGTTATTTACTCATTTTTCGCTACTGTAGCAGTAAATCGACTAAAATAAATTACTTCTGGTTTCGATATGTGTCTTTTGAAATAGAGATTGAATTGATTTATGGAATGATAATTGTAAAACATATTTCCCAATGGGTGGTTTTTGATTAAGAAACCAATTTTTTTGGGGAATAGATACAATTGTTTATTCACATCCCAATAGAATATTTTCCTCATGTTGTGTGGGCTATGTTCACAAATTCATGGGGCGGGCTAACGATTTATCGATATAGGCGGATTCTCTTAAGAGTAATCATGCATTGGAATATTGAAATAGTAGATTTGAAGTTCGGCGAGATTGTTTGTAATCGAGTAGGTTTGTTAAGCTTTAATAAAGTGTATTATGAGCTAACATTCAGAGCTCCTTTCCCCCAACAATTCAACAACCTATTAAAATTTTAAATTCTCCCAAAATCATCCTCAAGCTTCAAACTCGACATGAAATAATTCAAAATCTTAGATGTACGCCTTCCACCCTTGATTAAACACAACCCATCCGTCACTCAGTAAACTAAACATTTTCTCGTAAGATCACACTAAACACTCTTTCAAAGAAGTTCAAAGCTGAATAAAGACAATTTAACTTTGTTTCGAGTTAAAGTGGCAAAATAATAGCAGAAATTGACTTCTTTGGGTGATTTGTACTATCTATACAAGGAAAATGGGACAATAGTTTTGCAACTTTTAATATATCTGCAAGCTCGAATTTAATTTCTACTGAATGCAGCACTGTCGCCACCTCAAGCGTCACCTGCATAACTCTACCATCAAAAATCCCTATTTACACAGCATTATCTACGCTACATTGAGAATGCTGAGATTGAATTTGAAACTACTTAAAACGTGACTTTTATGCAACCGTAGGCGATACACATATAATACAACAATGAAGTTAATGTCAACCATTGAAGGAATATCCATTGAAAAATTAAGTAATTCACCTCACATATCAATTTCAATCATGGCACATAACTTATTTTATTTACTCAAAAACTTGTTCTCCTTCCAAATATCAAACATTCATTTTCATACAAATCCAATTTAACATTCATGACTTTTTGGTGAGACGTCTTACTGATGGGTATTTCATTTGCGTGATTTATGTTTGTTTGGGTTTGTAGGAGTGTCAGACAAGTTTTTGTCGTATGCATAAGTACATCAACGTTAAATATTCTTTTTTGTTTTCCTTTATTTTCGATTTTGTTTCATTTTTCTTTTCATATTTAACCATTTTTTTTCATTCTCTATTTGTTGCAGTTTAACCGTGAGATTAGGATTAAAAAAAAGTGACTTACGAGACATTCAGAAGGTTTGAAAAAGATATCATCGTCTAGCTCCCTCATTTATAACAATTTGAACTCGAATCTCTGGCTCTACAGGTTTGGGATGAGAAATGATATTTTAGATAACTAAAGTTAAACTTTGTGTAACTTTAAATTATGAATCTCCTTGGGCAACGAAATAAAATATTTGTCTTTATACCAAAGTTAACTTTCTACTTATCAAATACCGTTGCATGTTCTATCCTTCACTTAAAAAAACGTCTATCTGCATAGTAATTCCATAATCTTCTTAAAACTACACTTTCAATTTTAGCTCTGTGAATTACATATAAGTGGATGAAAAGTTCTCTTAGATTTTCTGCTAGCTTCATGACAAAAGCAACTCTACAAATTACGTGGATGCACCAAAACTTTATTATTGTAAGGTTTGCAATATACATATCGTAAGGTCATAATGTCAAAGTTTTGTATTCTGCCAGAAGGAGGAATGAAAGAACATAAAAGTTTTATAGCGAGTGATTACTATGTAAAACAATTTTCGGTAGAACTGTGCGTAGTCATCGCACATAACTAAGTCGTTTATAAACCTTAGAGTGTGAAATTAGAGGACCCTTCGAAACGAACAGAACTCACATTCACACTTAGCTCCAAAGTGATAACAAATCCTTCCTCGTCTATTTTATTTCGCTTGGTCTTTCATGAGTCGTCACCTGTTCTTATTTGTAAGCGGCACACAGTTCTAGTTTTCTAATTTTCGTATTACAAGTTTCGGGATAATTTACCTAATTTTTTGGTTGACGATTTCAGTGAGCAGATTGAGTTAATATTTGTCGTAATTTACATAACTGTAACACGCAGAAGAACCGGGTCCGCTAAACTTTGAATGACTAGTGGGTGGATAACCTAGGCGGTAAGATGTAGTCCAACTAGTCGCAGGTAAAACACGCTTGGTGCAAGTCAGACATGACTCTTGTCTACAAAAGGTTGGAGGTTGACCGAAAAAAATAGTCAGCGGCGCCTGAACTCGGCTTAAAATGACAGTTGGGGAAATCGAAGCTTCAATTTTAAAAGGGTGAACTAAAATGTTTCGGAAGCTCCCATGTCTCTTTAAAAAGGCCTCTGTTTTTTGCAATTTCGCTACATGAAAATGTTCTAAGCGACGATGAATTAAGGAGTTCAGACACTAGACCGGTCTTTTGTCTAGTGTCTGAACTCGTTATCTCATCGCCGTCTAGAACATTTTCATGGAGAAAATTTGTCTCTATGGAAAAAAAATGTCTCTATGATAATGCTGAGTATGTGTATGTGTAACATAATGAGTATGTTACTATGGAATCGGTTCCAACTCGGCATCAGGCTGCCTACTTGAAAAGTTTAGGTAAACATAAAGAACGGAAAGAACGAATATTATACGTCACATTAATGTCATCGCAGCACCAGGCTGCCTACTGTCTACTGACAACATAGAGGGCAGCAGCAGCCTGGTGCTAAATTGAAATTTATATGATGTTTGATATTCGTTGCTGCCGTTGCAATAACTTTAAGAGAGAATTACTTAAAATCTCAGACACCATGCCATTTAGTTTAGACACAACCCCATGACTGTTGCCATCTATACTGTTTAGCGAAATTTCGAAGATATCTGAGACACCAACTGTCGTATACTCGAAATTGATTCAAATTTTGAAAGGCATCTTACCCGCGCTGTCATAGCGCTAATTTCGAACTCAGCAGTCAATATTTTCGAACGTTTTATTCGAGGAAGAAGAAGAAAAAAAGGTTTCTACTTTATTTACATATCGACTCCAAATAAATTTTAATAAATAAAAAGTGTGTGAACAGTAAATCGAAAAACCAGAACCAAGATCTGGAAGGGAATTTTTGCAACAAATTTTTACAAATAGTAGCTTCAGGTGAATATACAAAATAATAATAGAAAAGTGGAAGTGTTTGTAAATCTGGAAATGTCTGCAAGGGTTATAGAAAATATTTTTTTAAAGTGAAAAATATTAATTAATGGAAAAAGTGCGACCAACACTTAATGAAATAAAGTTCAAAGTTTTTTTTTGTGCTTAATCGTGTCTGGAATCTTCGTATTTATGGAGATTTTTGGAAGTGTTTCATTGAATTTACATGGGGTGTCCGAACTTTTAAATAGATGTCTCTTAACAGATTTTCGACAACATGCTGCCTTCTATGAGTAGAATCAGTCAAGAACTTCCGAAACGTCGTTTTGCAAAGTTCGGGTGAAGTTTTTCGCATATATATCTGCGAAATCGGACGGAAATTGATATTTCTGATGTTATTTTATTTAGGATACTAAAGAGCTACTCGAATAGGTTAAAGTTAGGTGTGGGCTTAAGAAAAGGATAGGAGGGGAACTAGGTGAAGAGCTTTGAATGTTGTGGCACTTCATACCTCCAGCTGCCGTTTCTTGGTCAGTCGACTTTTAATATTTTAAACTCACTCCGAATATTTTGTATCAATTTGTTATCGTTTACCACATTATGAGCGGTGTAATGAGCCTTTACTGTCCTAGCCATTCACAGCACTTATATTTTATTGAATACGCAAATAAACGAACAAATTTATCGCGGAAAATATTGTGATTTCAATCCTAATAAAAGTGACATGTAGTAGAATGGTAAATGTTTACAAAAAATAGATTACAATCTAACTATATAATGTGGAAAGCGGTATATTATTAGATGCCATATACCACCACCATCTCACCCAAAGTAAACACGGTACCCACCACGGTGCACAATCATGTATGTGGTGTAAGACTTAACTGGTGTGATGCTTATGCTTAGTGTGCACATGTCAAAGAAAACATTTTTATTATGTACTTAAATACATTTTTTGTTCTGATCGTATGGATAATACGAACTTTTTTCGTCGACAGAAAGGTGGTTTATGTCAATAAAAAAAAGGTTAATGAACAATATTTTCGTTGATATTGTTATGAGATGAGTCGACAGAACACAAAAATACGCCAGCGAAGTTGTTGTTTTTTTTCAGGAGATGATATTTTTATGCTATGTGGGAAGTTATAATACCATTGCAGTAGGCATATTATTATCAGTATGGATAGATCGAAATATTCATGTCGAAGACCTAACCATAATAACACCCAAGGTATATCAGATATGAAAGCAAATTAAACGAAACAGGCACGATTTTTCGAGATATGTTATTTTAGAATAAAAAAAGTACAAAGATAAATAAATGACATTTGCTAAGGAAAATATTTTTTTAAAGTAGAAGAAAAGCAGAAAAGTGATTTGGAAATTTGAAAAGTTCTTTTTTGAATTCGAATCATGAAAATATCATAAAATATTATTGAGAGAGACTTTATCAATGCCATCGTATTACATATTCAATTCTATTTTTTGCGACAATGAAATCTTATTCGTAATAATTTTTTTTCCTTTATTGATGTAGAAGATTAAATGGTTTTATGAGCTTGAATACTTCAAGATATCTTGAAACGAAGTGTTTAATGTACATTTACCGTTACCCGAAATAGCAATTACTCGCAGACTGTCATAAATTGCTAATTTAAACTATTTCGACCACAAACCTGTATATCATTAGGGTGGACAAACATTGTATTTACTATTTTTTTTTTCATTCAAATAACAATTTCTGGCATTCGGTTATCTTTTGACTAACTGTGGGAAACTATTATACAAGTTTGAACAGAAAATCGAATGAAAATCACTATTTTTTAAATTAACAACACTTTGCGCCGCCTTTATGAAGAAAGCTAGAATCTGAATACCCATGAAATCTCAGATTTCTCAATTTGAAATAACAAGTGTTAGTGCATACAGGATAAAAGAATATTACATCTCTAAACTCTAAATTTAAAAAAAAATGAACCACCTTAATGTATTGTCTACACATAACCACTAACCATCAGTAGTCTTATCTATAACCTGCATTCAACTGACAATGAGCACAAAATAATTTAACATTTCAAATTACAAAACCTACGCGAAAGAAATTTAAATAATTGCCCTATTGTTTCGTAATCATTTTTTTTTTTTGCTTTGAAATTTGAGAAAATGGAAGAGCCATTAATTTTTTTCGCCGTATGATGCCTACTAGCATACATTATCATCAAATACAGACAAAATAGCTTCATTTTAACTGCATCGTTGTGATTATTTTTGTGGGATATTTAGTGAACAGAGTGAAATCAGCATAAAGGACATATTCAGCGTTGTGTAACAAACGATATAAAACAAAAAAACAAATTTACTGTTTTAGAACATTTAACCGATTGTTGGAGTGAAGAAGACAGCAGATTAAGTTATTTCGTATCGTAAGGATTCCAAGCATTTATTGTAATTATTTTCTCTTCATAAATCCAAACCATTTTCAATTCGGATTTATGTAAAGCCATACGATCCCAAATGCATTTATCGTCTACAACGTTCGTTTGTTTATGGCACAGAATAATTTGTCTACTGGGAAAATTTGTGTGAAAATTAGTTTATTCTAGAATCAACAGAATCGTGCAGGAAAGTGTTGAATAATAAAATATTCGATGAAATAGTATTTTATATCACTAGGAGCAAAAGTTCACAATTTCGACCCAGGTTGTGAAAGAGTCACGAGACCTCCCCGAGGTCGAAATTCAAAACTTTTGCTCCGTGTGTTGTAAACTATTTTATGCGCAGACGGAAAATACAGATTCCGAACAAAACACTTAACAAGCTTTTATACAGAATTTGTATTTTGATCGTAGTATACTGCGATAATGTTGTTATTTTTGCAAATTTCATAAATCTATCCATAGCATATGCGAAATCTATCAGCAAAAATAATTTTTGGTGAGCTTACTGCTGTTCTAATTGCCGCACATTGGCTAGTATAAGCAATTGATTTACGCAAATAATTTTTACATAAAAACAAAGACAGCAAAAATGCTGATATCTGCCTATCACGCCCTCATGCAACGAATTGCATGATTTCATCAGTGCACCTATGTCGATTGCTTATACTGCGATAGGTTGTACTTTATGCTTCATCGCATTTTCAAAACATAAGAAAAATAATTGATACAACGACCGAAATTGTATCGAAAGTGAAGTGAATTCGGAAGTAATTATGTGAGAACTTGGTTTCAGGTGTTATAATTGAAATTTTCATGCTTGCTAGCATGGACGAAAAGAAAAATGTAATCCCACGGGGTGAAAGCTTTCGCTTTCGCCCCTTGAGCTTACATTTTTCAACTTTCGTCCCTGCTAGCAAGCATGAACAACTTGATACGCAACACGGCAAAGCACTTTCGGGCTGCTCCCTTGTTTCGTAAATAACTATGTTTTCATTTCGTTACGATCTTTGATTGAAGTCTTTTGGCGTCAGTAATTTCAACTGGGTAAAATAGTAGATTTCATGCTTTCTAAGAAACGAGTCAATACCGTGTTATGAATAGTTGCACGACGTGCCGAAAGGCGAGTCGATGCAATTCATAACAAGGTAATGAACGAGCTTTCTTAGTAAGCATGAATGCTATTTTGTCATGTTGTAGACGGGTCGTTGAAACCACCAAAACAAACTATCTACATTTTGTAATAAATTTTGCATTAAATATTTATGTAAACAAAATCAATTTTGAATCCAAAAATCATGGATCACATCACATCGTATGACATCAAATGATAAGCAACAATATCGTTTATCGAAATAACAATATCGTAACAATTGAATAATTTTATTTTCGTGACGTCATTCACAACCCCTCACAGACTAAGCTAACTAACATATTCTGCAAAGTTTTCATTACCGTCTTCTAAGCAACACAACAACGTGTTATTTTCCAAGCTGAAAACATGTTCAGCAAAATCAACGTACCCGTCCACAACATGACACGAGTACTTTTCGGTCTTGGGTCGAAGATAACAGGTGGATAAAAAAGGTAATTGTTCTAAAGTGAACAGAAAAAGCCTACTTTACGGTCTCACTATTGTGAGGAAATCTGGCGTTTTTTGTCCGTCTGCGTATGAATAATTTTTATTTCATTATTACGAGCTGTGAGGCAATGTATTGGAAAAGCGAGAACAACTTATAAAGTGGAGTCTGGAGTCTATGAAGAAGGGCGTGTCTAGTACGACGAAATTAAGTAGCGACGACACAGAACGTTCTACATTAAGAATTTTGCATTTTCTTCTAACTTTACACTTTAGTGTGAATCAAAGTAGCATTCACTTAAGCTAATTCATTTAAGCATTAGGAAAATTATGTGTTTATTCGGTTTATTCTTAGTCAGTTAATTTAAAAATAAAGACGTATTTTTCTAAAATTCAATGATCTTATACCATTCATGCAATATCAGTCAAGGAAATCTAAGAGGTTATGGGACCAGTATTTCAATAGTATTTCAGTATTTCAAAAAAAGAAAAAATGGCAGAGATGAAACGTCCAACTAGCAAAATTGAACAATAACAATTATTCGACCTGGAAGTACAAGATGGAGCTTTTGCCTGTAAAGGAAAGTGTATGGGAAGCAGTTATGGAAGGCAAATCTAGTGATGAAGAAAACAACGATACGACGATTTGTTGACATTTGAGCTCTCATTGGCCTGATGGTCGAGGATGATCAGTTGATACACATTCGGAATGAAAATACGGCATTAGGTTCTTGGAAAGCGTTTAAGAAATATCAAGAGAAACATACACATTTTTTAATTTACACAATTTAAAACTAGAGGCAAATGGACATGTTGAGCGCCATATAAATAAAATGAACGAATTGTTTCTGGAAAAACACGGAACTAAATATGGTCTTTATGAACCTATCAATAACCTGTGCATGGCATTTAATCGCTTTTCATTACTGTGGTTTCAAAATATACCACGTGAATCGTTCAAGACGACTATTGGGAAGTTGAAAATTACATATAAACTGAATGGTAAGATCAGAATTTCATAAACTGAACCCTTGGTTCTCAATCTAATCAAATGCTGATTAGATTTGTCGATTGGGTCTCACGACTCTCAAATGAAACTCAAATGTCACGTCGACTTGCGCAAAAACAGCTAGTCTAGACGACTAGTTTCCGCTAATCCTTTCTATTTCAGGTGGTTACACGAGATGGCGGTGCTTGATGGAACGACGGGCTATTTTCGTTTCCAATTTTCTATTTTCGTCTAGTTTCAATTGATGCTGTTTTAAACGTATAACTTAAGTACAAATATATTTTGACGATGGGCTACGACGCGTCGACTGGGTCGTCAACTCACTTTCGGACCTGCTCTAAATTTATGTTTTTTTTTTTTTTTTGTTAAGCTACTTGTTCATAATTGTAACTAGTCAGGACGCTTCGGCCATTGATGAAGTAAATAAATAAATAAATAAATTAACGTTTGCCCTGTTGAGATCCTTTTATGATCAAATATATTTACATTAACGGCACAACATTTTAAACCTTTTCCCTAACTGCTGTTTCCTTTATAGCTTTGACGTTTAAAACGTCATTTTGACAGTTGGAATAGATCCACTTTTGATCCCAAAAAACTCATCATTGTTGACAATACTCGGCAATGCTAGACATAAGATTTTAATTCCACTCCGTTATGGAGTTGATTAATTTTGCTTCCACATTGTTACCATGTTCACACGAAAAGATATACGTTAAATCAAATTGGGTTAAAGTGAAAAAAATGGTGAATATAATGGAAAACTGAATTTTGGCAAACCAAAATCCTTATGCATTTTACTAAGGCAAGAATGATGACACCAATTTTGTGATCATAAAGCTGTTTTAATGATTATCATCACACAAAAACATAAAATGCAATCCTACAAAGTAAAATGTCGTAAAAAAACTATAAAACATTTTTTGAACTTTGATGAAATACAATTTTTGCTTTGAAATATTTATTGTGGTACTTCACTCGAGACTGCACTCTGTATGCAATTTATTTGCCGGTTAAAGCATACAGTTAATAATGTAACATCATATCAGAAACCATTCAGATTTTCGTAGAAAATCTCTATCATTGAACATAACTCCATGAGACCTCTTTGAACTGCAAAATTCTGAAACTAGTAGCTAGAGCGATCCACGAAAATGCAAACGAAAAAAGACAGTTCGATGAACTTCTCCCATTGATATCAGTTTTAACTTTTCCTTCTATTCTGCGAGCAACAGGTTCAAAAATAATGTACGTGCCTTATGGATTGTGCTATTATGTCTCTGTGGTTATGTAGAATTTTTTTATGTAGCTAGCGCAATAAAACAATTTCCATGTCATTGTTTATAAATCAAAATCAATATTTGATTATTACGGGTGTGGGTGCGGTTGTTAGAATCATTACCCCGGTCTGTATTCTGTTCAAGTAAAAGATACGAACAATTGAAGCTTAACTAAAAGAACTATTAATAATAGCAAAGTGCTTTCATTTTATAAGCAACGATTCTATCATCAATCAGTAAGTATGTACAGCTGTGCACAACACAATAATAATAAACAAAAAAGAAAAAAAGAGCGACGTCGTAATTTGTAAGAAATAAAAAATTACGTCACTTTGTGAATTGAGAATATAACAAAATCAGAGAATTATTTTTGTGTGTATAGTGGATATACGCTTAATGTACGAAAAAACATACTTAATTTAATGATATTTTTACGTTTGACTCACATTTGTAGCGATTCCAAAAGCATCCTATAATATTATAATGGTCTGTTTATGGCAGTCAACCATTATTTAGTCTTCAGTATTCTGATAACATTCCATAATTATCCGAAGAAAATCACAAAAACTCACAAAAATAATTTTATTCCACCATCTGCCTTGATATGCCACAGAAATTATATGTAACTGAGGTATTGCTAATTTTATTTCTTCTCAATATTATGTTATGATTACCTCACATCGTTTATTATATTACACACAAAACCGCACAACATTCACTTTTTTCCAATTTTTCCTTACAATAAGGCAGCCCACCATACAGCTATAGCCTACACTTCATTCAGTACATTGAATTTAAATAAACAATTTTGCTTTGCGCCATGAATTCCCACCGAATGATATAATTATGTGAAATATCACTTTTAACTTCGTTTTTATTGTGTCAATTCTTATAAGAATGAATTTTTTCTTTCCTTTATTTTTTTTTGTTTGTCAAACACTTCAGAACCTCTTTTGTGGTGTCCCCCTGTACGCAAAACAAAAACACACGAACAGACAGTCCCAAATATTATATTTAAAATATTCTCAATAGAAACAAAAACACATTTTTTAAATTGCTAAAAAAACGTCCACACTTGTGTGCTCTCCCTGCTAAACTGATGGAATGCAAAGAACGACCAACAGACTTGGTATGTTTTTTTTTCTTGCAGAGAGAGAGAGAAACTGGAAATTGAGCGCATGGTAAATTTTTAACCGATACTCAGAGTAAAAAACAACGGTATATTGGAAGGTGTATCATGTTAGCACCCACAACAATTAGTAAGTTTCAAACTTTTAATTAATTTTATACGGGATATTATGGGTGTTCAGTTCACACACTGTTTTTAGAACTCCAACCTCCTCTTCCACCCAAATTACACCTCTTCTCCTGTTATTTTAAACGTCATCTTAAACTGTTTCTTATATCACACTATATCGACAACGTCAATAAATAAGAAGGTAATTCTTTGACACCCGGTGCTTTGAACATCAACAAGTGCATAGTGGCGTTAACGATTTGTACCTTACTATCCAAAGAGATTTGTGTGAATTTCGTAGAGAAGATCAAAATTGGAAATGTGAATACGTTCAGGCGAAATTTAATTCACTTCTTGTCGTGTTTCATAGTTATTTACGTGTCTGTTTGGTGAGGTGGTTTTTGGGCCTTGGTAGCATGATGTGATGCGAAAAAGTTTAGATACTAGCGGCCAAATCAGACACGTACATACAATATTTTACATGCATCACCCGAGATAATTTCCGAAGAAATGCCGTTTTCGGTCCCTACTCATAAAAAGTTGATTGTTCTTAATAAGATGTTTGTAATAACAACTTATCGGGACGGGAGGGTGGGACGGGTGGTTCAGTGGTGAACGCACTGGACTTCTACCGAGAAGGCCCGGGTTCAATCCCCGGAACGGGAAATTTTGCCCTGAGAAATTTTAGACTGTACAACGTCCCTAAGTTCACCCAAGCCTCTAAATTAGGTAGTTGTCGGGATTCGATGCCCGTAACGAAACATGTATACATGCAGTGACGTCACTCACAGAAGCATGAAACGGTCAACAAACTGGTGGGAAATAGTTAACACACCCACAAGTCCACCGAGCGAACCAAAGATGGCCTTACCTAACGAGAAAAATAGACACGATGACCACAGCTCAATCACACATGGGTTCTTGCGGTCCCAGAAGACAAAGATGTCGTCATCCGGTCGCCGAAACTGTTGGCTAGCCAACCTCGCGACAACAGCATCCGAATAAACAAATCAACTGTGAATGGAATATGTGAACTTATTCTAACATGCAAATCATGACGAAACAACCAAACCTGTCGTAAAAGACTTCTTTAACTCAACAGTAATTATGCAAACCTGTTCGGTGTTCCTGGTGTGGAAAGCGCTTCCAACCTCTGTCGCAAATGCGGCAGAGAGAACGAAACAATATCGCATGTATCCGGAAGCTGCTCTTCTAACAATCAGCAAATCATCGCCAGGCATCATACTGTAAAGCATTTCATCACCGAACTGTTGCGTGCAAAAGGTTTCCAATGTTTTGAAGAAGTTTATGCAGTTGACAAAGAAGGAAGATCTCGCTTCAGCGACATAGTTGCATTCGACAAATCATCAAAAGATGCATTCATAGTTGACCCCACCATCCGCTATGAAACCAACGACGCAGAACAGGACAAAAAAATCGCGAACGAAAAGTCGAAGATTTATGAAAGCTGCATTCCATTTTACGAGCAAAAATACTCATCATCGCTTGGTAAACGCGAGTGGAAAGTGCGCGGTCTCTGGTTTGGAAGTAGAGGGACAGTCGGTGACAGTGTTATGAATTTTTTCAAAGAGACAAAACTAGACATTAGCAAAATCAGTGAATTAACAGAGATAGTTCTGATTAAGACTATTCAAATTATAAAGAATCATGTGTACAGTTAATGAATTTGACGACTTATAAAATAACGAAATTCGCTTTAAGTAGATGTATTTTTGTAATTTATTATTGATCAATATGCTGTGTGTGTTAGCACCCTTCTATAAGAAGGCAGCACATCTTTTAGCTTAATAAAGGATTTTCTTCTATCATAATTGTAAATATATAGAATTTAATGTACAATTGTAAAAATAAGATGTAATAAACCATACGCTAAATAAATAAACTTATCGGTATACCGTTACTTTATATGTAGAAATGATAGGGAGCCGCGCTGAATATTTATTTACATGTTTCTGCTCGGTAAATGCGTCATTACCTCGTCGCAAGCGACTTGGAAAACGCATTTACCAAGCATCAGCATGTAAAATATTGTATGTAAGTGCTTCCAAATATTTGTTTTGACTCGTAGGATTACAGCATTCGCCTTCGGCTCATGCAGCAAACTTCCTACGGGTGAAAACAACCAATTTGGAAGCACGTACGTAATGTATTATTTCAACACATTAAAAAATTGTATGGCCGAACGCGAAGTTCATAACAACAACAGCCAATTGATTCAAACAAATTGCGTAGTTTATTAACAAAGTACGTGTTAGGTCGTCTGAGAATTTGTAGACACGAATGATTATTATGGGGGCTTACTGCGTGCCATTAAGAGTATTTACTCAGAAAGCAGGGCAGCGGTAAGGATAGACGGCGAAATTAGCGAGTCTTTCGAGGTTAAAGAGGGCGTTCGTCAGGGTTGTTGTCTTTCCCCGCTTCTGTTCATAATTTTCATGGACAAAATCATCAAGCAGGCGAACTTGCAGGGAAATGTCAAGGTGGGTGAGGTAATAATGAAAATTCTGGCCTATGCGGATGACTTGATTCTGTTGGCAGATAGTACCGCGGAGTTACAGGGTGGGATTGACTGCCTGAATGCTGCATGTGAGGAGTATGGGATGAAGATAAGTGTAGGGAAAACTAAGGTTATGCATATAGGCAAATCTCGGAAGGAGATAGCTTGCAATTTAAATGGGGAGGAGCTGGAGTAGGTTTCTGAATTCAAGTACTTAGGAACCATTTTTTTCAGAGGATGGCAAGTTGGTTAGGGAATTTGAGGAAAGGAGGAAAATGGGAAACGCGGTGGCCAGTCAGTTGAGGTCGCACGTGTTCAACAAGAAGGAATTAAGTAGCGGAACGAAGTTAGCTATTCACAGGTCAATATTCCGGCCGGCGATTCTGTATGGTAGTGAGAGTTGGGTGGATTGCGGATATGAGGGTTCTTAGGAATATAGCGAAAGTTAATAGGAGGGAGCAGTGGGATAATCATATCAGGAACGACGACATTACGGAAAACTTAGGGATTGCGTCAGTGGAAGAGGAAGCAAGGGCCAGTCGTCTACGTTGGTTTGGGCACGTTCAAAGGATGGGTAATAACAGGTTACCGAAAAGGATCTTGGGTGCACAGGTCCCGGGTGTTAGGCCAAGGGGTAGCCCAAGGAGAAGGTTTATAGATTCAATTAAATCAGATTTAGAAGTTAGGGGACTTTCTCTGGGCGAACAAACCATCTCCTTGGCAGGCGATAGAAGGGCATGGAGGAC
Source organism: Pseudolycoriella hygida (assembly GCA_029228625.1). Classification (NCBI taxonomy): domain Eukaryota; kingdom Metazoa; phylum Arthropoda; class Insecta; order Diptera; family Sciaridae; genus Pseudolycoriella; species Pseudolycoriella hygida. The sequence continues at coordinate 8,391,273 of CM055405.1, read as the reverse complement.
GATAGTTCACCATTCTGGGGTTGTGACATAAAGACCTCACACCGGAGGGTAATAATGGTCTATAAAGTTTGACGATGATGATGATGACGAATGATTATTACTAAGACCTATGAATTTATTAATTATACCAAAGTTATAGAATGCGTTTCTCACAACTTTCGATATAGGTTGTGTTTATTTTTAGTAGTATTGGTAAATTACGTAAAATTTAGGTGGATTACGTAAAATTTAGGCGGATTACGTGACATTTAGGTGGATTTATGTGGACTACGTATTTTCAGCAGAACAAATCAGCGAGAATTGTGTATGCCTTTGCCTATACTATACACAAATTACATATTTTCGTTTTTGCTTCACTTGATAGTTATGTCAACCCAGTCTATATATTATTATATCATTGGTTGTGGAATAACTCACAATTTTAGAGGATAATTTGACGAAAATTTACAGCTAGTTACTGTTCATAAAGTCATCAGCGATAACAAATCCAACGTCTTCTGATCAACGATTTTTTTCGTTTAAATCGTGATATCGTTTATTCAATGAATGACCTTTGTCTCGTAATAGACGACAATTCTTGCTGCAAAGACTTCCAAGTCTGTAACTTTTAAAATATCTTGAAACTGTAATTCAAAATAAAAAACTAAATAAATAAATTCAAAAAAAAAATCCAAATAACTAAATATCATTTCACTGGGACATTTTTCAAATGACTGTCAACGCTTTTCATTGGAAAATCAATACTTTTCTTTGATTGTCACAAACACAGGAGTTGAAATGAATACCACTCTCTGGAATGTTTATCAAAAACCATTAGAAATTGTGTTCAGCGAAAAATTAAATTTTAATGTTGTTTTTTGTAGACAGACATGAATGGAGTGAGCACAGAGCACCTCAGATGTAAGTAATGGAAGTATTAAATACACGCAGATTCATAAAAATTCATGTGGAAAAACGACGAGACGTAAATATTTGAGTCATTATTATCGTACATACAAGCTTCATAATTTATAAACAAAGAGGAAGGAAGTCCTTTTATAATTTTCTTTCCTTTTTTCTGATAACAAGACAAATAGCACCTAAATGTAAAGTTATAGAAATTTTAATTAACTTGCAATTAACATGCCAAGCTTTCTTAACCCGTGTTCAAGTCTACGACGGAATAACCAATACTTGGGGTTAATACAAAAAATTATCAACTGCCTTATCAGTTCCACAATCTTTCAATTACCATTAATTTTTCCTTATTTAATTGGCAATTCTTTTACCTTCAACCAATTTCTTATTTCACACAATTTACCAAGTTGCCATATCCGCTACGAAAATATTACGTCCGTTAAAATTCGCATGTTCAAACAAAATAATTCAAAAATCTCATTTGTTTTCCACATCCCTTTCCATCATATCCAAAGTAATAAAATTTATGGTAAGCTTACTGCAAAATTCGACTTATTTCATACAATCGCGAAATAAAAAAAACACCGACCAACCAGCACGGACAACGAGTTAAGAAGCATATTGAAATATTTTTCGCCATAATTGACAAAAACAAAACTAAATATTGGCCGATTCGCTCTAAAACTCAACAGAGAAAATGCATGGCGGATACGAAAACAAATAGAAACGTAATCTACGCAGACCCATTGCCTAAACAAACTTTGTAAGAAGCGCCTAAGAGACCGTTGCAACACTTGTCCGAAGCAACGATGTAAAAAAAAATTCAAAAAAATACCTAAAAAACTCAAAAATACATCTATGTAAAATAAAGTTGATCAAAAATACAGTTTCCCTAACAGGTAATGACAGCAACTATTTCCCTCCTAACACCGCACCTAATTCTTCTGCCTTCCAATCACCCCCTCCCTCCACCCCATAACTAAATTCAACATATTCATTTAATTCACGAAATATTATGTACGGTCGATTTGCAGGAGCTTATTCCGCGGAGATATAGGCGGTTCCATGTTTCTCACCACTTTATCGTCTTTGAGCTCGACCTCATTTTTTCCACTAATCGGGGAAAAAAGATTTCAAGAATTTCAAAATAGGAATTTGACAGATGTACGGACGTTTTTTTAAGCTTTATTGAAAGAAAATTTACAATGTTAAATATTGGTACATCGTTAACAAAAATAGTGGTCAGCTTAAGTTCCGCTTTACAAACTAATGAGATTAATTTGTTTGCTCTATGCAATAATAATTAGTTTCTATAAAAAGGTGAAATAAAGGCAGAAGAAAAATTTGAGAAAAAAAAATTACGTACGGACGTTCAGACTAGTAAATTTTTTATAACGAATTCTCACAAACTTCTGGGTTCACACTGGTTACAAATGTCGCGACAAACGTAAACACCTCACAAACTTTGTACAAGTCTAAAAATATACTTACAATTAGCTTCATTTTTCATAGCAGTAACGACAAATTTTAGTTTGAGCTTTTAGGTGATTGCTATTCTTCTAAAACATTTCGCGTATGTGTGAAACATCTTGCAACATTTACCAGCTACTTTTATTTCGCAACAATAATAATAAAATAAGTCGAATGTCGCAGTCAACTCAGAATTACTGCAGTCGCGATATGAAAACGTCGTTTAAATAAATTTTGAACTTTTGGCACACTTTCCCCCCAAACCAAAACGTACGTCGTCGATGAGATTATGATTTTTCTTGACGTCATCAAATTTCACAAAATGCTCCTTTTTTCCAGCTCCATTAAAATATTCTAACGATAATAGAGCATGCGCTGTTTTCCCCTTAGTTGATATAATACTACCAAACTATGCGAAAGAATTCTTGAATCTCAGTTCAGATAGTGGTACCAAACTGCGGTGTTCGGTGCAATTGTGTAATTAACAAAATCTCTTGTGGTGACATTTGGTTTAATTTAATTTGAATGAGACAGTAAAAGAAATTTAAAAAAAAAACAAACAAATTAATTAAAATTAATTCTAAAAAGAATATTAACTAAATTAACAGACGGTCTAGTGTGATAAATAATTCTAAGTCTAAAAAACAGTTAGTGAATGAACTGAAAGTAATTACATGTAACTAACTATCCGGGGACTTTGCTGATTATTTGCTGATTACATAGGAGCACAGCTTTTTTAAAGGGTGAGCTTTTACTCTTCTTGTGTACATTTTTGATTGAATTTTTTTGCCCATATTTTATGTCTGGAACTGTAACATAAATGTAGCAATAATTCGATTTTGATTAATCTCTGTCTAATGTTGCCAAGTTATGTAAATTCACTTAAGCTGTTATCATAGAAATATTTACAAAATGTAGAATATAGAATGATACAGTTTTCCATGAAATGACAAATCGGTGAAATATAGAATACAAATAAAAAACAAAATGGCGGAGTAGGGATGTACATTCACAAGCCTAGATATAAACATATCCATCCAACGTATGACGTGTATATCAAAGATAAATAGAACACTACAATAAAGTTTATGCGATTTTTTTTTGGAATTTTTTGTCAATTTAATTGTACTATTGAGTGCCGAAGGGACGTTTAATGTTTCACGATCTGTTTGAAATTCTGATTTGCTATATAAAATATAAATTGTTGTTTTGTGAGTATCGTAACAATATACACATTATTGTTACACATATTCGTTTGATGCAATGCGGATAGTATTATTTTTTTTGGGTGCAACATAAATTTGTCGATATGCAGGGGTAAGGTTAGTATAAGTTATAAATTCCAGCAGAAACAAGATGCGGCTAGAAATTGTTTCTTGAGATTCGGAGGAATTATTTGAAAACAATTATATTATGGTTTTTTTATTAAAGGCGCACGTAGCACTCTCAACACAGACGAATTTCTTCTTCGTTGTGTTAAGAAATTTAGTGTTTTATCAATACTTTTGAAGGGGTGTCAAGAAAGCTCTGTGTATGAAACGACTGTTCAGAGTTGGCTTAACGGCAATACGTATACAACGACTTTTGTAGTGTTAGAAAAATCTCAATGGCTTTCGGCGAATTTAACTTGATTACAGAACTAACTCTCATACTATTTATAATCCATTAGCGTTCGTTACATTTGGACATGAACGTAAACTTTCCATCTGCAAATGTGACAGTATGGAAATTCGGATTACTCCTGAAGCTTCTTGAAATGGTACATGATCCCGTGTTTAAAAATTCATTACCTTTTTAAGTCCACTCTGACGTACCGATAATATTTTCGCAACGAAATACTTTTTTCGATAGGCCGCGTATTATGGGAATGTACATGTAAGTACCAATCGAATCAGAACTTTGAATTAGGCTCTTTTGAGAGTTAAGCTCTTTTGGTGATAAATCATACTTCATATCAAAGTATATTTATAAATTAATTCTAAAATTATTGCTGTGATCATCACAGCTACTTTCTCTCTCCAAGGCATTCAAAGTAAGAGCTCTTGAAAGCAGTTGATGATTGTCGTGGCTATTAGTTTTAGCGCTGGTCTAATCAACTGTCATACATTTTAGCCCCTGTTGTCCCTATTTGATGCCCGGTTTTAGTTTTCGTTATGTCTAGCGGGGTTTTTTTTATAAGTTGTAGTCTATTAGTAGATGTTGTGGGTAAAAAGTCAAGAATGTGGGGGCAACAATGCTACAACGATTTACCATAAAGTAGTTCATCACTCAGGGGCTGCGACATAAAAACTTTACACCGAAATTCTCTATAAAGCATGAAGATATAGTGAAGCTTGACTTCTAGTTTGAGCTACTTTTTCGGGCTGATATTATAGTTTTTTTGCAGTAGAATTTGTGGTTTATGAATGAGGTCCTATAGCAGAGCGACGGAGGTAGGGCTGATAGGGCGTTGTTCTGTTGAAAATAGACAAGAAGATTTGTTATTTTGTTAACTAAGATTTCTTAAAATTGAACTTGTATTTGCTCTAGAATTCAGCTCTGATGATGACAACAAATGTATGCCTGTAAAACGTATGGCCTATAAAACGTTAACTAAAACCACAGATCCAATAATTTAATTATTAAAATTCACTAAAATTCCAGAGTGATACATTCGTCAACCGAGCCGAAATTCGCCTAAAAATCAATAAATCAATTTGTCGGGTCGGGTGTTTTTCGGGTTGGGTCGGTTTTTTTTCGAGTTGGGTCGGGTTTTTTTTCAGGTTCGGTCGGATTTTTTTCGGGTTGGGTCGGGTTTCAACTAACAAAACCCAACCCGACCCGACAAACTAATTTCACTCAATTATTTTCTCAAAGTTTACGTTAAAAAACATTTCAAACAGAGAAATGATAAGTTGGTACGCTTGTGCCGAGGTGGAACACACATGTGAATGGCAGTTGGTTTGTATGGGAGAGAATGGGAAAGAATTGCGTACAAAATTGGTTCCATACTTTCACATAAGTATAACTCAGCTGTCACTCACATGTGTGTTCTACCTCGACTAAGGCGTACTAACTTTTCATTTTTCTGATTTCAAATGAAATTTTTTTAAAAGTTCGGGATCATGTCAGGGTTTGGGGTTCGGTTCGGGTTTGATCTATTATTTTTATTTGGGCTCTGTTCGGGTCGGGTTTGAATTTGTATTTTGGTTCATGTCTCATTTGGAAAAAAAAGTCGACCCGCACACCTCTACAACTGATACGAGTTTGCTACAGTTACTCCGGATACAATTTAATTTATGCTGCGAACAGTGAAATAAAGTCTAATCGCACAATGTGCGAATAGCCATATAAGGACTATTCACACATTGTGTGATAAGCCATATAAGGAAACATATAACAGCCATATAATAATGTCAAATCTTTCAAAAATAAATTGGAATCTTAGCTTTTAGAAGAAAACCAAATCAAAAAATTATCAAAATTATTAACAAATTAAATAAATCTTTCATTAATAATTTCAAACAACTAAACAAAACAACATCCAAATAAAATTATTTTATCTGCCTAGAACGATAATCTCGCATTTTTCTCCCTAGGGCAAAATTGTTTTTCTCGATATATCTTTTCTCGGCAGATAAAATAGCATATGCACCGCTGTCCAGGATGGTTTATTTTGACGATTTGGATTATTTCCCACGCCTTCGGCTCGAGAAATAACCTCCGAATCGTCAAAATAGAGCATCCTGAACAGCGGTGCATAATCTACTATTGAATACACGTTTAATGTCAATTCCTTAAATGAATACTAATTCGCTGGAATTATAATTTTAATTATAATATTAAAAAAATACATTGCAACAGTTACTTGTAAATAGTACATTACGTATGTGCTTCGCCTTCGGCTCATGCAGCAACCTTCCTACGAGTCAAAACAATAATTTGGAAGCATATATGTACAATATTTTACATGTTGATGCTCGGTAAATGCGTTTTCCGAGTCGCTTGCGACGAGATAATGACGCATTTACAGAGCAGAAACATGTAAAATATTATAACGATTTCAAAATAAATAATAATAATAATAAGCTCCCAAGTTCTGTTAGGCTCCTAGATTTTTGTGGTGTTTCATTAAAGCGCAAAATCCCTAGTTAGCAACCTAGTTTTTGTGACATTTCGTAAAAAGAAGAGCTTCCTAGCTCTGTTAGCCAACTAGATTTTTGTGGCGTTTCATTACAGCGAAAAATCACAAGTTTCGCTTTTGTGACATTTTGTAAAAGGAAAAGCTTCCTTAATACAAATTATGACAACATGTTCTTCATTATAAACAAATTCACCAAAAGGCACTATTCGACGATGTGCGAATAGTCGTTATATGTCTATTCGTACTAAATGCGAATAGTTCTGATATGGCTATTCGCACAATGTGCGAATAGACTTTATTTCACTATTCGAACAATGTGCGAATAGACTTTATTTCACTATTCGCACAATGCGCCGAAAGCCTTTTCGTTAATTTATATCTAGAGTTTGAAAGCAGCTCTTTTTATAAAGTTTTTGATAAATTAGCGTTTGACTTTCCATTTTCAACATTAAATCGGAAAATAATTAGGAAAAACAAATTTTTTTTCCCAAGGTTTCCTTTTTACTGCCCATAATTTGAAAATTACGAAACCATGTACAAACAAACACTGTGAAGTTTTTCCTTGAACAATTTTAATTGCACCAAAATTATATAAAAAAAAGTTATGTAAAATGCACATACTAATTGAAACCTTCCACATCTTTTCCATATCAAAGTAAACTGAAATTCCAGTTTACGCAACATGACATAGAAATAAAGCTGTATACATAACGGAAGTCAAATATAAAGTTCTGCATTAATCCTTCTGTAACATACACTCGGTACATGAATAAGAAATATTGTTTTTATAGGACAGAACGGCACTGAAACAGAAATAAGCCACGTACATTTTTTATTAATTTAAACCTTTTCCCAATGAATAAATTAGATCAAATATACTCGTAGAAGAGAATTTCTAAGACTGTTGTCACATTGTAATGTGATGTAATTGTGGAATTGTGGTTCGTTCATTTTCCTCTAAAAAATGTGAAGTCAATTTAAATTGTTGAGCATCCTAAAGAAATCGATCTTTGAACACAAACCAATTCTACAGAATTTACTGCAGAGAAATTATAAATAGAAGAAGTACAAAGTTATTTGATGGGAAAAGGGAAAACAAATTAAAATACCACTTTCCTCATCGATGGAGAGGGATTTACATCATTTAATGATTACAAGAACGGCCTATCATTGACATTGTGGCTTGAACTCTCGATTAAATACTACAAGTATGATAATAAATTATGTATGTGACAATGATACACAAGCTACGCTAACTTGATAATTTTGAACGACATGCAATCTACAATCTGAACCTAAAGGTGGCGAATAGATTTTTAGAGACATTTAGTGACAAACATTAACAAAATGTTTCTGACATATTCCTCAAAATCTTTATTATCGACTTGAAGCTTTTAGAACTGAAAAAAAGGTAAATAAATTGCCTTCAGATCAGAAACTTCCACCTTTCAAACTCCATGTGTAACGCATTCAAAGTTGGATTTCGACCCATTTTTATTGCTTACTTTCGTCTAATTGATTACAAAACATTTAACTATAAAAACTTCTATATGGAACATATCAAAGTATTTTCCTTACTAAAAATGGTTGCCCTGCACAATCAGGTTTTTATCATTTTAATTAAATTCTATCGCACACAACACCACCGTGGGTTTTCATAGAAATCCGATCTCTAAAACTTCAATCCTTGAAAACATTTTTGGTAGCTTTTCCTTTGGCAAACTTTTTATTCAACCATTTAAAGTTACAAATATAGGTTAAGCGTACGTGCTACCTATAATTCAAAAGCAAACAGTAGGTGCTATACTGCGAACCATAGTATAACAAACTTATCTGTAATATCCAACGAACAAATAAAAATTGTATGTATACAGTGCACATAAGTCAAAAATTTTGCTTATATACCCTTAATATTCGTTTAGGTATATATTTACATATTTAGTAAAAACATCAGCAAACATCCAAAATACTATACAGTAGCTGGGTTGGATCAAGGACATCCAAAGATACTACACCGTATCAGAACAATGGGAAAAGAAAATGAGAAAAAGAAAATCTATACATGAAATTTCGCCACACAATGTATATATACGTCAATACATAAAACGAGTCGTGCCGGTAAAAGTATATAAAACACCTTACACTATATATGATCTGGAGCACACTTTGGAATACATTATTTAGATAGGCAGGGGTGTAACGAAGTAGTAATTTTTTCGTTTGGAATAATTTGAGCACCCAAAGCGAACCGATTTTAAGTTGAAAGTCACATATACCTCAACAAATATATTTCACATTTGTCAGTATATGTTGTTGAAATTTTTGAAGTACAGCTACTTACTTAATAAAATAAACTAAATCTAAACATTTCCTGTAATTACACCGACGACATCGACCTTCGTTTGCTCGCAACAGCACTTTTTTTTACCTAATTGTAGTTTAACCGGATCAGTTGTGAGGGCGGTTCCCTGCCAATAAAAATGAGTTTGTTGCAGGCGCTGTCAAACTTTTGTTTAATGTTCCCTTCAAAAGACCACTAACTTAATAAAAACTGTTTTTTATTTGCACGGAAACTGGTAAACAGGCAATATTGCGAATTTAAAGAATCGACTTAAGATATTGACAATGCTGTAACACTACACCCATGATACGTTCATGTTCAGCGTTTCCTTTATACGCGTCGTCGTTTTGTTACAATAGAACCATCATTCTGGAGAAGAATTCCTTACAGATTATATTTTTATATCTTCATGCGATTACATTATTAACCGAATTGACGTTCAAAAATTCAGAAAGCCTGAACCATCAGTTATTCAATTCCTTACAGATTATATTTTTATATCGTCATGCGATTACATTATTCTAAGAAGGAATGTGTCCAGTGGATCAATTCCAATGACATAATAGTTATATTACAGACTGGGTTTACGTAACCACAAACTGATGCAAAAAAGGCTTGTGTGTAGCATGTATATCAAAGCATTCATCACATAAATTAGGTGGAGGCACCAACACCATCTAACATTTCATGTTTGGTTCAATTTTTATTAATTTTTTGTTAAAGACTACCAGTCTACACCTAATGTGTCACTGATAAATTCATAATCGGAGTAAATTTATTAAACACACCCAACAAACGTCGAAATGTTACTTAGATTCTTCAGTATAAATTCACACCATTCCACGATCTTCAACACGTTATAAAAATTTATTTCGTTAAGAATCATCTTTCTCATACGTATGTATATTTTAATGGGATAAGCTGAAACACCTCAGTCAAATATTTTAATGAAAATTATACGAACAGTATTATGTTTCCGACAAATATTAGTGCGGTTTCATGAAATTATCAATTTACAGATAAATGTGTTGGGGTAGAAAATGGACTTTTTGTTTGGTATATGTTTGGTAAAACACGAATGTCAGTTTGATAGTTACAAAGAAAATAACGGAGGATAGATTATAATCGTGTCTGCAAGAGAAAAGCTTCGGCTTAGATGATGTAAGATACAAATGAAAAAAGTATTGATTTTTTTGTTTAGAAACTAGTATGTACATACATATGAAGTTAGATTTAGGAATTATAGAGAGAAAGCTTTTATACTTGTTTTCCTATTCTGATGTTGAGTATCGAAGTTCGAATTAAGATTAAAAATACAGATTGAAGGCTTAAAAATGCGATCGTTATAGTGTATTACTGCATAGACGTGGATATAAGCGGTGTATACGTACGAGGAGCGAAGCTCCGAGTGTTAGTAAAACTGCTTATATTTATACACGTTTATTCCGAGGGGTTATCCACTGGTCAAAAATTTGTACCAAAAATTCCAATTCCATGATAAAATTCCAAAAATTCCACAAAATTTCCGAAATTCAGAAGTTCCGAAAATTCCACAGAAATCCAAAAATTCCACAGAAATTCCAAAAATATAATCGAAATTCCGGAGTTCCGAAATTCCAAAAACTCTATCGAAATTCCAAAAATTCACTTTAATTCCATTTCAATTCCAAAAATTCCATCAGCCTGTACCAAAAAAAATGAAGTGGATAACCCCTCGGTTTATTCAGTACGATGATCTAATACGTGAGCTGGATGTGTGTTCACGTTTTTATGTGCGTTGGTTTAAACGACTTAGATACGGTCTTAACCAACAGACTACTAAACACCGACAGGGAATGCATTAAAGCTCGTAAAACAAACGTTGCATGCAACCGAGGATATTTGTCAGAACAAATGAAAAGAAGTGCGTGGTGTGCCAACCGCAGGCAATTTTTTGAGCTGAAATTAATACATTTTCGCTCCAATCTAGTTTTAGCACTTTAGTTCATTTTATTGTACCAACCCATTGTTTTTTTTCAGTTCGAGATACAATTACCCGAATAAACAGAAAGTATGTTACCTGGGTGCACCGAGCTTCTGTTTTATTAAGTAGCGATAGCTACTTTATGTTTTCACCATTCCTGTCCGTCCGTCCGTCTGTTCATGTTCACAGAGGAAGCATTGAAGATTTACAGTGGAATTACAGATGATTTTCCGCGGAGTTACCGATAATTCACCAATGAATTACCGATGATTCACCAGTGAATTACCAATGATTCACCAACGAATCACCGATGATTCACCAATGAATCACCGATGATTCACCAATGAATCACCGATGATTTACCAATGAATCACCGATGATTTACCGATAAATAATAGGAGAATCACAAATGATTCACCGAGGAATCATTCGATCATAGATGATTTATCATCGGTGATTGTAATTTGAGTACAATCTATCGCTACTTTTTAAGTAGAGATAGCTACTTTATGTTTTCACCCTTCCTGTCCGTCCGTTCGTCTGTGCACGTTTACGGAGGAATCACCTAGGATTCATCGGGGAATCCCCTATGATTCGGTCATAGGTGATTGCAATTTCAGTACACTCTATCGGTACTTTCCTATACCCATTTCAATGGTACATATTATATAATTTTATATCATATTATAGATTATTTACTTCCAACTTCTATTGAAATCATTAGCGTTTACCTTCCCTCAAAAACAGTAAATCAAAATCATAATGTGATTTAAGTGCTTTGTTTGTAGTAATAGTAATTACATTCTCATTTAATTCTAAAACACAATGTTCACTAACAATAGCAGCGTTAAAAAAATTAACAAAAGTTTATCGCTTCGATTAAGGTGATTGTTGAATATTAAGTCCATCCATCATTTTACCAAAACATTACTGTAACGTAAATGTTTGTATACACCCACCCACTGAAAACATGTACTTTAAGTTATTCCTCCATTTAAGTTGTTTCGGTCTAAAACTGACACTAATAAGAGGTCCATACAATTTTTCATTTATGTGGAAATCTCTCCCTGAATTAAAACAATTCATTCAACAAGATCTCATGATCATAAGATATATTAGAGAGTGTTTTTTTTCGGTTCCATAAACCAGCTTTTGGTAACAATCTTTACGAATGAATTATTAAAATACGGCGAAATAAATAACATACGAAATTAATTCGTGAATCTACTGACTTCTGACTTGTTCTCATGGTTTCTTACATTGGAAGGGTCTTAATATAGTCGTCAGAGTAAATTGAAATTCGATTTTTCTTTTTTCTTATACCCTAAAGTTTTGTTTGAAAACTTTTCCTCTGCATTTAACATAATGGTTGAACGACTCGAGTTAGGGGCAGTTACTCAACAAAATATCTAAATTAAATTCTAACAAAACAATTAATGCTTACATTAACATTACTATTTTACCCACTAAATATAAATGCGAACAAAAACAAACCCTTTTCATTAATTCATTAAAATGATTGACGGCCCTATAGGTAGATTATTTGTAAGTGGAAAATTTGAATAATTTTTTCCTTTCATTTTCGTTTTGTGTTAATACGAGTAAAATGTTAATAAGTAGAATTTGTATTCTGCAGAAATAGACGCAAATTACTTGAATTTTCTGAGATGGTGGTCATGAAGTCCTTCGAAGAATATTTGCATGATTCTTGATTTTTATGGGGAGAATCACATCTTTTTTAACATTAAAAAACATCGCCGAAAGTACTCCGGAAAAATAACATCCAAACAATTTAATTTTAATAGAATTGTGATTTTCAAATATAAAATTTATTTGCATGTATACCTCGGAAAGTATATTCAATTTTAAGCATAAAATCATAACTTTTATGGCTAAAGCATACATAACCGTCGAATATGAATAATAAGGGCACATTTACATAATTTATTCTGAAATAACATAACATGGCACCTTTTATACCATTTGAGGATATCATGAATTCTAGAGACCTTTTAATTTAATTGTCGTTTTGTTAACAATGCTAGTAAAATTTCCTTTAAGTCTTTGATATGTTGTAGTCGTTAACAATGAACATGCTTTAATTACAATAAATTCTAGACTACAATCTTGAATTAATTAAATGAACCAACGTTTTGCTAATTAAGTTCTCAAACAGACGAAAAAGAATGGTTTACAAATTCCAAATTCATTTTTTTAAGACAAAATAAAACAACACTAAAATAGGGCCAAGTGAGGGTGTACTAAACGAAACATTATTTTACAAAAATCTCAGAATGTTCTAATTCTAAGTATTTCGGACAAGCGTCGTCATGCATTAGACTGAGAGAAATCGTCATACACCTTTGCGAAAAGCGTAAGCATTGTTGGACTCGTACAAAGTACAAAGGTCCTGTACGTTTACTACAAACAATTTTATTGTAACATGGAGTAGATCGAGGTGGGAAGGGGGGATGCATCTATTGTCGCCTAGAGATGACGAATCAGCAATTTTTTTTCCAAACGGCTCAACCGATCAGCCAAAAATTTTTTTCGCTGAAAGGTACATGCCTCCCATGATTCAAGTTCGAAGATGAGCAAAATCGGCCAAGTAGTTCCGGAGATATGGTCGAAGAAGTGGAGGCCGGACATGAAATTTTCGATGGTCGATGAAACTTTTTCGCAAATATCTCAGCAAGTATAGCACGGAAATTCCTCATTTTGGTGTCAAATGAAAGCATTTGATGTCACGAAGCTGGAACATACCGTTACTGGTATGTGGCCAATTTCATAATTAGGCAGGATGAACCAAATCTCCAGAACTATGAAAGTTGGAAAGTTGATTCCAAAGGCGAAGTTGTAGAGAATTAAATTCAAGCGAACACGTGTTTCAGGGTTTTGGTGAAATATGGCCCAATACTGGTATATGGCCACTTCAACAATTGGGCAGGATGACCCAAATCTCCAGAACTATGAGAGTTAGAAAGTTGGTTCCAAGGGCAATGTTGTAGAAAATTAAATTCAAGCGAACACGTGTTTCAGGGTTTTCGGAAAATATGGCCCGTTGCTGGTATATGGCCACTTCCATAATTTTGCAGGATGACCCGGATCTCCAGAACTATGAGAGTTAGAAAGTTGGTTCCAAAGGCAAAGGCAAAGAGAATTAAATTTAAGCGAACACATGTTTCAGAGTTTTGGGGAAATATGGTTCAATCCTGGTGTATTAGGCCAAATGACCAATATCTCCAGAGTTATGAGAGGAAGAAAGTTGCTTCCAAAAGCAAAGTTGTAGAGAATAAAATTTTAGAGAACACGTGTTTCAAAGTTTTAGGGAAAAAGACTAAGTCCTTGGATATAAGATTTTCTAGATTTGGATTGTCTGAGACGTACTTCAGTAGGGCCTTTGACATTACCTTGGGTAATTTCTATGGATCTTTGAAATTCTTACAGTTATAAAAGAACAGAAAACGTTGGATTGTTTGGCGTTTTGTATATTTAGATACATTCGAGTCTCTTTGCCACATGTATTCTGTTTGCCACATCTATTCTGATACGTTCGGGTCTTTGGTTATGTTTATTTTTTTATTTGATTGTTTTTGATGGTGCGACTTCTGTCAAAGTACGGCGAATTTCATGATGGAATTTTTATTTTATCTGTACGGTTTTTTTTACCCTCTACTGATAAGTCCATATTTATTTATTATTTAGCATTTGTACAAAGTCGTACGGACAAAAAAATTATCAAAATCGGGTTCGGATTGTACGCATCTCATCATCAGATACGTTATATTCTGACAACACTGTGCTAATTACTTTGATTATCAAATATCGATAAATATAGATTATCGATATTTGTTTTTGATATCATTATCGATATATAGATATTTATCGATAATTATCAAAGTACTAAATATCAAATGCTTATAGAAGATATCACACATTGGTTTTGCATCGGGTAATAGTCAAAAATAGTCACCGACAAACAGTGGTCTCATCTCTTCAGTTTCTACAGCTGGTCACGGTTCGATATAAAGAGTGTCCCCGACTGACAGTAGTATGTTCAATTGTTACATGTGGTTCAACAAGAAAACGATTCCATCGTCTAGTAAATTATCAAATGTTTATTATGATTGCAATTTTTCAACAGATATTCCGATAACTTTCTATATTTTGAAAATGATAATTTTTAATGTTTCGATAATTTTAGAATTATCGATATTTTGATAATTGACTAATTTTTTGTAAATTTATCATTCCACATTTTGTGAAACATGAGCAAGGTAACTACAGAACATTTTGAAAAACTGTTGGCAACATCATGGGCGCGCGGTAGCAATGCGCCCGTGACGCAAGTCTTACACGCCAAAAAATTCACAAGAAATTTTTTCGTAGACTAAGGAACATATATACAGGAACTTTTTGACTTCCCCCCCGAGCGACGTACCCCCCGGAAAATATTTTTCCCGGACTTCTACGG
>CM055405.1:8346296-8375644 GCA_029228625.1 Pseudolycoriella hygida | reverse complement strand
AGAACTATGAGAGTTACAAAGTTGGTCCAAAGGCGAAGTTATAGAGAATTAAATTTAAGCGAACACGTGTTTCAGGGTTTTGGGGAAATATGGCCCAATCCTGGTATATGGTCACTTCCATAATTAGGCAGGATGAACCAAATCTCTAGAACTATGAGAGTTGGAAAGTTGGTTCCAAAGGCGAAATTGTAGAGAATTAAATTTAAGCGAACACGTGTTTCAAGGTTTTGGAGAAATATGGCCCAATCCTGGTATATGGTCACTTCCATAATTAGGCAGGATGAACCAAATCTCTAGAACTATGAGAGTTAGGAAGTTGGTTCCAAAGGCGAAGTTGTAGAGAATTAAATTTAAGCGAAAACGTGTTTCAGGGTTTTGGGGAAATATGGCCCAATCCTGGTATTATATGGTCACTTCCAGAATTTCGTCTTTTTTATGGCAATTTGTGGCAGGATGACCCAGATCTCCAGAACTATGAGATTTAGAAAGTTGGTTCCAAAGGCGAAGTTAGAGAGAATCAAATTTAAGCGAACACGTGTTTCAGGGTTTTGGGGAAATATGGTCCAATCCTGGTATATGGCCACATCCATAATTAGGCAGGATGACCCAAATCTCCAGAAATATGAGAGTTAGAAAGTTCGTTCCAAAGGCGAAGTTGTAGAGAATTAAATTTTGGCGTACACGTGTTTCATGGTTTTGGGAAAATGTGGCCTAATCCCGGGATAACGCCACTTCCAGATTCCAGAGGGATGATTCATACCTCTAGAACTATGGCAGCTAGAAAGTTGTTTACAAACTTACAAAAGTACTGATATCCGCAAAAAAACCTCTTACAGAGGAGGTGTGACGCAAGTCTTTATGTCTGCTTACAAAAGCTGTGAAATCAGAAAAGTGTGACGCATTAATTATCTTAGGTAAAACTATTTTCTTCCAGTTACAAAAGTTCTGAAATCGGAGGGGGGTGACGCATTAAGCTTGGATTCGCAACAAACATTTTTAAACAAAATTATGTTGAGTTCAAAAAATTGCGTCACAAATGCCAGACCCACCAGCAGAATAATTTTTCAACACTCAGTTTTTAGACGCAAAATTTTAAATTTACCCTAAACGATGTGATAAGAAATAAAAGTCAAATTTTCGCAGCGTAAAAACTGAAAGTGCAGAAAAACTGTTTCGTCGTTAGGTCTGGCATTTGTGACGCAATTTTTTGAACTCAACATAATTTTGTTTAAAAATGTTTGTTGCGAATCCAAGCTTAATGCGTCACCCCCCTCTGATTTCAGAACTTTTGTAACTGTAAGAAAAAAAGTTTTAACTTAGATGATTAATGCGTCACACTTTTCTGATTTCACAGCTTTTGTAAGCAGGCATAAAGACTTGCGTCACACCTCCTCTGTAAGAGGTTTTTTTGCGGATTGACAGGTAAACACAAAGGAGTATGAGAGAGCAGATTACTTCTTTTAACTAGTCTCGACGACTGCTGTCAAACATTAATGAATGAATATAATTGAGAGAAGACGAAATAGTTTGAATTTCGCTTTTCTCATTTTGGAATAACGCTTTCATTACTCTTCGATTTCACAGCAGTCCTCTGCGAATTTCTTTCGAATTCTCAAAAATTTGAAAACAGCAGAAATACGTAAAGCAAAATCTTCGTCACAACGACTAGACTTTAGAAAAAAGATTCTTTGAGATTGTTGAGATTTTCCATTCTCAACTTTCTTCCCTCTTTCTCTTTTTAAGGCGTCTTTCCTTTTGACATTGTTTTCTTTTTCGTTGAGGCATATGTTTTTCTTCATTAAGGATTATTAGCGCGAGCGAGTTAATAATTTGGCTGTCTGAAATAATGATACTTCGATTGATGCTTAAAAAATTGATGGTAATTCTGGTAATTTCATTACTTGTATCAATCATTGTACATTCAATCAAATATGAATAATTTTGTTTCAGACAATAGGCCTTTGATTATTACAATGAGCTTAAGTATTTATAGAATTTGCTGTATGCATGCGATATTCAATTCAATATATCGATCGATAATTCTCCGATGTTCTGCTATTTGAAAATAGAAGCGAATTCCATAAAAACTTCAATGAATTGTTAGTGCTTGAGTTCGTCATTTAAATTTTTACGATCGAAACCACAAACAATAGCATAAAAAAGCACAAAAATTGATCCACTCCACACCCCTTGTAAACATCTGAATTATACAAACGTATACGTGAACATTAATGGAAAATGTTATCTTATCTGCACATGATTTTTGGCCAAAATTTTCGAAATCCATGCCAAATTATTGTATGTAAATTTATCGATTTTTTGCCAGTTATGCTCTGAGTATTTTCAACAATGGTGCCAAATAATCTTTAATTCCTATGATCCCTATAATTTATTACGTGCTCATAAATTCGACTCCTTGTCTTTTCGCAATACAAAAAAATTGAATTTCTTCAGAAAGTTTTCATGTTGCGTGCTTAGGCAATATAAAAATACAAGAATTTGGCCTCAACTATAAATATTTGTATACAAAACTAAACTAATTTGTATATTATATGTCGTACATGCACAAACATTTTAGAAGTCATAACATTCCATGTCTGAAAGCCCATTAGAGTCTTTGTCGCTTTGAAGACCAGTATGGAGTATGTAATTTTTTTCCTAGTATATCCATGCCTGAAAATCTTTGGAAATTAAGAAAGTTATTAGTCAACATTTCTTAACTGTTCGAAAAATATGTGACCAGATATTTTAGAACAGTTCAGAGGATGTTTTTGCTTGATAGCTTCCTTAACTTCCAAGCGTTCACCTTTTGTTTCGAGAAATGTCTTCTCGGGAATCAAAAAATCATCATAAATATAAGCTCAGGTCAATATCTTACCAGGGGCTATTTTGGAGAAAATATTTTTCCAAATTTTTTTCAAATTTGTTCCAAAAAATATTTTAGAAAAACTTTGGAAAAATTTGAGAAGAAAGAAGATTGGAAAAATATTTTCTCAAAAATAGTTCCTGTGGCAAACTCTGCATACATTTAGAAGTCTTTCGAATTTGTTATCCCTTCCACCCGCCACAGATCGCCAGTTCAACTCAGGCTACCTCTTATGTAGACTCTTGATCTTACGAAATTTCAATACTACTCCATATATATTTCATCGTACGGGTTTAAAGAACAAGTTTGCACAATGTTATATTTTTATATCGACAATGTGCAGCTTTTACCATTCATTGACGTTTAAAAATTCAGTACGAAGATGTTGACCACGAACCGAACCATCATTTGATGCAGTTCCATTCCAATTAATAAATCGATTGCATATGCATCAAAGGACCTTCTTTTATTTGAAAACACTCTAATGGAAATCTTCTTGTGAAAAATAAAATGAAAAGCAAAAACCTCATGTAGAATTTGAAAATTATGGGGTAAAACGTTAATTTGATATTTTTCCCCATTGTCCTGGTCATCATCATCATACTTTATAGGCCGTTGCTGAGTGCATTATTTATTAAATTGATGATATACAAGAGCTGTGAGAAATTAAAAAAGACTCCTGTGGCTTTGTTCAGAACTGAAACTTTAGGGTATATAAAAAGTCCTTTCGGTATATAAACGGCTGTAAGTTATCTATGTTTGTAGTTTCGACATGTTTAAAATAGCATTCGAAATATCTAGAGCTTTTGTGCGACCGGTAATATTTGTCGTTTGATATACCAGAACAGGGTCAATGATATCGATTTTCGTCAAAAGAAAATTCGCAAATAGAAAGACCTGAATGTGAATAGAATTGTTTATTTCATTTTTAGGGATTTGGTATAAAGACGAAAACGGTATGGATTTTATATAGAAAAAGCCAAAGTAAATGCTACTGGCTGACATTTAGAATTAATCGGTTTGTATCCAAGGGATCTGAATAATAAAAAGCAATTTATTTTGGAAGGTAATTTTGAATTAAACTTTATTAGTAAGTTTTGAGTAAAGTCAAGTGGCAGAAATCAAAACACTAGTTTGCGATAAGGGGTCGATTCCCATTATAGCTTTGAGTGTTCGCATATCACATCAAAAACCCCGTAGAAAAGACTTCATCTTGCTTCTTTCAAAATGACTGATACGAGGGACTAATCCCAATTAATCCTTATATAATCCAAATAATTCAATCAATATCAACTTACGTGATGCTTTCAGCTGCCCTTTTTTAAAACAATTCTTAGACATTTCGCGGCGCTCTCTGGTTTTATTTATCAAAATAAGTCCCACATGTTCCTCTATAAGTCACCAAAGTAAAATTACGAATATCATGAGAATCGATGCCTAGATCTTTACAGGGCCGGACTGGCTACCAAAAGGCGCATCGGGCGATGAGACTAAAAGGCGCCGAAATTGAGATTAAAGGCGCAAGTATCGGGCACACACCCGAAGTGCGTGTTAAAAGGTGCATGTGATCACCCAAAAAAATAGTCATGTCGAGCTTTCATAATTTTAAGAATGTAAATCATTCGAGTACTTCATTTAAATTTTTCTTTAAATTTGACGTTGTGACAGTCTTTTATCATAACTCCGTTTTAGTTAGACATTACACAGTTACATTTTTTAAGCGCCATAGATTTGATTATTAGGCTGAATACAATTTCTGCAAAGACGCGAGCGGAGCGAGCGAAATTTTTTTGAACGTTCTTCATAAATTTTTAGTTTTTGGTCTCCTTACATTCCATTTTCGTATTTCACTTCGCATATATTAACGTCTAATTTCAGCGAAATTTTTAAGCTGAAAATCTCTGTATGTAAGATTATTAATACAATAATTGAATGACTATAGCGCCGCAGGCGAAAATTTTTAAAATTAGAGCATAGACATTGGTTTTTTCTTCATTTGCGGGCTGTAATGAAATGTATCGGCAAGGAAGAAATTCATCTAGTTTATCAACGACACAAGTAACATCTCTTGTAATATTTGAATATTCGTCAACATTCAAGAATTGGCGTCGGTTGCGAATTTATAACACATTTTTTTCAGAGGAGCGCCTGACCGTGTGAGAGGCGCCAAGACCGAGGGGCGCTTCGGGCATCGCCCGATCGCCCAGTATGGCCAGTCCGGGCCTGGATCTTTATGCTGACAGCTTGAACATCAATTAAGTTAATGAATTCGGCAACAAACGTTTAATGCAATCATAATATGTTTTACGTAGTAGTGAATATGCTTCCCGTAATCATATTTCCAATAGTCGCAGGCGGCTGAAATCAAGCATCAACTGATTATAAGCGATCGGCAGCTCTTAACTTTAGACAACAATAGTTATTTATTCAACAAGGCAGAAGCAAAGGGGCGTAAACATTTTGCCCCGTTGTGCATGAAGCATAAGTATAATAATATTTTGAGAACCGAAAGTTTACTTGCTGAGTGATGGTTTGTATCGAGAGTTTGCATAAAATTTGTGGAAAAGTGTTCAATAACACCGAATGATTTTTGCTAAACCGTCATTTCCACGGATTTTGAACAAAAATTTTATTTTCTAAGCGATCACTCAATTCGTCGTTTTTATCATATTTAAGTAGAGAGTACTCATGTGTGTACTTTCATAAAAACATTGTTCGAGTTGTTCGAGTTTACAAACCAAACTTGTCGAATTCTCCCAATTGACCGGGCGCTTGATTTTTTTTTATATTCAGAAAAAAATTCGTTCAATGACACGCCTCCAAAAATTTTCCGATTTTTTATAAAGCTCATCATAAAGTAGGTGCAATCCACATACCACCCACTTACCAACCATACACTTTTTGCACTTTTTCGTGATTTTTCATTTTTAATCGAAATACATTGTAATTCTAAGTAAAAAATTGTTCTACTGAACCATTCAGAAACTTGAGGTTTTTTTATATAGTGAATTGAAAACAGGAAAAAAGTAAAAAGTTTGACCACTGTGAAGTAAGTGTACCATGAAAAAAACTGACATCTTTTGGGCCTTGTCGTAGAGCGATTTTTTGCTCAGAGTTACATTGTAAATGAAATAGAAATATAAAAAAATAGGCGCATGGATAAACCCAATTCTTCTGATTTGAAAATCGGTCTTCTATCGGAAAATCTTCGGCAAAAAAACAAAAGAAGCTTTTCTGAAAGAAGTCCAACAATCAAATCGGAAGAGTTGTGCTGTATTCTGTTCTGCCTGATTTTGCACTCGTCGCATCAACGGCGTAATCGCACACCCGCTATTTTTATTCAGTTGCCGAAGCGCGACCCACACATTCTTAGTGGCGCGGCGATCGACGTACGGAGTAATCTTGCTCAAAAATGTACTATTTTCAATTCGATCGATAACACTTGAACATCTTCTTGAGAAAGCATTCAACATCTTTCAACATATACGTAAAAGCCTCTAAAGGTACTTTTGATTTAAAGTAGACATAACACACAGCAAAAACGTTATTGACAAAAGGTTGACAAAAATGCTTGACTCAATACAATTTGCGACAAATGAATGTAGGACATGTCAATTTGTCTTGAAGAATTGTACAGGAACTGATTGTGATTAAAATCGAGAATCACTGACCTTTCTTACTTTTTATAAGTTGCCCTCTAAATGATAGCAATTACATTTTTTTACGAAAATCGTTCGTGATCATTAAAACAATGATTGTTATACTTCAGAATGTTTCTTTGAAAAGAAAGGGCAAAACGAGAATATGCAGAAAACAAACGGTAAAAACGAAATATAAAAAAGGATTCAAATGGATTGAAATGAGTGGAATACGAACCTAATAGTGGCTTTTATTTATGGGTTAATGGGTTACTTTTATGTTTTTTTCCTCAAACTAAACTTTCATATGAAGTGGGTAGAGGGAAGTAAAATGCGGATTTCATTCGTACTTATATAAACGACTTTTGTTGTTTTCTTATATGCTTTATATACATAATCGATTTTTTATAATAATAACATTCATATAATAAAGTTGTATGATTTCGAGCGAGTACACAAGTTTATTCTGGTTATGGATAATCTATAAATTAATGTACAAAATACTTTGACTTTGATAGAATATTATTGTAACGTAACCGAAAATCATGCGACGTAAGGCCATACAGTACAATTAATGAAATAAAGTGTAAATCTGCGAAGCCTTCGAACTTAAATACAACACCTGACCACTTTTTATAGTCATTGGTCGATTGTTTCCCCGAATTAATACGAAAAATTCGAAGAATGACATTTCATTCGAAAAGAAACAACCTTTAAAGAGCATTAAGAAAAATGATTCACCAAAAGGTGGTGAAAAACAATTTGTTTTAATATTTTCGCGAAGATGAATCGAACTGTCCTGTAATCAATGTGATAACCTCATTAATAGACAGAAGAAATGGAAATTCTCAAAACAAAAAAAAACATAAGCTACATGGACCCAAACGCTTCTTCGACGCTTCTTCAATACTGTTAGGCCTTCCCAGGGCCTTTTATTCCACACAGATCGCCGGAAAACTTACGAAGAAACGCTTGTTCCCGAAACCCAACGAAGTGTGCCAAAGATATCCTCGGGATGAACCGGAATCGCATAAGGAGTGTGCTCAGGTGTGATTTCTAAACATTGTGGGCTGAGCCGACACTTACCCAAGTTGACGCTATTGGTGACTCCCAGATGCCTTTGTGAATTGTTGGAGGAAGCGGGTAGGCTATGGCCTTATGTTCCTTCGAATGAGACGCAGGTTTCTGGGAGACCACGTATTACGAACTTTCGAGGCCACTGCATCGGGACCTGTAATTTTTTCAGAGACTCCTTCCATCACTTGAATGATGACTGGGATGGAAACAAAGGATCAATAGACCTGTGTTCTAATATCGCGTATGTTATCGACCCAACTTGATAAGTTACCTCTGAAATAGAAAAAAAGAATCACCCTTTTCTCAGGAAACAAAATAGCAGCAGACAACAAACAAAATGAAGCTGGTTGACATTGACAAAGTCTTTGCAAAATCAATAACATACGTAATTGTAATTTTTGCTTCAATTTGTGAACGTTTCGTTTATTGCGGCTGTTACGTCATCATGGATTATGGCTAATCTCGATGGTATTCAACGGGTTTCTTCCTAAATGTAATTTTAAGGTCACTCATGTAGCTAGAGCATAGAGCGAAAAAACCTAAGCATCTGAGTTGATGCTGGTACTACTTCTTCAAATAAGTTGTAGCTATGAAAAATTGTTACACACACCAACAGAAACATTCAAGGTTGACATTAATCAGAAAAAAACTATTCCTCAGATGTCTTCTGTGCATATTCTGAAGATACTACCATCTAGTCTGTTTGGTGAAATTTTTCCGTATCAATTTCATTGTGGTTTTGAAAAAGCACAAAAGTCTGTTCATTCTCAATTATCAATGTCACGTGCTATATTCCCGAATTCTAAAAATTGTTCTAGGTCGTCATGACCTAATAATTAATATAGCGTTGTTGGAAATAAAATTTTGTGAAATATGGAGGTATATTGGTCGTCTGGAATTCCTATTAGATCGATAAAAAAAATACATTGAAAATTTTGTTTTTGTCATTTGTCAATACCCACAAAAGTTTTCAATTGATTTGTTTTTCATTTATTTTCAATAAATTCTGTTGTATTTTTCGCTAATAAATTAACTTTGATTAAAACCTTTTATATTTGCTATCGATGCAGAAAATAGATTTTTTGTTTTGCATAGCAATTCACAATGCAAACATAATATACAGTTCAGTGGAATGAATTTTAATAGTTTTGTGCGATGCACACCATGCAATATCAACGTTAACAACTTATGTTTTTTACTACTTTTGAATTAGCATCACATTGACATCTGACCAATTGGATTGGTAATCACATAAGAATGTAAAAAATTAAGGTGCGAGACGCTGTCGACGCTTAAACAATTCTGAATGATACCCAAGCGCGATATCTCCATTCTGACCCATTTCTTGATGCTCCTTGTAAGTCCCGATGAACGGGTAACGAAACACAGGATCGCTAGATCTGTGTTTCATGGACTTTTCAAGGTCTTAACTAGCTCCTTCTAATTGTTTTAAAGATATATTAGAGCTACACAAATTTTTTTTTTGCCCCGAAAATTAATTGGAAATAAATGAAATGAAAAAAAAGGTCCCGAATGTCTATTATGTTGAATTAAAACCGCAATATATAAAATTCGCAAAAATTCACGTGTCAATGTGAATTTCTGCGAAAACTGTGAATTTTTCAGAATTTCTGTGACAAAATAGAATTTTTCATGAAAAAGCCATCAAAATTCGTTGTTTTTAGTTTATTTGTCAGAATCCACGCGCTTAGTGCGATGCCGGCTTATGTCAAAGTATAAAACTGACAATGACGGGGGAAATTCTGCATACTTTGGCGTAAGCCGACTCCGCACTAAAAGTGTGAATTTCTTCATCAAATTTTTATACTTTGACATTAGCCGACATCGCGTCGCATATACTGTAATATTTTGCTTTTATTTTTCTATGATTCTATTATGCAAATCAATTCGAAAGTAATATTTTCGATTCATTTTTTTTCATGATCCGACTTACAAATCCACCGAAATGCAAAATTTCATGTTCTCAATTGAGTGTAGTAAAATGGAAGACGTCGAAAGTGAACATTTTCATTATGTGTCGTAGATTATCGAATCAAATTTTAAAATTAAAAATAAATTGTGGTAGTCATAACCAATTTGTTCATTTAACTGGACCGATGATTTAGAATACACAAACGATAAAAACAACAGCGGAAAATTGTAAGAGTTTATTCGGAAGGAAGCGTAACACGTCAACATTCATTATCCTCGGAAATTCAATTACCGCGTTAAAATCCTAATTCTATATTCTACGGTGCACCTCGCTTTACGCTACTATAAAAGAGTTTGCTAACGATGTAATTGACGTTGAGGGTTTCAATTTTCACAGTGAATATTATTTTATAATAAAACCTTCAATATATTCATTGAATCTTTTACCCGATGTTCTGTTTTTAAATACAGAAGAGAAAATTTTCCCAGTAAAACAATTAATTTCTGTCGTCAAATATTTTATTTCCAATTTCCGGAACATCTTTGAAAATAATGTTTTGTAAAGTGTCTGGGAGTGACACATCGATCGGTAAGGAAGGTCTTTGAATTCCTTTGGTGGATTTTGAGAATTAGTAGTCCTGACTTTGTTTGATTTGTAAAACAGAAAACAAGAAGAGTGGGAGAAAGAAAAAGAAAAATTTATCATCTAGGGCTTAGTTGAATAAATAAAAAGTACGAAATTCTTTGCTTAATGTTCTCATCAAAAACTTTTTTATTCAAACAGTCCAAATGAATTCGTTTGTCAATATGTTTTTTTAAAATTAGTTTTTCCATTGGTGCGTGATAAAAGCTCAGTTTTTCATTAAAACTTTTTTATTTACATTTCCAGTGCAAACGTAATAACAATAATTCACGGGAAAAATGATTTGGTAACATCCCTCTTTTCAACCATTCCAGTAATTTAATTTTGCCCATTGTTTTGCTTTTATAGAATAGCTCGACGTAATTAATTTAAAAAAACACACTATCTGCATTCCAACAAAATGAAGTGGATGCCGCCGCCTTTTGTACGATTTAATGTACTCCTGCATTGACCTCTTTCGGATTGGCGTTTCCGAACGCGTTGTTGTTTCATGAAAAATGCATTTAAAATTTATGAAAACTTTTGTTGAAATGTAGACCTTTTTCTGTGTTCTTCATAATAATGTGTTCTATACACATAGCCAGTTAGTACAAACGAAGTGGATGTGCCAAATTCTTTATTGGCACTATAATAAAATCTAGAGAACAAAGTTATGACTACTTGCTTAAGGGCATGCCAGAGCTAATTCTTTTAGTGTATGCCATTATGTAATATCATTGTTTCATGTCAGCCAATTTAAATTGTTTTCCTTCGTAATTGGAATAAAGTGGTTGAATCAAGCTCTTGCTCCAAGGAATGTGGGACTAATTTTATTATGCACATATTCAGGGAAATTATTGAAGCAAATTGTAATAGGAAATGTTCATCGCAGGTTCAATTTAGTTATGTAATCAATATATCATGACAATCTTATAACAGGAAATATGACCTATAAATAAGTCATGGTAGTACTCTATTTCTGATGAAACATTTATCAGGGAAATTATAAACTTTAGTTTCTTTAAGAGACATCTTCGTTTTGGCTGGATAGTAGAATTCACCTTTGCGTTGTCACAGCTACATTTAACTTACTGACTCCAAATCCATGCCTTTAGTGCGTTAGGGGCTTTTTCCCAAGTAACAATTTAAAAACCAATAACTTATTGGTTAAAATAACGTCATTATAACGTTGCCAGGACTGTTATTTATAAAGAGACCTAAGTTATTTAACCGTCTACAGACCGTTATTTGACCAATAAGTTTCCTTTGAAAAGCTTTTTTGTTAAACAACCGTTATTTTACGGTTAAATAACTTAGGTCTTTTTATAACTGGGCAATGACGGTTAAATAACGGTCCTGACAACGTTATAACGACGTTATTTTAACCAATAAGTTATTGGTTTTCAAATTATTACTTGGGTGTCAAAGTAGAGTTATTTTCGTGACACGATGCATAAGCCGTCTAATAATATTCACTTAATTAAAGCTTAAGCACGGCGCAAAAATGTGAACTGTCAGATGTGGCGATGTTTTTTTAGAACAGAATCCTGCATAAATTATAGGAGAGGATGACTCTTAAACGAAAAATGGATGAATCAGAATTTAAAGAGTTTAAGTAAAACGAGTACAAATTTTCTCTGAAATAACATCGCAGACAAACTTGGAATGCGATGACTTTTCAGAGCAACTTTCGATCTTCATACTTTAATTTTGGAACTCTGATTCACCTATTATTCGTGTAGAGTCATACTCTCACAATACATGAGATATAATTTCGAATAATTTGTTATTTACATAGGATTCTGTTTTAAAAAACATCGCAAATTTTACAGTTCACATTTTTGCAACGTGCTCTTAAACATAAAAATCTTACTTGCTCATAATTGTTAGGAACTTCCTGGGACTTAATTTTTAACATTTTCATCTCAACAAAGGAACATCTTCTTCTTCTTCCTAAACATTAAAGCAAAATCGAAACAGCGAAACTTCTCACAATACAAAAGTTAGCGTCTTTCGTAACTAAGCAAGGAACAGTTTAAAATTAATTAATTGCAGACAATTTTAAATGCATTTTAAGCCTTCCCACTAAAGTAGTGTACGTAGTCTTATGATCATCAAAGTTTTCAGTTGGTTTATTTTAATTGGACTTAGGTAACTAGAACAAGGAAATAACAAACTTTCAAAAGTGATGACAACGTTCGGTGAAACAAAATTTATCTCAATTTATCTCAACTCAAATAAAATGAAATGTAACTACAATCGGAAGCCGGTTTCCATTCAACGAAAATTGTGTTGTTTCTATGCACCAAGTATAACATTTTTGTCCGTAGCGATATAATAACAAAGCAAATAGGAACTTTATGAAAGTAGCTTTTTATTGTCTTCTCCTTGTTAGACAGAAAAGTTTTTCCTGTCATTTGAAACTGTATGGTTTTGTGTGTATAATTTGCCACAATTGTTTCGGTTAAGACATTGGAATTATTGAAGATGACATAGTGTGGAGTTTAGTTGTAATAACTTTATACAATTGACATGCATAATATACGTGTACAAGTTGTAGGATTTACTGTTTTCCAGTAAGATAATGGGACAAAATCTTCAATTTCATAAAATGTTGTCTGTATTGTCACGGCGCAAAACATAAAATCGATACTTTCGAAATTAATACAGACCACAAAAACGATGTAACGTTAATTGTTAAAGAATTTTGGAGTTGCTTGAATTTACATTGGTTAAATGTACAGTTTTACTGACGTCATATTTCCTCACTGGGGTGTGATGTAATTCGAAAAAAATATATTTTGTAAATAAAACTTATGTGTCGTACCAATCGTTGGACATGATATGATTATTTAATTAAATAAAAAAAATAATTTTGTTTATTCCTTATGGATAAAGCAATATCTAGAAAACATACGAAACTTTTAAGGTTTTAAAGAAATCAAGTGCACTCGTCTCGCTCGTTTCCTACTTCACTTGTGTTTCAACTTATACGAACATTAGCGCTTTTCATTGTTCTTTATTTACATCGCATGTGCTGTAATCTACTCTATAATCAATTTCCTGCTGAATTAAATGTTAATTTGATTGTAATTAATTTGGGAAAGTGTACAATGTTGGAAGGATGCATTATTATTCAAAGGGTAGCCAACAATAACAAACAATGGAAGATGGTCAATTTTTCATCGGTACAGCGTCATAAATAAAAATACAAAGGAAATCATAATTTGAACGAATGACAAGTTTAACATTTAGCAAATGAAAAGGGAATATGAGTGAATGACAACGAAATAACAACTTGTCATTTTATTTTTTCGACCAAGCGAATGTGAAATATACACAGAGAAGTGAGCATGAATGAACACCAACGACTCCATTCTCTTTAAAACACGAATGTAGCATTTTGAAAATTCCAGATTTCAGTCAAGTGACTTTCTACTTACTTAGCGGTAGGGCGACCGCTCATAAGAGACTTAGGAGGTGGAGAGAAGACGTGTACGGGTCGACCTTTTTTTCCAAATGGGACTTGAACCAAAATAAAAATTCAAACCCGTTACCCTGACCGGAACTTTTTTTTAAAAAGATTTCTTTTAAAAAGTTTTTAAACTCAATTTTGAGAAATTGAAGTCTTCAAACCCAACCCGACCCAGAAAAAACGAAAATGAAAACCCGAACCGACAATTTTTAGTCGACTTGTGAGCTGCCCGTTCATCTCTGGCGCAGAGTTACATTTCTGCTTAGTGTAGAGTTGTCTCTCGCCCAACCTAATCCTAGTCGAATCGAGTTGCCGGTAGCCTCTTTTTAAAAAAAAAGTTGTTCACGGGTTTTCGAGCATTTTTGATCGGCATACGTTTTCCCAATAAACAAAATTCTTCCGAGGAAAGTCGTTCGGACATTCAACAAAAGAAGATTTTGAAAGCTTTTGAGCGAACTTTGTCCGAACGAATTTCCGCGGAAAAACTTGGTTAATTAAGTTTCATGTTAGACAAAATTTTTTATATTTTCGAAAGCAAATCTTCGAAGGATTGTGGAATCACGCCAAATGTTTTTAAAATATTTGTTCTCCTTTTCAGAAGGAACAGGAACGGTCCTTGAAACCCCAAACAGACGCTGTAATATGGTGCAAGTGATGACCATCCGGTGTTGACATAAAAATTCTCCAAAATGGAGAAACCAAGTGGACATTATCGATTCGGTTTAATTCCGCGGCCTATAAGACTTCGCCAATTGCTATTATGTACAATAGGAATGCTCGGTGTCTTCGATCGTATATTGGTTGAATGCCGGCATCGCGAATTAGACAATGCTCAAATTCAATTAGGTCAAAAACACAATTCACAATCGTCGTCGGTGCCAAATGATGATGGTATGTTGTCGACATTACACATTTTTTTTTTCAGATTCCATTGATGTTTTTGATTTATTGTAAAGATGCCTTTTTTACCCCATATCTTGGTCATGGTGAAGCCGTCAGAGTATTAGATGCTGAATTGGGTACATTGGAAATGCAAAAATTTAGAGATACCAAACCGACTACACGTCGACGAGGTGTAAGTAGGAGGGAATCATCACATGGTATGACGTTAAAATCTTGCCAGTTAAGCATTTGTGGCTTATTGTAGAAATTGTAGATCCGGACGACGATGATCCCTTGATAATAACAACGGATAAAGGTAAAATACGGGGAACCGAACTGACAGCATCCAGTGGAAGAAAAGTGGACGCATGGCTTGGTATTCCATATGCGCAACCACCAATTGGCCAGTTACGCTATAGACATCCACGGCCTGTTGAAAGATGGACTGGCGTTCGAAATGCAACAACCCCATCAAATTCTTGTGTACAAATAGTTGACGTTGTGTTTGGGGACTTTCCTGGTGCCACCATGTGGAATCCTAATACACCTTTGTCCGAAGATTGTCTGTACGTTAATGTGGTGGTTCCTAGGCCAAGGCCGAAGAATGCTCCCGTAATGCTTTGGATATTTGGTGGTGGATTTTATTCGGGAACCGCTACGTTAGCTGTATACGATCACAAGTAAATATACCAAATTTCTGGTGCAAATATCTGAGGTGTCAACATTTCTATTGCAGAACATTAGCAGATGAAGAAAATGTAATTGTTGTTTCGATGCAGTACAGAGTGGCTAGCCTTGGCTTTCTTTACCTAGGCACACCAGATGCACCAGGGAATGCTGGTCTTTTTGATCAAAACCTAGCATTAAGGTAAGGAGCTAATTTAATGCAAATTTTGTTTCTATGACGTAGCAGTCAAGAGGATTCGAATGTTTGTATGTAGAAGGAAAGGTTGTAAGAAAAAATTTCGAACCCAAACAAGCCAAATGTAAGAATTTCATTTTTTTCTCTAACTGAAAATGTTTCCCATTTTGACCATAAGGAAGTTTTACCGAATTTCTTTTCAAATAATTCGCACATTTAGATGGGTACGAGACAACATCCATAGATTTGGCGGTGACCCCAATCGAGTTACGTTATTCGGTGAGAGCGCTGGGGCTGTTTCCGTGTCAATGCATTTGCTTTCAGCTCTTTCACGCGATCTGTTTCAACGTGCAATACTACAAAGTGGCTCTCCAACAGCTCCTTGGGCCTTAATATCACGAGAGGAAGCAATTTTGAGGTGAAACCACATTTCGTTGAAATTATTTTTTTTAACAGAAAAATGCCCCTAGAGCCCTACGCTTAGCAGAAGCTGTCGATTGTCCACACGATCGTCATAAATTAACGGAAACGGTGGAATGTTTACGTACAAAGGATGCAAAAGAATTAGTTGATAACGAATGGGGAACTTTGGGTAAGAATTGTTCGCTCCAAATAAAACTTTTGCTCATTAAAGTTGACATAGGAATTTGTGAGTTTCCCTTCGTACCTGTTGTTGATGGTGCGTTTTTGGATGAAACGCCACAGAAGAGCTTGGCTCATGGACGTTTCAAAAAAACCGACATTTTAACTGGCAGCAACACTGAAGAGGGTTACTATTTTATAATCTATTACCTAACGGAACTATTACGCAAGGAGGAGGGTGTAAAGGTGTCTCGTGAAGAATTTTACCAGGCTGTGAAAGAACTTAATCCATATGTGAATAATCCAGTCAGACAGGCTATTATCTTTGAATACACTGATTGGATCGAACCAGATAATGTACACAGCAATCGAGATGCACTTGATAAAATGGTTGGTGACCTGCATTTCACATGCAACGTTAACGAGTTTGCCAATAGGTACATAATATGCGCCGCATGAACGATCATAATTTCAAATAATTTATGTGCAATTGTTAAATCCGTTTGTGTTCTAGATATGCCAAAGAAGGACTTAACGTTTACATGTACTTGTACACACATCGAACGAAAAGTAATCCATGG
This sequence comes from Pseudolycoriella hygida, assembly GCA_029228625.1. Lineage (NCBI taxonomy): Eukaryota > Metazoa > Arthropoda > Insecta > Diptera > Sciaridae > Pseudolycoriella > Pseudolycoriella hygida. The sequence goes on along the minus strand of CM055405.1, from coordinate 8,359,127 downwards.
CCTCGATGGACTGGTGTTATGCATGGCGATGAAATTAATTACATTTTCGGTGAGCCGTTAAATTCGAATTTCAGCTACACTGAAGAAGAGAAGGACTTTAGTCGTAAAATTATGAGATATTGGAGCAATTTTGCTAAATACGGGTGAGTCTCTGTTCCAAATGGTGTAGCAGCCATTTTAAGGTGGGATTTGTGTTACATGATTTACATTCATTTTGGTGATTAAAGGGACCCAAATGGACCATCGCCAGATGTTAAAGTATGGCCAAAGCACACAGCAGTTGGAAAACATTATTTGGAGTTGGGTATTAATACGACTAACGTGGCTAGAGGGCCACGACTTAGGCAATGTGCATTCTGGAAAGAATATTTGCCGCAGTTGATTCAAGCAACAAGTAAGTATTGCAATGTAATCTTTTTAATATGCCAATGATATTTATAACTACACTTCAGAATATAGAGGAGAACTATCTGACTTTCGTATCAAACGTAGGATTGAGAAACATTTTTTCAATAAAAAAATTTCAAATACAAATGACTTGGTTTGACGTTGAGCTTGAAGGTTCAATAAGTTGACCAACTCTTAAATCGCCCATGTCAGGAACCAGGGAAAATGTTTTCTGGAAATCGTCTGAGTTTTAAAGCACTCCGTTGTACACGCTAGAAGTTCTTTCTTCGTGGAAACTTCGAGCAGGATCTGTAGAGAATGGTGATTAGTCTGGTCATTTAACCGTAAGTCTCCAGAGTAGCCATAAGTCGTTTGTGTGCAGTAGCGGATTAACCCATATGCAATTCGGTATCGAGCACATGGCGCTGGAAAATTCGTAGCGCTGGAAAAATTTGTTTTGAGGGAAAAATTTGTTTTGAGGGAAAAATTTGAAGTTAAATATACAGCGCCAAATTATAAAATTAAATGACGTGCCCTTTCAAAGGAAAATGTAAATTTCTTCGTCATGAGGATTTTCAAGTCTCAAAAGGTTCGCCTGCGGCGCATCAGTTTTGCTCGACACAAATCTAATTTCCATATTTTCGTCAATGAAATTTTCTCATCGATCAAATATCAATAAAAATTTGTTTTGACTAGCGACGTTGGCTGCTTATCGGCCATATCTGCTAAAATTTAAATTCGTAACGATAGTCAGGAACTGTCTGCTTTCATAGAAAAACAGATGTGCACTTCGAACCAATAAAAATTTTACATGCGGTGGGGCGCGAAACATAATGTTAAGTTTCAAAATGTCTTTGCTTCTTTATAGACAGCTTGTTGCGAAATGACGATGTGATACACACAAAATGTTTTTAGTCTTTAAAATTTGGTTGCCAAGGGCGGCCAAAAACTTGTGGTGGGACTGTCCTATACAATATTCCAAAAAAATTTTCGTCCGCCAAAATTTTATTTTTCCCTGAAAGGTAGTCTAATTGAATTAGGCCAAATCATTCGAGAACTATCGAAGTTTCAGTGGAGAAAGTGGTCAAAAACGTGGTTTTTTGAAGATCGGTGAAACTTTTTCGCTTATGCATCTGCGAAATTAGCACGGAAATCACACAGGTTTTGAATGAAATACATTAACCTCAGGAAACTACAATTTTTTCTTTTGAAAATCGGTTGAGTTTTTCGGCCTGTACGGTCATACGCTAAGCCATCCTACACGACAGGTTGTAGTTTTTCATGAATAATACTCTAATGAAGTGGTTTTTTGCAGTTTTGTTGAGAAAATTGAGTGCTCTAGGTCGATCCAAGGCCCCAGCCCAACAATTTTTTTTCTGAACATTTTTTTTGGAAAATTTTTTCGAAAATTTGTTGACAATATTTTTTTTAATTTTTTTTTTTTTTTTAAATTTGTTGAAATTTTTTAAACATTTTAATTTTTGAAATTTTTTTTTTCGTTTTTCGGAGATTTTCAATTTTTTTTTAATTGTCTACAATTTGTTATATAAATATATAAAATTTTTAAAACAATTTTTTTAAATTTTTTTTTTAACATTTTTTGAAAATTTTTTGAAAATTTTTGTTTAAATCTTAAAAAAATTTTTTAACATTTCTTCGAAATTTCTTTAATTTTTTTTCTTTCTTCTAAACATCCTTTTTTAAAAAATTTTTTTGAATATTTTTTTTGTTTTATTTTTTTTTGAATTTTTTTGAACACTTTTTTAACGGTTTATAAACCTTTTATGGGATTGAATCTGGGCACTGTCGGCCGATCTAGGGTCGTTTAAGTGGTTTTTGAGATTGGTATTTGAAAGGTAACCAAGTACTGAATTTTATTCCAAAACAAAGAATGACCGAAGTTTTTTCCTGTTTCTTCACCCTATAGAAGTGAAGAAAATGGTATGCCCTTGAACGAATCAGAATGTTAAAAAAACGTTTTTTGACATGGGTGGTGAAACAGGAAAATTGTAGTCATTTTTTTGTCACTCTTTGGGCCCTGTGTCTGTGCTTAGGGCTCAAGTGGGGCTTACGTCGGTCGGTCCTAACCAAAGAAATTTTTTTTAGATTGCAGAGCAAATTGAGGGAAACATTTTTGTCTGTGAAATGGTTTTTTTCTACGTTGTAGAGAAAACTGAGGAGAACATTTTCCTCTATTTGGGGATCAATATTGCCCTATTGGGGAAATCAATTTATTTTAATGTGGTAGTCTTTTCGTAACATCAACTCTGTTTGCCGCATCTATTCTGATACGTACGGGTCCCCTTTTTTTGATCTTTTTACTGCGAAATCTTACAGATGATTTTATTGATTGCTACCAAGCCATTTAATTTTCTTACAGCGCAAGCATCAGCTAATCCTACAAGCGAACCATGTGCAAATAGTGGCGCTTTACATGGAAACAGTCTCCTATTACTAATAATAAGTTTTTTGTTTTATCGGTTCATATGTTTTTGAAAAAATTAGTTCTTAAAAAAAGTAATCTTCTTTTTAAAAATTCGTTCTTAATTTGAAAAAACATTTTAAGAAATAATGTTGAAAATAATTGGCTATGCTTTAAAACTACAACCAAAATTAAAATATAAAAATTCAATTCCTTAAATAGATATACAAGGAATTGTTTGCCAAAATAAACAAGTGAAATGAATCGGAATATTTCTGGATTAAAAACGAAAACTTAATAAAAGACAAATTAAATTGTAAACGAAAAAATTTTTTGCACAAACCTTGATTATAGACCAAATAAAAAATAAAAAAAATCAATAAAAAATGAGTAGTTCACCCAAGTGCAAAATGACCAACAAATCATTTTTAAAGGGTCATTTGCGTTGTCGTTTATTTAGGTCAGACAATAGTGAAAAAAAAACAAGTAATAAAAATTAAAAAAAAATATTTTATTGACTGAATGCGACTAAATTGTTCATTGAAACACATATCATTTAAGCTTAGTATATATGACCATTTTACGAAAAATAAAACAATTAAAAAAAACGTACTATAAATAAAATTGAATCACAACAATAAAAAATACAATATAATTTTGATGGAAAAAAGTAAAACTAAATTGAAATGTTTTTAAGATAAACCAAAAAAATGAAAGAAAATAATTAGACATCATTTTATATGTATATTTAAAGAAAAATCAAATAAACATAAATTATGAAACCGAAATTTGACAAAAAAAAATAATGATAAACTATTAAACTTCACACAAAAATCTATATTCTTCCAAAAACAACACACCATTCAATTGAACGTTTTTTTTGTCAAATTTTCTTTCTTTTTCTTATTAAATTTTCTTTTTAAATAACAAGAACAACTAAACCAATTTTTTATATATAATTGAAATTCTAAACTAAAAGAATGTAGCAAAAGTATTAAAAATATCTTAAAAATTATAAAAGCTGTATCTACGAAACGTACGAATAGGTAAATAGAGTATAGGCATTCAGGTCGCTAAACATTTTTTTGGGCGGTTTTCATCTTAAGAGCACGTAGCAAAAATGCGAACTGTCAAATTTGTGATGCTTTTTTAGAACAGAATCCTGCGTAAGTAACAAATTATTCAAAAGCAACTTTCGACCTTCATACTCAAACTTTTAGAATTCTGATTCATCCATTATTCGTGTAAGAGTCATCCTCTCACAGAACATGAGCTATAATTTTGTATGATTTCTTATTTACGTCGGATTCTGTTCTAAAAAACATCGCAAATTTGACAGTCCACATTTTTGCGACGTGCTCTTAAGAGCACATGGGAAAAACGTGAACTGTCAAACTGCGATGTTTGTTTTAGAATAGAATCCTGCGTAAATCGTAAATTATACAAAATTATAGCTCATGCACTGTGAGAAGATGACTCTTATGCATATAATAGATGAATCAGAATTCAAAAAGTTTAAATATGAAGGTACAAATTTGCTCTGAGAAAGCATCGCAAATGAACTTGGAATGCGATGATTTTTTAAAGGAACTTTCGACCTTCATACTCAAACTTTTCGAATTCTGATTCATCTATTATTCGTGTAAGAGTCATCCTCTTACAGTACGTGAGATATAATTTTGAATAATTTGTAATTCTATTCTAAAAAAACATCGCAAATTTGACAATTTACATTTTTACGATGTGCCCTTAACACTCTCCGTTTGATGATTGACATTTACGAAGAACTTTCAGTGAGTGATTCATCTATTTGTACATAGATGGCGCACTGTTACACAAAAAAATTTTCGCTAGTGTTTTACGAAACCATCTAGTACCTCATTTTTGTATATAGAAAAGGTGCTGAGTTCCGTTAAATTTTTTCTCAACAATTCGAAAACATGAACAAAAGAGAGAGTATTCACTTTTACGCGAATATTTTTCATAGATCTCAATGAACGATTGATCATTTGATTGTTATCTTATGGTTATGGTTTGTCTCTTACGTAAAAATACATTTCGGAATGTATTTTACGCAAACTCTGTTCAATTGTGCAATTGCACTTATAGTAATGATTTTTTCCATTAGTGTCATTGAAATCTACTATTTTATCAATCCACTACATAAAGATACTAAGACTTCTTGCAGCTTTAATTTTTCATTGCACAATAACAATGGATTTTTACTCATAAACGATATTATATCATCTGACAGTTAGGCCTTTTCACTCTGTCAAAACATTAAAACACGTAACCATGATAAACGCCATTTTCAGTGAGAAGTTAATACAGACGAGATCGTTGTGTGAGACTTGTCAACTAATTTGTGCGTTTGTAAGCAACACGGACTTGAAACTTTGTTCTGAAATACATCGCCTTCAGCTTGGTATAGAGGTCGCGCTTTACTGCCGATTCTTAAAGATGATGAGCCAGTGTATCTCACACCAGCATTTTGCCAGTAAATTGGAGAGTCGGGTCTCGATAGAGTTCTTGCCGAATGAAGTGCTGTAGACACAAAATATTACTAATTTTGTTATGACGAGCGTGTCGATCAGCACTCTTTTGGCAACATAAAAAGTAAATATTCCTATCTACTTGAGTTCGGTATCTGTATTTGTATGGCACACATATTTCGCATCTTAAACGGAAAGCGTTTTGAGTTGTTATCCAGTTATCAGCAAGCACTTTTTTATCGTTCATCGACGATCATTTTCATAAACTGTCCGCGTAATCTACAGTGACTGATTCATCCGAAAAAAACCATTTCTGCTGGTTATTTGAAAATCAGTCTTCAGTTCGTCTCGTATCCTTCGGCTAGAAATATCAATTTTGTAAGTTTTTTTTAAATCAACTCAAACATACGTTTGTCAATTTGCCGTTTTTACTCGGTTTGAAACGACGTTTACGAGTTTCCCCGAAAATTTGGTAGAAGCCGCCCATTGAATAAGTTTGCTATCGTTAAATTTTTCGTAAGGATAGTAGCCGTATCAATGATCAATCTGACTTTAAAGGAAAAATTAATCATGCAAATTATAACGGCCACGGGTAAGTTATTTTGCGACGAGACGCTCTATTGTCATACAAAAATAAAATATATAATTATTTTTTTCAAAGGTTTATGTTTTTCAAATCCTATTGAAACAATAAACTATGTACATTTACTTACATAAACTCATGAAAGATAAACTTTTTCAATTAATTTATAAAGAAAAACCAATGAAAATATATATAAATTGAGTGTTTCACTTCGCTAAATGTGATCCCAGTCTTTGCTGCCTTAATTGTAATATACCCGATAAATATTATTAAAGAAAAATTAAAGTAAATTAAAAGGAATAATAAAAATACTCATGCGTACATAGATGAATGCTGCACAGTTGGTATCGAAATTATTAACTTAAAATATTTATTATTACTCACATGTTGAACTCTGTCGTAGCATTGGTGATTTTATTAGATCTGTATTTGGTTCTAAGTGTTCTAAAAAAACAAGAATGAAACGCAACACTCTTGAGTTATAATATGATGCGAACGTTAAGCTTTTAGAAAAAAATAGTTCCACGATAACTTTATGCAATGTGTGGAAAATTAGTCCAATTTTAAAAATCGGATTTAATTCGTAAACGAACAAAAACAACATCTACCGTTCGTTTTTCGAAGTAGGGCCGATTTCAAAAATCGGCAAAATTCGAGAAATTCCAACGCTGCAGCTTTCAAACCTTTAGTGCGTCAACGGCTTTTATGTCAAAGTATAGTGATTTTCATCACATTTTAATTAGGGAATGCAGTACTGAGCCGGTTCTTTGGAACTGGCTCTCGGTACTGTGATGTGGAACCGGTACTATTGTTTCCAGATAGTTTTTTGAAACAACCTTTTCTTATCTGAATTAGTTAACTAAACTATATTGGAAGCTCTTCAGCAGCCTAACTTTTTTTTGTTTTTTGTTTGTCAATTTCTGAGGATTTTCTAGCATTTTAACACGATTATTAGGGATTTTCTTTTGATTTTCAAGGGTTTTCTTTGGTTTTCAAGGATTTCCTTTGATTTGAAAAGATTTTCTTGAAATTCAAATGATTTGAATTGTTTTCGAAATTACCTCCTTTTGTTGAGAACACTCTTCCTGGACTTGACTCTAAAAAGGCGAAATGAAGGATCGATCGGCATCAACGTTTACCGAAAGCCCACGAGCACAATTAGATTTAGTAGCGATTCATACAGCCCACCTACCCATAAAATGGCTGCGTTCCACAGTATTACGTATAGGCTGTGTAAGCTTCTATTAATCTTTAGATTTTATGGAAGAACTAAAAACTATCAACCTTTTTCAAAAATTCGGGCAGAACTAATCGTAGAAGATTTTATTTCAATTATGCTGCGCCTTTAACTTACCGTCTAAAAAAATTTTTAAAAAACGTAACGTTGAGTTAGTGTCCGCGAGGGAAAATCGACTGAAAGATCTCTTAGCATCAACAAAAGGAAAAACAGAATACATGAAAAAATCTGGAATAAGTTTGTGGAAAAGTTTACGTAGATCAAACTAAAGGAAACGATACAAAGAACATTGCGCTCACGCGAGATTCAACAGACCTGAAAAATCGTCAGTCGCGAAACACTTATTAAAAGACATGTACTCCGGTTTACTGAGTTACAAGTTAAACTTATAAAACTTCTAGTCAAGTTAAAACATTTCAAGAGTGTTCTCAACAAAAGGTGGTAATTTCGGCAACAATTCAAATTGAATTTAGAGTTCACGGAAATGCCCCAAAATCGTGATTCAAATGATTTTTTTGACGATTTTCAATAAATTTGAAGATTTGCTTAACAAATGATTTTCTTTTGAGTGCAAAAGCATTTTCTACATTTATTTGCCCCTCGATCTGATCCACAACTAGCATTGGTTAAAAAGATCCCGGTTTTCCCATTCTGAAACAAGTTCAATTAAGCATACACCACGGCACTCAATCAGATGGTGAAGCTTTCATGTTCACTATTATTGAGACACTTTTCAAACCGATAACAGACCTAACGCGAAAATGGTTATTTGTACCCAGCGATAAAAAACTTGAATGTTCAGTATGTTTGTGAAGACAGCTGTTCCGAGGCGGAGTCAAAATCAATATTAAGACGAAAAATTTCAATTTCTAGTTTTGTAACTAACTAGACCCGCTGAGGCGGGCGTAAGTTAGTGAAATTCAATAAAAGAACCTTTTTAGGCTTTATAGCAGGACCGAAAGTAAAAAATGTCAATTTTCCGGTCGAAAGTACACTTTTGTCGCTCGAATTGACGTTTCTTTTTACTTTCGGCCCTGTTGAAGCTTGTCCTTGTGATATAAGTAACTATTTTTGACCCGACAGCATAATATGTGCCACAAATTTTTCAAATAAACTGCTGAAGTTTTACGAAAACCAATGTGATCACATTTAGACATGATCAGGAACGAAATCGATACTTTCAAACCATCCTGAAGCTAAAAGGAACCGTATTTCGGTTCTCGAAATTAATTCGCTAATTTTATTGGTTCTTGCTCTCTCTTCCACGACATTTGCGTATTTCCCTTCTTCACATCTGATAACTTTAATTTTGGAAATTTGTCTAGGCTGTAAGATCAAGAAATGTAGCTGCAGTGTCCATATTCTACTAGACAGTACTCGAATGGGGGAATGTTTGTTGTGGTCCATAAAGTCTTTTTATCCCCATTTTTATTTGAAATTAAAGTTCGATTAGGATTCATAAGACAATGGTAAATCAGAACGTTTTCTTAGTTCCAAATACAATGGACCAATGCTTTTGAAAAGTTCAATAAATATTAAACAATCCAGTTACACCCAGACTTATATCACTATATACAAACATGCTCAAAACAATGTTTCCTCAAAAGAAAAAAAAGAAAAACTAATTTTTAAAAATATCAAATTTCTATTAACTTAAAATAACAACGAAATAAAAACTCATAACTCTCAATTCTCACATTTAAAAAGTGTTGCAAATTCAATAAACTAAAAAAAAAACGTTCACACAGAAAACCGCACATTAAAGAAAAAACTTGATAAGAAGTGAAAAATAATTTTAAACAAATAAAATAGAAAAGGAAAATTAAAACCACTTTACATATCTCCATTGGTGCAGAAAAGTAAACTTATATAATTATAAAGAAAGTAATTATTTATGATTGTTCAAAGAAAATAATGCAACTAATTGTAGAATAGTAGCAAAAAAAAAACCTAAATAAATTTATCTGTATATAAGAAATAAGAAATAAACAAAAAAAAAATATTTAAAAAAAGTAATAAATAAATAAAGAAGTGAACTATTCTATTGGTGCATTTTTGCATCCAAATTTAAAGTATATAATAAAAGAAAATTGTCTAACTATCTAAAGTAAATAAATAATAAACTATTTTTACCATAAATAATAGATGTTAATTGAATATTAAATTATGAAGTAAATGAAAAAAAACAAAACCATTTAAATTAACACTATCTGTGAATTTTATTTAGATCAAATGAACTTACACACAGCTTTTTTATATAGAAACAGCGAATTTTCATATATAAAAAAGTAATTTAATAAAATTAAATAAAAAAATTAAAATGAAACAAAAAATTAATTAAATTTTAATGAAGAAACATAAAATCTTGAGACATAGACGATGTTATTGTGAATTAAGTGGCTCCTTTGGATTTATTTAACCAAAATAACAATGACGAGTCCATTACAAAATGATGATAAAACTTGTTCTAGTGATGTATGGTTTTTGTGATAGTTTTGTTGTATTGATGCAAAATTATTGTTTCATTCTTACCTGTCATATACTTTATGTTATATCGAAGCTCCTACCCTTTTAAACGACGTCATTTTTTGGCTATCTGAAATGAATTAAATACGACAAAATCATGGGTTATATAAGTGTAGTGCTTAACAAGTCTGCTTGCTGCTATGAGATTGAGATGCCAGTTGGTTCGAAATTCACCCGATTGTTAGATTTGTGAAAAAACAAGAGACATTGTTGTTGGAAGGTGCCGGTATTCTACTTCTACTCATAGATGGCACTGGGTTTGTTGCACAGCTTTCTGGCGCAGTAAAAACTTTCCGGTAATGAAAGGATCTCTAAAAGTAGAATCACAAACAGCGAAACTAGTACATAATTAAACTGAAACGTGATTTTACTTTAATTTTCGATCACATAGACAAGTAACAGAAGGTCATAGGCTGAGAATTTTTATTTTGAATTATTTTGTCATTGCAATGACGCAAAATAAAAATTCTCAACCTGTGACCTTCTGTTACTTGTCTATGTGATCGAAAATTAGAGTAAAATTTCCACGTTTCAGTTTAATTGTTCCACGATCCAGCAAAGCCCGAGTATTATATAAGATATTCTCAAAAAACAATTAGTAAATGATCTAGCCCCTAACCTATCATGCGTTGGTAAGGCAGATTATTATTATAAGGGTGATTCGAGAAGAAAACTTACTAAGAAAAACTTTTGTTACTGACAAACGTCATCAAAGAGACGGATTCCTAAGTCAAATCTTAAAAAAAGCCATTATGGCTACCCATCGAAAACAAAGAAATAAATTTAGCCGGACAACCAGATCAAGAATATTCTCAATGAAAAGACTGCTAAGAGCGATTACGGCATGCTTTCTCCATTCTCTACTCTTGTAACGAACGGAACGGAGAGAGTCAAATATACAAAAAATTGAAGGATGAAAGAGAGAGGCAAAAGTAACTTATCGAAGTAATGACGATTAGTGTGACTGCTGCCACAAAATTGTAAACCCAACAGAAGAATAGAATAGAGAAAACATTGCCGCCGGGCGTGAAGTTATACAATGATGTAAGTACTTTGAATGTAACGAAAATCTGCAGACTTCTAACATCACTATCACAACAATATACATCATTTGAAAGTCTTTTATCATCATTTTGTTTTTGATTTTGTAACGGACTCATGTTGAGGAGTGTAAAAAATGCTTTCTCAAAAATTGCCATTTAAAATTATAATTACAAATTACTAAAACACCACTTACACTGCTAAACATTTAATATGAAAATGTACTTTCATTTAAATTAATAAAATGGCCTCGCGTTACAAATAATTATTTAATCTCTAACAAGATTCTTGGAATCCACAGAATTCTCACGACAATTTGCTATAAATTTGCTCCCGTTATTTAATTTATACTTGAAATATATTTTTTTACAATTATAAACATTTATTCAAAAGAAATTTATATATTTAACGCCTACAAATGGATTGACAAATGTAGGAAAATATTAATTGTATTATTAGAGTATGTTATATCGGTCTGCCAATCAAATAAAAATGAGAAAAAAAACATAAAATCAATCGGCCCAATAAATATGTTACCCCATAATTGTTTATTGTAGGGTGTAATGACGCTTCATTTTTCGCTAAAAAATGATTAGTTGGTAAAAATAGTTAAATTAAGATTCAAAAAAGAAAGAACACACAAAAAAAAATATAATTAGTAGGCCTAAGATTTGCTAAGTAAATTTGAGAAATAAAAAATGAAATTAATTCGAAAAAGCATCCATTCATTTAAAAAAAGCTAAAAAAATAATTAAGACATAAAATTAAAATAGAAATGAATACATTATTAAAAAAATGAATGCACTTATATTCTTATATTTATTACTCTTGAAATAGAGAGTCATTATAAAGGCCGGAAAGAAGCAACAAAATTATTATAATTATTAAAAATGGAGAAAAACATGATATTATTAAATATAAACAAATGCTTTGTTAAATGTAAATGTTGTGTATAGATAATATAACACAATTTTAAAATAACTCTTTTTTTTCAAACCCTCTTTACTCGATTAAGGTGGATCTTGATGACTCTAAGCTGGCGATAGTTCTGAAAACGAAAAGAGTGCGATATTCGTGATGCAGTTGTTTCGTTGTGCAGAACTTGAGGATGACAGACATAGACGTGAAATATCGCCAAAAAAATATTATTCACCAAAAAAAATCGTCAAAGTGTGAAACATCGCCAAAAAATTGAATTATTTTTCTTTGGTGTTTTTTCTAGTTTCTTGGCGATACTTCACACTTTGGCGTTTTTTCTTGGTGATACTTCACACGTTGGCGATTTTTTTTGGCGTTTCAACGTTTTTTGCTGGACTTTTAATATCGCCAAAAAATGTAATTATTTTTCTTTTGTGTTTTTTCTAATTTCTTGGCGATACTTCACACTTTGGCGCTTTTCTTGGCGATTATTAGCACTTTGGCGATTTTTCTGGGCGTTTCATCGTTTTTTTCTGACATGTTAAATCGCCAAGAAGAATCGCCAAAGTGTGAAGTATCACCAAGAAAAAACGAAAAGACTCCTTGCAAATAGCCAACAATATATAGAAGAGACTATTTGCACAATGTGCAAATAGCCAACAATATATAGAAGAGATTATTTGCACATGGAAAGACGTAACATTCAACCAAAACTCTTACACAAAAAGAAAGTTTAGAAGGTAATTTTTCATCAACTTTATAATATGTGCATGATATGTTTATGTATTTGTACATGTATATGGAAAAGTTTTCCTTTTACGAAATGTCACGAAAACTAGGTGGCCTATGAAAATAGGGAATTTGCGCTTTAATGAAACGTCACGAAAAGCTAGTTGGCTAATGAAGCAAGGGAACTTTTACAAAATATCACAAAAACTAGGTGGCTAACAAAGTTGGGAAACTTTTCCTTTTACGAAATGTCACGAGAACTAGGTGGCCTACGAAACTATGGAATTTGCGCTTTAATGAAACGTCACGAAAAGCTAGTTGGCTAACAAAGCTAGGGAACTTTTACTTTTACAAAATATCACAAAAACTAGGTGGCTAACAAAGTTGGGAAACTTTTCCTTTTACGAAATGTCACGAAAACTAGGTGGCCTACGAAACTAGGTAATTTGCGCTTTAATGAAACGTCATGAAAAGTTAGTTGGCTAACGATGCTAGG
>CM055405.1:8295360-8335032 GCA_029228625.1 Pseudolycoriella hygida | reverse complement strand
CGTAGAATCCAGGAAAAATATTTTCCGGGGGTACGTCGCAAGGGGGGGGGGAAGTCAAAACTTAGCTGTATATATGGTTCCGAAGTCTACGAAAAAAAATTTTCCGAATTTTTTGTTCGTATGGGGACTTGCGTCACGGGTGTATCGCTACCGCACGCCCATGGTTATATTAATTATATTATTATCTGCGAAATTTCAACAAGAGAGAAATCACTCGACCGAATGCTGGGGATAACATCATATTCCATTGGATCGGAGGAAGTTCAAGTAAATTCAATTTAAACGAACGGAGAAGTGAAGGAAACGAAGATATACGAACGGAAGAAATTGGAGCTTAAAATTTCGTCAAGTTTTTCCTTCCCGGAGACTCATGAAGAGGAACAGTTTCCGAGAGACAAAATGAATACTTACACGGATACGTCCATTCAAAGCGGAAAGCTCTACACCACCACATGTGTCAGCACCAAGAAAACTGGTTGTATCTAATTTCAAAGAAACGTCTTTGCCCATTTTCGCTTTGTACTGTTCAACAGCTTTTGGCAAAAGACTTTGCACCAATTCTTGATCGACTTGACGTGTCTTGATTATGGTATTTGGTTCCATGATTTGAAACAATCCTTGAACGATTAACGTCAACAAAACCTCAGAGTACTTGGCTTGGTCTTTCGTTACTTCGCCCAATCGTCGACGGGCTTCATCCAAAACGCTGCTCACATGGTCTTCACGCACTTTGAGCACCTAGTTTGACCATAGAGAGTGGTATATTTTTTCCATATTTCTCTGTCTTTCCACTTACCTTCAAACGAGCCTGATTGAGCATGTTAGACGATTGAATTTTCTTCTGTAATTCGACTTGTTTTTCTTTCTTTTCGTAGTATTCCATGATCTTAAGACGCTGTTGTTGAACCAAACGCCCCTTTTCGATGTTAAATTCTTCCTCTGCCTTAGCATCGATCTCTTCAGCCTTTTCATTAGCCTCCTGCTCAATGAAAGCCATCATGTGTTTGATCTGCAAATAAGAAAGCAAAAAGTCTGTAAAGGTGCGGAAACAATTAAATTTCTATCAATTTGTACATCAACTTGTGGTCAGCTGGACTTCATTATATCACATTTCATTATCAGTCACATCGTTTTATTCATCATAATCGCACAAGAGAGTAAATGCATAAACAAACATGGCGGCTTCTGTATGACTTGATCATGTGACTGGAATTTTTGCGAAATGTTTTTACAATTTTTCCTTTTTATTTGGAAACAAATCATTTGTTGATGAAAAATTCGGATAAAATGCAGTCGATCGACTGATTGACGTTGATTTGAGAACGGAGTGTAATGAAAATTTTTCGATTTCCCTTCACTCATTGATAAACCTATGTTCACATGATATGTCATTCATCTTGTGACCTAAAAAATTATATTGAAAGTCCTAAACTTTCGAGCTTTTAATAGAGACTATAATGTTGACTTTAGATCGGCAAATATGAATCGCATGCAGTGCCTAACGTTAAGGACATTTTAATTACCAGGAAGAAAGGAGCGACAGAAGTTTCAGTGTCATAAACCGAAAAATAATTCTTTCATTGCATGAAACATAAGGGAAAAAAATAATTCGGAAACGAATTTGGATTGGAGGCTGGAAATGCATTAAAATTTAACCTTTGCACACTTTACGGTCTTATGTAAAGAGAGATAATAAAATCCATCGACAGACTTCATCTAAAAATCACAAGACCAGCCAAAAAAAAATCAATTTTTCGTACCTGTTTTTGAACGTCCGCATCGCTGAGAGCCATTTTGCGCTGTTATTATTGTGCCTGGGAGTTCGTAAAATTAATTAAACTTTAAATCGAAACACTCCAGTTTTCGATCACAGAATGAGAAAGATTCACTTGGGGAGCAGGGCACACGATACACCTTACTCCAGCGAGAAAAAAAAATTATTCCGTCACTTGATCGAGTGAATGGATTGAAGTCAGTCGTTCAATGAAATTTTCTTGAATCATATGATACAATAGTACGTTTCGAAATTTCGTAAAAAAAGTTGTTAAGCTCCTGATACGAAAGAAAGTGTTCACCTTTCGCAATTTGTGGTTTTCTTGTATCGAAGCATTTATTTCGAAATTTTTTGGATGCATCTACCGCTTTCTACCGCCAGTTACCGCTTAACATAAAATTTATGAGCTATGAATTCAGCTATGTAGAGCGGCAGCCGGTGTTGGTAGCATTAAGAGCTCATGCGGTTCAAAGATGCGAATCTTTTCCATAACGCTTAAAATTCGACTGCGGAAAAGTTTTTACGTGCCAAAATTAACCGTGGTCGAATTTTAGAGTGTGACGGCCAATATTTTAAATTACATTTTTCCTTTCGCTTATTTCGAGTAGATTTTCGTTTAATTTGATATAAATTCGATCACGTTGGCCCTTTATTCGCTTCGAATCAGTCTACAAAAATGTATTTTCATTTGAAGCTTCGAATGTTTGATTATATCAACACGCGGGCTATCATTTGTCTGTTTATGAAACTTTACTTCACCAAAGTTTATGTCAAATCGCTGTCAAAAATGCATATTCACCACTTTTACTTAGTAATGTAATATGTCAAATTTGTCGACGAAAGCAACTCCCATTTTCATTGTTTGAGCCGTCAAACCTAACAAACTCGTACTGGGAAAACAGATTTGATTCAATTTTACTTTCCAGTATATTCCCAATTAAACATCACGTATATTATTCATTCAGGAATTTTGTCTAGTGAACCAACTATGAGAAGTCATACGTTACTCCTCGAAACTCTACGCTTTAAAGCCCGCAAACTTGGAATCATTTCTACATCACGACTCACGTGTAAACAAACATTTGAATTTTATGTGATGATAGAGTGTAGTTATGTGTAGTTTTCAATTTGTTTATGTAATTTGGTGTGAAATGTTTCTGAATTTCAACTATTTGTATGTATGTATTAAATAGAGCACAATGGGCCCACACAGTGACCCCCGTGCGCTTTCTATCTCCGATAGAACACTAATTTTAATGTATGTATTAAATAGAAAAATCAAACTTACTGCAGCTTTACGCTAGCGCGTATTTTCCCAAATTAAAAGTTTTTCTCTCGACGTTTCGAACTTTTCCAGGTCATCATCAGGAGAGTATCTTTATTTAAAAGAGAAATTTTATTTTCATTTTTATGTTTGTGTAAGTGCGTTTTTGATTGTATTTTCGTTTTTGCGCTGTCATTCTTGCACTGGAATTAGTATTAGAAAGTTCGCATTGTATCGATGTGTAAATCCACAGTTACTTTTATTTTTATTTATTTATTGTTACGTTAACCGTCGTGAGGCTTCCTGACTACAAAGATAACGACATAATGTAGGTAATTTAAGTAAAATCTTATAAAAAGCGCGATGAGTGATGAACAGTCGAACAAAGAGAAGAGCAACAAGTTACATTCATTGTAGAAAGACCGAATTGTGCAAGAAAAGAGCTCGCAAGATTAATAATGATTTGACTTTGGCGCGAAAAACGTTTCTTGATGATGTACGATCGTACAGTTGGGAAAACGCGTTAAACTTTCTGACAATTCTGTTCATCGGTTCGTGTTGTCCATAATCGGTTCTATATGGTAATCGACCTCTAAGAATTCATTTGTGCTCAAATCTCGTTCAAATCTCGTATCGGAGTGTTGAGTCTGTTTTTTGATGAAAGAATTGGTGACTTAACACGACCACGCAGCAGGTCGAACACGAACATTACATTCAAATGGATACGACGACGCCAAAGTGGTTCGATGTTGATTGAAGCACAACGATTCAAGTAATTGGGAAGACGATAGTAATGATCACGACGTACTGTTCTTCTCAAAAAAATTTTTTTTTGAATCGATTCAATTTTGGCAATGTGGACGTGCTGATGCGGATGCCATACGACTAAGGCATACTCCAAGTGGGAAAGAACATGTGCTTGAACTTTCGTAAATTGCTTACAAATCCTTTTCATAAATCCCAACATCGAGTACGCTTTTGATGTGATGTATTCAAAGAGGCGGTCAAACGTTAATTTTTCATCGTACCAACTGCCCAGATCACGTATGGTTGATACTCTGGTTAACAGAATCCCGTCGATTGTGTACTCAAATAGCAAACCGAAAGAATGACATTACTTTCCATTTTGCAACATTCAGGTCAAGTCTGTTTAATTTACACCAGTTCGAGAGTGCGTCGATGTCTTTTTGTATACCGATTGCATCAGTGATAGAATTTTCAAACTCGTGAATATCTTAGTGACGTCATCCATAAACAGTATAAAAAGGAGTGGGTCCAAATGACTACCCTGAGGAACGCCTGACTTTACAACAAATTTTCTGGACTCATGACCACACTCAGCTTCACATACTGGTAGCGATTGCTGATGTAAGACGTTATCCAAGATATGAGATTCAGGTCCATACCGATGGTCCTTAGCCTACTAATTAGTGTTGAGTGTGATACGCGGTCAAAAGCTTTCTGGAAGCCAGCATAAATAACATCCAGCTGCGACCCATTTTCGACGACATTGATGGCAAAATTCATAACTTCAAGGAGGTTGGTGATTGTTGAGCGACCTTTCACAAATCCATGTTGTTCATGAACCACTTTCGACGACCAATGCATACAATGGATTCGAACAATTTACAAAAAGTTGGCAGTATAGCAATACCTTTGTAGTTTTTTATAACATTACGGGAACCAGACTTATGAATAAGTTTGACGTACGAAGTTTTCCACCTGGTAGGAAACATCGATCAAAGTGATAGATTGTAAATTGCATGAAGAGGTTGGGCTAGCGAAATGGCGCAACGTTTCAGAAAGACAGGGGAAATGTCATCGGGGCCATTTTCCAGCTGAAGTATCAATCGATTCAAGTGATTTTAAAATGTTGTCGTATTCAATGGTTATTGGTGGCGTGTCGGCACTGGCAGTGTCCGTACTTGAGCTCGGTGTAACAGTTGGATCATCCGCACGGTAAACGCTTTGAAAGAAATCGGCGAAAAAGTTGCAAATTGTTTTTGGATCTAATGACTTGGAGTTATTGATGGACATGACAGAAGGGTAGTTCGTGGAGTTTTTCTTGGAACGAACATAACGCCAGAACCTGGCTGGATCGGAAATGATATCGCGTTGTGTCTTGTCAATGTAAGCCTTATATGTATTTGCTTGCGTGATTTCGAACTCGTTACCTAATCCAGGTTACTTCCTCAGTTTGCCGTTTTGTGGCGCCGGATTCGATTTGGAAAATTTCTAAATAACCGCAAATAAAAACACACGTTAGAATTGACACATGTATATGTTTTGCAGAAGGTTATGCACATACTGGGGTTAAGAAAGAGCGAAAAATAAAAATTGACCAACAAAAGCGGTCATGAAAAAAAAAACTTTTCGCTCTTTCTTTACGAAAGGCGCGGTATATCTCTTCGTCAGTTATTTGCAAAGGGAAATGAAATAAGAAAGTAGAAAGAAAAGAAAACCACCTTCCCATTTCTTTGCAATTTTGGACGTTCGCTCATTTTATTAATGCGTTTAATATAGGCTGCTGCTATTCGGACGTCCGAAATTTTATTCCTCCATTTTTTGAACGTCCGAATAGTCCACACTAATGGAACTGGCTAATGTTCCAAGTATTTGCAGTAGTATCCAGTAGTATCGTACTCGATCGCCAGTACTTATGGTTGTACGTAAATGAATGATACATTTATTTACAATAAGATGTTGCCCTCATATTGAAGGTTGCTCAAAATACACAACATATTGATCTATCAAGTAACATTTTCTTTTCTAACATTTCGTTGACTTTAGATTTTTCTTTTACTAGTCTTTACTAGTAAGTTAGATTTTAGAAAAAAAAGGTTAGTTATAAACATGATTGTTAATTATGTGAATTGTCTTAGATAATATTAATTCTGAAAGATCTTTCAGTTTAGTCATATCAATTTTAAAGTCTTTGAAAAATTCTAACACACTTTCTCCAAAGCATCTACGACTACCAAACCAAAGACCACGGACTGACCATGTTCTGTTTCCAAATGATGTAGCGTATTTTTCGGCATAGAAAGGGATGCATTTTTGATATATTTGTTGTTTTTCGTTGCTAATATTTTTGTCTTGCTCGACATCATTGGTTTCGTATCTTACGGTCGGATCTATAATGTATGCGTTTGCCGAATTAGGATCAAAAGCAATAATGTCGCTGAACCGTGATCTGCCATCTGTGTCAACAGCGTAGGCTTCTTCAAAACCTTTATTACGTAGTAGATCCATCAGGTAGTATTTAACACTATGGTGTCTTGAGGTGATAAGTTGGTTGTTTGAAGGACAACTTCCAGTAACATGTGGTATGGTTTCTTTCTCTCGGTTGTATTTGCGACAGAGGTTGGAAGAAGTTTCGACACCAGGTACACCGTTCAAGTTTGCATAGTTGACGCTTAACTTTATTGCTGCTACCCACTCTGATGATGATAAGCTGTTTTTGTTATATGTGAAATCGTTGCTAGCAGTATGGTTTTTGAAATGAATTGCTCCTGAGCCCTGATATTTCAGGCAGCACCATGAGGTGAAAGATTCATTACGTAAGGCAGCACGCAGTATTTTTGTTGTATCACCAGGCACTTTCAGCTTTTGTAAACAGGATTCGATTTCAGCCTGACATATGGAGACGCTTTGAAATAGCCCATCATCAACGGTCGATTTGTTGCAATTGAAAAATAAAACCTCCCACGAAGCACGGAATAAACCTAAACCTCGTAGTTTTCGTGGAGCATAAAACAAGTTGTCGTTTTTTCTTTGTGGCTATCCTATTATCTCTTTCGCTACGCGACGAATCATGACGTCGAGGCCATATGTGATGAATATTGGGATCTTGTACAGCGGAGCTGTTTGTAACGGATATATCAGCATTGGAAAGATGTACTGATTGATCACATTTAGTTTCTGATCCGGTTTCAGTAGTGCCGACGACGATAATTTTGCTGGGTTTTTGTTGAGGATTTCTATGCAGCTGTTATCGAAAAGTAACTCCGAATGAAACGAGCAGCCGAGGTACTTGATTCTCTCATCTGACTTTATGCCCTCAATTACGCTGCCATTTGATAACCGAGGAGATTCATTGACCAGTAAGCCATTTCTGATTATAGTCATTATAATTGCCTGGCTTTTCGATGGATTCATTTCAAGACCGATTTTAGCAAACAATATTTGAAGTAGCTTTTAAATAAATTTCGCTTTTGAAATGTGGAATCGTAGTCCTCTTTTAAGAATTTTCGCCCGAATAGTCAATACTAGTGGAAGTGGCTATTCGGACGCGCGTCCGATTAGCCAGTCCGTTTAATATACTCATATTTTTTTTTGCATTTCCGAGCGTATTTTTGAATGAATATTAGATGAATAAGTGACGCCCCGTGAGCGTATGCACATAACTGTTAACATATTCGAAAAATTTGTGTCACTCGACTGGTCTGATGGCTGTAAAAATGTCAGTCACAGAGCTCGCAGCGCTCGTAGTGATCACAAAATGTTTATTGTGTACTCCATGTTTCAAAAATGCGTCCCATTTCATTCGAACTTCGAATGAACCTAAATGAATCTTTTTTAAGGTATACTCTTTCCGCTCAATATAAAAGAAAATGGCGTCTCGTTATTGTTTAGAAGTGCTATTATGTGAAGGACGGGAATCGTATTCGTATTTTTGAAGATTTCATCAAATATTTTAAATCCATAGAGCTTCTTTCAAGTGCACAAACATTAATCGATTGCTGCATTGTTATTGAAAAACTTCAGTTTATCGAAATAATCTCGTAAATAGTTTGTTTTTTGTGAGTTGTGAAAAAAGCAATTTTTTGACATTTAATTTTCTACCGCAGTGTAATAAAAAAGATATTTACTGAAAATACTTTCTTAGCGTCAAACAATAATTTCAAAAAAAAAAAAAATATCTCGAATTTTATTCGTCATTTTGCAATTCTCGTCTGTGCTGTATGGTACGAGCGCAAAAATATTGGATTGCCCAAGAACTTTATTTGAAAAGTTATGTTTTTGCATTCTTCCTGAATTTCGGTGATATTAATTGGATGAAAACTTCGTTAATTACAAGTTACTTTAGGTGAGTAAATGTTTTCCAAATCAGAGTGTGAAAACAATGTTATACGATGCATCGTACATTTCTGAAGCATTGAGCATAATGTGGGACCTTCGATTAAACACAGGTGTACATACATTCGAGATTCTTGAATTGCGTGTTAGTTTTGCGTAAAGTTTTTCGAAGCTGTGTGGGTGTATTCTGTTTTTGTTTTAATTACTCGAAAATTGTATTTATTGATATCATTAACAGTCTGTTTGTGTATTTCATTTTTTTTTTTGTTGTTTTTGAATCCAAGTGCGATCTCTACCTTGAACGTAAACATTTTTTAGTTAAACGATAAACGTTTGTTAAAATGTTTTACTACAGTTTTGCTTATACAAAGAACAAATAAAAGCTCATTGTACATGCATATGCTTACACAGATATTCTGATATCAATCGAAGTGAGTGAAATATAGCTTGGCAGGTTTGAACTCGTCGGCTTGATTTGACCTGATAGTAAAATTGCGAATGAAGTTAGTTTTGACGACAAAATTTGTTTACGAAAATAACAGACACCTATGGAAATTAAGTAGAATCTTGTTGAAACCAGCAGCTACCAGTTTTCTTTATCCGGTCTCTACTTAAAAAAAATGCCCATCCATTCAATTAAGCGATTTAAATTTAAAAGGTCGAAGTAATTGAATACTCTCCATCTTCTGTTGACGTCAAAAAGATACAGGTGCCAAGACATTTTTCAAGCAAAGTTTCCACTTGGATTATGAATGGATCGTCGATCGTCGACAGTTCCAAAACGTTCAGCAGACACATTTGGAGACTGGCATCATATAGCGTCACCGATCAACAGAAACTTCTTATTAAGTTACATTCACTCAATCAATGACTTTTTAATGCCAAAAGACCAATAGAGTTAAACTCAAAGGTGAAAGACGAAATGCAAATTTTTAAATTGTTTTCGACAACAATTGTAGCTGATTGCGTCAAACGACCGGTTGCATTATCGTAAATTATTTTTAATTGACGTGTAGAACATTATTATAAGCTAAAAATTGTCCTACAGTGTGAGTGTACCTCTAAAACGCCTAAACTTCAAACCGTGCAGCAGCCGCCTATACAAAATCACACAAAAAGGGCGGACTTTGTTAGAACAGTCACGCTCGCCTCATAAAACCATTTACGCCGTGTTGTGTAACAACGTTGGGCTAAGGCAATGTGACATCTAGGCCCAGATTCAAGGCATACCGTAAATGTCCAATCTCGAAATGGTATTAACTTTCAAATGTGATGCCTCATGAGTATGTTATCTTTTTCTGTGTGTTAAAAGCTTCAAGCCATGACAACAGAATGCTCCAGTTGTCGATTTTACGGCGTCACGTGGCACACGTTTGTGAACGTGATTTTAACGGATTTCCAGTTCATGTGACAAAATCTTAATGGGAACCGATGGAGAACTTTTGATTGAGTTAGATTGATTTTCGATGCACGTCTCCGAAATTTTGTTATCTAACTTTGACCGACTGATATGCCTTTTTCCTCGAAATCTCATTGATCACAGATTCCTGTAGATATTTATTTATCATTCCTTTTAATCTATGAGCGTAATACAAGGTTTCATCTGTAGTTTGTGTCGAAAAAAAAGATGCACAGTTTGGATAATTTAGTTTAAGGTTTGTTCAAATACTGTAAAAACAATAATATTAGATTAAAATTAAGACAAACATATACCAGCTGGATCGGCAACGAATTAATTGCGTAACGACGGAAATATGGTTCAGTCGTGAACGCACTGGACTGTAACTGAGAAGACCCGGGTTCATACCCCGGTGTAGACAATTAAATTATAGGAATTTTTCTCTATACAAATTGAACATTGTTACAACGTCCCTAATTCCTCCCAAGCTTCATAAATTGGGTAGTTGCTGTGGAGCAACGAAAAGTATCAGAAATTAATAATGTTCATATGTGACGTCACTGCAATTACGCAAAAGCAGACAATGCATGTCAACGGCGACTTGACACCTAAGTCAAACAAATTGATGGGAAAAAACGTTGGTACGTCCATATAGATGGCGCTATACTGGACATCCTATACATTCGAAAAATATGGAGGGACAAAGAACACTGTGTGAACGATGATGTCCATTCGACAAAATGGATTCGACGACCAAACGTTAAAACTTTTTTCGCCTCTAAAACCTCGAGCTTGATTCGGTTTCGTAAGGTGCTCAGGGATTATAACGGGCCGTTTGGAACCGTAGCAAACGCCAAGATCAGATTGAAAAATATCTTTTTTGATACGGCGAATTTGCAAAAATTTCTTTTTGTCTTCAATGGACGGAAGCTCCACTTCGATAGGTCTTAATGACTATTTGAAGCTAGCAGATATTCGGGGTATGACCAATATGCTAACAGAATCAAGTTCTGTAATGTTCTGTATATCGAGGTGACCTCTTTTAGTCCTTCGATAAAAGAGCGTAATTCGGTAGTATCGTCGTATGAGGTAGAACTGGTTTGGGTACCAGGTCATAGTGGTATCGCTGGAAACGATCAATCCGACGTTCTAGCAAAAATAGCTTCATCTTCTCCTTTTACTGGTCCAGAACCGAGTATACCCGTAGCAGCATCTACTCTATTTAACATCATCACTCGATGGAAGGCTGACTCCTTCTCTAATCATTGCAAAACTCTACGCCATGCAAGCCATGCTAAAAACTGCATCCGCATAAATAAAAAATTCTCCAAGGAACTCCTTTCACTCTCCAAGAGAGACGTAAAAAGGGTCACTGACATTCTGACCGGTCACTGCAACCTTAACAAACATATGTTCACCATCGGTCTTGCCAATAGTCCTCTATGCAACCACTGTGGTGACATTGAAACCGCCGAACACCTACTTTGTCACTGCCCAGCCTACATCATGGCTAGAGCAAAATACTTTGGTGCTTATATTGTAAATCCGAAATCCATAAAGAACCACCCCCTAAGATTATACTAAATTACTTAAATCGTATCAAAACTAATTAAACCGTACAAAACGAACATCAAAAGGAATATCCTCCAAGCTTGTGGGTATGCACAACAGGCCCATTGGCGGCTTAGGTGCTAGGTATCATCAGTATGATGTCCTGCCCACTTTATCCTATCCTATCCTATCCTCGTATCCACGTATGATGATATTTCCATACAATTGTTCTTACTCAGCGGAGACTCCACCGACAACAACCGGATTCACAGCTGAATTAATCGATCATAGTTTTACTGTTAGTTGTTCCTTGACCTCATCCAGTTCAGATCGCAGTTCCGAAACGGTTTCTCTTAAATTAGCGTTTCCAGGTTTAAGTTGGTTGAACGACTGGTTCAACTTTGTGTGACACAAGTGTGACAGAGGGGAGGGGTGGTCTCAAAAACGTCGATTTTTGTGTGACATACTTTGTGAACGGCACCAAGAACTATTCGAATCCAAGCTATAAAAAAAGGCAAAAAAACACGGACACAGAATCAAAATCTGACAGTCACGCTTATCTACCAATTATTGTCTCTTTCGTACAATAAAATTTGGTGTAGCCATATTGGCCAAATTTAGCATCTGTCACTTTCGCATTGCTGTGTGTAGGCTAGGCACAATGATATGTTTTGTAATGTGTGCTCTCGAGTGATGAATGTCAGCAACATTGTTAGATTCTACATGCTGTATACAAATCCATTCATGGACAGGAGTACAGTACGGTTAGCAGGGGCAATCGCAGCTATGACACCCGTATATATAGCGGAAATTGAGGCAACAAGCGTAAGATCTATCAGCGATATGAGAGCTCTATGCTGTTGCTGAAAAATGCCTCCCCTCGTGAATTTCAGGGAGAACTTAAGAGCACATTGCAAAAATACGGTCAAATTTGCGATGTTTTTTCAAAACAAAATTCTGTGTAAATAACAAATTAATAACAAATAACAAATAATTTTGAATAATTATAGCTCATTTACTGTGAGAGGATGAATCAGATTCAAAACGTTTGAGCATGAAGGTCCAAAGTTGCTCTAAAAAATCATCGTATTCCAAGTTCGTTTGCGATGTTATGTCAAAGCAAATTTGTAACTTCATATTTAACCTTTTTGAATTCAATTTATCTATTATATGTGCAAGAATCATCAATTTTGAATAATTTGTTATTTACGCAGGATTCTGTTCTAAAACAAAACATCGCAAATTTGACAGTTCACGCGGAACACGAACTTAAGTTGATATAAATGAGCGCTTGCAACTGCTTCAGTAAAGTTAAATGTTCTCTCTCCAGGTTATGGCAAATTTAAATTTTCAACAACCTCCACGAAGTATTGCGACGACATCATTGACTAATCGAAATTCTGGAACGTTTGGTGCAAGCTCTTTATCGGGACATGTCACTCCAACGTCAGGAATGTTCCCTCAAAGTAATGCAAGTTATGCGCCATCACAGCCACCGCAACTATCACCGAACCGAAGTATCCAACTGTCGGGTAATGGCGGAGCTCCACCGCAGATCTCAAGTACCGGTCGAAATAGTATATTCGGTCAACGATCGTTTCAGCAAGATAGAAGGCCTATGCAAGGTATTGGAGGATCAATGGTATGTCAAATGAGTCAATTGTTCTCCAGTGATGTGATGTTAAGGTGTTGTGTTTGTTTTTGTGTGATGTAGGCAGCAATGTCAACGTTTATGCAAAATCGAGGCTATGGTACTCAAAGTGGGAACAGTCTTAACAATTTCCATTCAGTTTTTGGTGGCACTGCGGGCGATTCTACAGGAACACCTCCGCTGCTTGACCTTTCTGAATTTCCATCCCTCACGAACGCGAGAGGAAATGACTCATTACCTCAAACGAATGCTCTACAGCCACCCGGTAGCAAACCATACGGTAAATATAAATGTATATGTAGACAGATCGCAGCCGTTTTCATTGAAAATAGTCCGTTATCTAGTGGGAATGGTGAAGCAGCCAACGGCCGAACAATCTGAGTTTCAAATGTCCAGTGAAGACTTTCCAGCATTACCTGGTACACAGATTACCGATGGTACATTGTCGAGTAATAGCTTGGGATTGCATGACGGTGCTGACAAGGGCACTGGAGGTGCTGCTGGTGTCGGTATGGATCTTCAAACTGAATCAGTTTCAGGAAATGATAAGGCTTTTAAGCGTGGAGTTCAAACATCACCTGATGGTACGTCCTAACAATTACAGACTTTCGGTTTCTTCAGACAGTGACATTGTAATTTATTTCAGGTAAAGTCACAAACATACCTGCCAGCATGGTCAATAACCAGTTCGGTATGGTTGGATTACTGACGTTCAT
This sequence comes from Pseudolycoriella hygida, assembly GCA_029228625.1. Classification (NCBI taxonomy): domain Eukaryota; kingdom Metazoa; phylum Arthropoda; class Insecta; order Diptera; family Sciaridae; genus Pseudolycoriella; species Pseudolycoriella hygida. Next base: position 8,321,598 of record CM055405.1, on the reverse strand, counting down.
TCGAGCCGCTGAATCTGATCCGAACCTTGTTACACTGGCAATGGGACAGGATCTGACTGGTTTAGGTTTAAATTTAAATTCACAAGAAAATCTGTATCCTACGTTTGCTGGTCCATTCTCGGATCAACCGTGTCGGTAAGTTTGTAGCGCAACACTTTTCTTATCAAATTCAAAAAAATTCATTTAACTTAGTATAATTGACAGGCCCCAAGACATTGAATTTCACGTACCACCCGAATATTTGGTTAATATGGCAATAAGAGACAAGCTAGCCAATTTGACTTTAAAGAAATACAAAGACGATTTGCTCTTCTTTTTATTTTACGGAAATGTCGGAGATTACATGCAATTGGCCGCCGCTGCGGAACTGTAAGTGAAACGAAAGTAATGTCACGTTGGCAGCGCTCGGTAAACAAATCTAATTTTAGTCATAATCGAGACTGGCGATATCACATAGAAGAAAAGGTTTGGATAACGCGAGCACATGGCATCGTTAATTATGAAAAAAGTGGCAACACTGAGCGAGGAACATTCTACTATTTCGATGCACAGAATTGGCGACGGGTGCCAAAGGATTTTCAAATCGATTCTAGTAAACTAGATAAATGTCCGAATTTAAGTGCGATAGTGGGCTTAACTGGTCAACCTGTGTAAAAGTAAAGATAAAAAAATGAAAAACGAAAAGAACATGATTTTTGATTATACTACAATCTTTAAGTTAAACCAACTTTCTTTTTCATTAGTAAGTATTGGCGATGCTTCACAATGCATTGTGAAGACTAGCTACTAGATGTGGGTCTGCTTTCTCCCTTAGGCTAGAAAAGCCTCTGTTTGTTGCAATTTACTCCATGAAAATGTTCGAGATGACGCGTCATGACGGTGAAAAAAGGAGTTCATGAAGGAGACCCTTTATCTAGTCCATGAACGTCTTATGTCATCGTCGTTTAGAACATTTGCATCTAAACAAACTGCAACATCTGTGTTTTAATATGGGGCTCATTCCATCGGCATTGCTACTTTGTAAATTAAGTAAACGCTACAGAAACTAAGTGTGCACAAATGTGTTTCTGTTCACTTACTATGAAAGAGTTACCACTTTGCTTTGTAATGTAAGGAACGGTATGTTTTGTATCCACTTTTAAAGACCAAGTAGGAAGAGTGAAATATATGCAAATATCGTTCCTTACATTGTTTACCGTTGCCAGGCACCATGCTGCCTACTTGAGAGGTTAAAGAACGCAGCCTGGCGCCAAAAATCTGCTAATATAAACGTAGCAGCAGCAAATACTCCCAAAAGTGGTAAGGAGAACTCCTTGAAGTACTTAGAAGTCTTGAAATTCTTCGGAACGCTCTACCGACAAAAAATACGGGTTCACAGAGCTATCATTCAAAGTACTTTGCTTAGTGCTTCCACAGGCTGGGGCAATTGTTCAATCTGGGGTAATCTGGGCTAGATATCTCATTGAAGATCTAACGAGGCTTCAAAACAAATGCTTCAAATCTTATATCGCTTACCGCCGCGTTGCGAACTGCTGATCTACACAGAATCAATCGTCTCCATACCAACGATTCACCTGGGAATTTCGATCAAATCAAACTTTCTGAAGAAGATTAGACAGAGCAGCTTCATCCTATCATAAAGGGCCTATATTGAACTATCATATTGTAGACGTAAACTAAAGGCTTCTTCGCTTGAACCGATATTTAGCAAAGGTCAAGTTGCTCTGGTCGATTCGGGAAGGCAGGCTAGTGCCAACAAATTTCCAATGACAATGTTGGATGGGCAAAAAAGTGCAATAATATGTGCGCTCAATTCTGACTTGGCACCAGGCTGCTTGCTTGATAAGTATGAGTTGCTTTTCAGGAGGCAACCTGGCGCCGAAAATCAGTAAAATTCATTCAAGCAACCTCATACGTCATGACGCGTCATATGGCTAATTCCATCGGTACCGTAACCTGGGCAACGAATTTCATCTCTTTCACTCTTTCAATGTGAATTAAATTGATGTGAGACAAAACACATTCGTTACCCAGGTGACAAGATATCTACTTTGTAAACTTTGTGAACGCAACCAAACCATTGTTTTCCATTCAAATTGGTATCTTTTTCAATAAATAACGACAATACATTGGTGTACACTCAGTTTCTATAGCATTTACATCATTTACAACGGTTATAAAGGAAAAAACTTAGAGAAATTCAGCGAAGATTTTCAACGAAACTCGCCGAAAAAATGAAATTAGCTACAAAATTGAACAAAAGATTATTGCTAATTTGATTTTTTTCGGCGAAACTCATTGTAAATCATCGTTGATTTTTTCGAGTTTTTTTTTTCCTGACGACAGAGTAGCAGCCTGGTAGCAAATTGAAAATTATAGAGCTGTCTAGTAGCTGCGATAAGCTTGTTTAATATTGAAGGACGCTGTCACGTTTGCTGGCTGTCTCCACTTTTCTTTAAAATTTTTGGACCCGTACGAAGTACGAAGGTTCTATACGTTTACTACAAACAATTTTGATGTAACATGGGGTAGATAGAGGTGGGAGTTGGGGGGATGCATTTATAATCGTCTAAATATGACGAATCTACAATAAAAAAAATGTCCGTCCGTCCGTCTCCACTTTTTTTTCCAAACGGCTCAATTGATCAACCTAAACTTTTTTCCCTGAAAGATACATGCCTTCCATGATTCAAGTTCGAAGATGAGCAAAATCGATCAAGTGGTTCCGGAGATATGGTCGAGGAAGTGACCAAAAACATGGCTTTTCGAGGGTCGGTGAAGCTTTTGCGCAAATATCTCAGCAAGTATAGCACGGAAATTGCTCATGTTGGTGTCAAATAAAAAGATGTGATGTCAGAAAATTGGAAAAAAAATTTTGTGGGATTCGGGTCAGGGGTTGGGGCACCTGGACCAATGGAATCGACGAAATTGAGTTTTTTGGCCATATACGAAAACAGTTTTACGTTGTTTTATTTTTTACGTGTTTATTTCCTTAACTATGCAATATGGAGATTCACTGTCAAAGGCAAAGTTGTAGAGAATGAAATTTTAGGGTACACGTGTTTCAAGGTTTTGGGTAAAAATCCTGGGATATGACCACTTCTAGAATTGGGATGGATAATCCATATCTCTAGAACTATAAGAGCTGTAAAGTTGTTTCCAAAGGCAAAGTTGTAGAGAATAAAATTTTAGAGAACACGTTTCTCAAGATTTTGTGTAGAATTGCCCCAATCCTGGGATATGATTACTTCTAGATTTGGGAGGGATGATCCATATCTCTAGAACTATAAGAGATACAAAGTTGCTTCCAAAGGCAAAGTTGTAGAGAATAAAATTTTAGCGAATACGTGTCTCAGGATTTTGGGTAAAAATATCACAATCCTGGGATATAACCACTTCTAGAATTGGGAGGGATGGTCTATATCTCTAGAACTATAAGAGGTACAAAGTTGCTTCCAAAGGCAAAGCTGTAGACCACAACATTTTAGCAAACACGTTTCTCAGGGTTTTGGGTGAAAATGCCCGAATCCTGGGATATGACCACTTCTAGAATTGGGAGGGATGACTCATATCTCCAGAACTATAAGAGGTACAAAGTTGCTTCCGAAGGCAAAGTTGAAGAGAATAAAATTTTAGAGAACACGTGTCTCAGGGTTTTGGGTAAAAACTCCCAAGTCCTGTGATATGACCACTTCTAGAATTGGGAGGGATGATCCATATCTCTAGAACTATAAGGGGTAGGAAGTTGCTTCTAAAGGCAAAGTTGTTTAGAACAAAATTTTAGAGAACACGTGTTTCAGGGTTTTAGGGGAAAATGGCCCAATCCATGGATATAACCATTTCTAGATTTAAATGGTCTGAGATGTGCCTCGGTAGGGCCTTTGACATTACCTTGGGCAATTTCTATGGATCTTTGAAATTCTTATAGTTATAAAAGAACATAAAACGTTGGATTGTTTGATTATTACTATATTAAGATACGTTCGAGTCTTGTTGCAAGATTTATTCTATTTGCCACATCTATTTTGTCTGTCACATCTATTCTGATACGTACGGGTCTTTGGTTATGTTTTTGAATAAAATTACTAAGATAGTGGAGATACATCCCCATTCGTATGCCTATGATTGGAAGATTCATTTAAAAAAAATTCATTCGATAAATAAATATTACAAAACTATTTTTATTTTTCAGGATAAATTGGCACTTAGATTAACAGGAGAATAAAAGGGAAATCTTATGGTAGCTAAAAACAAGAAAAATTCACAGCTCATTTGGAACACATTTCTGCTTGATAGCTTTCGAGTCTTGTGCGCCATTCCTCTTCTAGTTTAATAATTCTTTCAGTATGCTGGGGGAGGAACGTTAGTTAAAATCAATTTTTTCTATAATTTTGAACAAGGAACCTCTTTTTCTTTTTCCTTCAAAATGGACTCCAATTTCTCCAGGTACTTTGTTTGCATTTGATTTAACTTTTTTTGATATTCCTCTCTGATGCGAATGGATTCTGATAGGATGTGTTGTTCCTTTGCATCTGCATAATCCTAAAATATACGAAATGTAAAAAAAATCCGGACTGACACTAAGAACGAAGCCTCAAATACTTACTCTATAATTATCGCCTCTCTTGACAGCGGATTCATACTTTTTGTTTAATCGTTTGATGATTTGACTTTTCTCCACTTCGAATTCCCCGATAACATTTTTCAAATTTTCAATGTCTTTATGTAACGCAACTTCTGTGTCTTGCCATTGCTTTTTCAATATTTCGACTGATTCTCGTTCAGCCATTTCGATTACGGTTTTCTCTTGCAGTTCTTTTTTCAGCTCATCATTTTCATTCATTAATTTCATCAACAACGTTTGATTGTTGGCATTCAATTCAACTTGCAGACTAGCTAACCGGTCACTTGATGCTTTACGTTCGGTCAGAAGAGTAAGTTTCAACAATTCGACTTCCTTTTCACGCATCTTAACATCGGTAAGAGCCTTCTGAAGGTCGCTGCTCAAACGCTCCATGTTTCGACCGATTTCTTCCATTTGTCGCAATGCGTCACTTTCAATTTGCTTGATTTTCGATGACATAATTTGCGACATTTTGAGTTCGATTTCATGACGTATTGCTGATTCGGAATTGTACTCCAAGTCGGGCGTTGTCGAAACACTTTGATCATGACACTTAACTGCTCTCGGTGTAGCAGCGATGCTATGAGCTTGAACCAATTCCGAAAACTCTTTCGCTTGACCTTTCAATTCGTTCAGCATTACGTCGTATTCTTTTTTCATTTCGACGACTTTGTTTAGATTCTTAATTGATTCCTTCAAGTCGCTGATTTCTCGCAGGTAATTTGAGCAAGAGTTTCGAAGTTCGACATTTTCGACTTCTAACTGAAAGTTGATAGAAAGTTAGTAAGAACTCAACGAGAGAGGTGCGTTAAGGTACCTTCGTTATGATCGTTTTGTTATCAATGCATTTGGTGCATATATTTTGAAGATTCTTTTCTGAAATAAAAAAATTGCATATATGTAAACACAAATGAGACTCAGTCTTAGGATACCTTCTTTCAATCCCTCTGAGGTCTCATTTCGTTGATTTTGTTGCTGCAACTTTACTAGCTCCTCGAAAATACGATCCTTCGCTTCCGAAATTTCAATAAAATTACTTTTCAACTTATGACTTTCTTCTTGTACAATTTCTAACTGTTTTTGCAGTCTATCTCGTTCACACTTTAGTTCACTGTTCAAGGAACTGATTTCACGTTTAAGATCTTCATTTATTTGTAAAGTTTCATTGAGTTTTTCCAGCAGCTCTTTATTGGACAATCGTAATTTCGAACATTCGTCACTCGCGTCGTCGTTCACTTTTTGCAAATCCTCGATTTGGTCCTGCATCTCTTCCAGACGTTTTTTCTGATGTTCCAAAGCATCGCCATGTTTCAATTCACTATCGAGTAAACGTAATTTTCCCGTCAGTCGTTGGCATTCCTCTTTAAAATGTGCAGCTTCAACAAGTGCATTATTTTCGTCTTCTTTCAGTTGAACATTTTCATCGATTTTCGATTTCAATTGCTTTTCCAACGATTCAATTTCACATTTTCTGCTGTTGCAAATCGATGTGCTACGATCTAGTTCTTTCTTTAATCGATTTATTTCGTCATTGGTGCTAACCGGAGTGCTTCCGACGATGGACGAACGATTTTTCTTAAAGTACGCTATGGATTCGTCCTCATTACTGCAATTCGCTCGGTCTGAGTCATTTCGGCTTTTGGATTTGTCACATCTGCGAATATTGTAAAATTGAATCGGAAATTGGTTAGTGGATGTACAGGGTAGCAGATGGAATGGACCGGTGAAAGACCCACTTCTCCAATCTCATTTGCTTCCCTAATCAGCCCTAATTTAAGTTTTCAAATTTACCGTAACGTTAACTGATTAACAGTTTGTTGCAACTCAAAGTTTTCACGTTCCAGCGACTGGACAGTTTTTTTTAATGAAAGATTTTCTTGTGAAGTATTGCTTGTGGTACGTTGAAATTCTTCGATTTCTCGTTTAAGTTGACTTGTTACACTAGAATGCTCTTCGACAACTGACGCTCGTGATTTTTGCAATTCCTTATATCTGGCTTGAAGATTTTTCACTTCCAATTCCTTTTCGTCTAATTTATTCCGAAGATTACTCATTTCCTGCTGCATCATGTACGCATGGGCGGTGTGTCGATCATTTTCTTGTTTCAAAATCCCATCCACCTGACGACTTGCATGAACATCTTTCTCAATTATTCGATACTTGAGTTCACAATCAGCTAGCGATGTCTTCGTGCTTTCTAATTCGCATACCAATTCTGTGTTTGTGCTCTCCAAATTTCGTATTTTAGTCTAAAAAATAATAAAAAAAATGCAAATTTATTCAAACTTTCGTGAGTAAGTGCCTGGTAATTGATCCCTCCATCTTCCTCCCTCCGCCTCAGGAAAGAAGTGGTGAACAACATTAGTGTGCACAAGTCTTTGGTTGGCATATAATTTTCACATCACTTTATTTTTTGTCTTAGTTTTGTTGCCGTATTTTTCAAATAATCATTGCAAATGAAGGTAGCAGCTAGACAGTCGGCAGTGCTTCCTTTATTCCCAAAAAGGAAGTTTTAGAAATCTTATTTTGCCGCTGGTCCTTATTTCAAAGAAATTTTCAAAACTGACCTTTAAATTGGAAATTTCGTCGTCCAACTCCGAAGATCGACCTTTTTGTTCCACTAAAAGATCATGAAACTGTTGCTTTTGCATAAAAGCTCGATCCTTTTCGGCTTCTGACAACTTAAATCGCTTCTCCAGTTCATCACATCGCTTTTTCTCGGCCATTAGTAATCCACTAATATGATCGACTTCTCTTGATTTCGATTCCAATGCATTTTTCAGCCTTTCAATATCCGCTGTGTGATCCCCAGCGTTTCCATTGAAATCATTGCGAATTGGTTGATTTTGTCGGTATGGAGTAAAGTTGTTGTAATTTGCTTGGCCATAGAAGGGATTATGGTCGGCGTATGATTGGTTTTCATGTTCGACACGTTCACCGCCATGTCTATACATCTGAGAATGTCCAATGGAAGATTCTGTCTCTTCCAGTTCCAATAGATCTTCGCCGAGAATGTCATTGAGACCTTTTTCTATCTAAGTTTCGTAGTGTTAGTCGTAACTCCTACAAAATGTTTCATTTGCATAACTCACCGACTTGTGTCGTTCTAATGCTTCTTCATCTTCAATGTCCGAAGTGTTAACACGAATGTTATCGCCGCCGTGAAACAAGCTGTAACTTGGTCCATCCATTTCATTTGGTGATTACTTCAAGTCCAAGCACTAGAACTGAACAAAAACAGTTTTGCTGTTCGTAAGCCGAATCAAATTGCACTTAATTGTTTCACATAACACATCTGAACCAAATCAAAACACAGTAGTCTAATAAGAAATGAAAACAGATAAATAAAACACAACAAAATATGAGCGTTTTTCATAAAGTTTGAATGTGACATAAACCGCGCGTATATTGACGCAACGGACGTGTATAACGCACTTTCTCACGTCATGGAAACACACACACATACACACTTTGAATGTCAGAAAAGTGAACTGATGTTCGAATTCAAAAATGGGCAGAGAAATCATTATGGAAACAATGGTGTGTATGACACTGCTGAGTTATGTGTGGTATGCAGTTTTACATGCAGAGGATCCATCCCATCTACATGAGGCTCCTCGATTTCCATTTCCATCGTTTATTTGTTCTTTAAGGCCCACGGCAAAATTGTAGAAAATTACCTAAATGTATACAGGTTAAATACCAGAGCCTATTACTTGGGAACAAATTGTCAAAATTCACTAAACTTTCCCAAAATTTCCCAAAAATTCCTAAAATTTCCCAAAAATCCTAAAATTTCCCAAATTATCCCAAAAATTCCCAAAATTTCCCAAAAGTTCCCAAAAAAACATAAAAAATTTCCAAATAATAATTTAATAGCAAACTTTATGATGAAGGGAATGAATCTCTTTCCACACAAGTTGAAAATTCAAAATTTTGGATTTTCTGCTCAGCAAAATTTTAATTTTTAAATTTCAATCTTCATTAGGCTCCAATACCTTCATTTTGGCATTAATTTGTATTTTCTGCGAAGTGTGACGGCTGAGATATGCACTATGGCTACCCTCGTAAAGGCCCTCCTAGCGCTCAACAAGAAAGGGGTGGAACAAATGTTTTTCGTATCGGATAATGTAACAAAATGGCATTGTTTTCAACCGGTTATGAGCACTGTGAACTACTGAAATCAAAAATTCCCAAAACTTCCCAATAAAGTAAAAAAAAAATCCCAAATAATAGGCTCTGGTAAGTACTGTCAGAGTTTTCATTTTTTATAGTCATTTTGACAGTTGAAATAGACCAACTTTTGAGAGAAAATCTTTATTTAACTAAAACAAAGTGTGCTGCCTCCTTAAAGAAAGTTGCTTGTCTACACAGCATATCCATCAATAATAAATTACAAACTATTTACAGCTAAGGCGAAATTTTTTAAAACGATTCTAATTCTAGTGACTAGTTACCATAAATGTGGTTTTTTATAATTTGGATGGTTCGGACTAGTATTCCTTCTGTTATTGTATTTAACAGCTTTAATAATTTGTTAGAAGCGTTTTGAAGTTAATGTGCAAAATTTATGGCCGTCTATGCGCACAAATGTGAACGTCAGTTGCTATTAAGACAAGTACTATTTGTGCGTCACTGGGTCACCTCCCATTACTATTAACGGTCAGGTGTCACTACGAGGGTGTCACTTACTATAAAAATTTACATCGAATTTACACAATTTTTTGGAGTTTTTGAATTTCGTCTACATTTTACAGATGCCGTTTTTTAATTTTCAGTTTATTTATAGGATTCGGCAACAACCACAAATTTGCGTTGCATGGCCGATTCGAGTTACAAATCTGTTTCTCCTTCGGCAATTTATGAATGAAATTGATGGATCACTTGAATCATCGCCTCGTTTGCGTTATCATTAGTCGAATGACTTAAACATAGAAACGATAATAGATGGCGTTGTCTTTGCTTGAAAGCGCAGGGTAAGTTGAGAGGTTAGAATTGAACGTGCACCACGAATATGTTAACCATGCTGACGCATTTGATGTAACGTCATTTTTTTTGCGAATGTGTTTCAATGTTTGTAAATCGTTCTTGTATCCATAAGTAAACAAAAAACAGTCGCTATTACGTGTCCGATAATGAAGAATTGAAAGTCAAAGAGTAACAGTGTTCGGAGCTAAATTATCGTAAAATATGTCGAATGCAATAGAATATCTAAAGAGTCCCGAGCTCGTCATCAAAACTCAGAAATTTTTCGGGGTGAAATATTTAAAATATTCGGATTACATTTACGATAACAACTGCAAGGTACACAGACGAACTGCAAGCGATCAGTCATCTACCGGTTCATCGGAAGCTGATGAAGGATTCATTGAACCCAAAGAATGTTGTGATAAAATAAACCATTCGTTTGAAATTACGAATCGATTCTGGTACTATTTGTTCGTCATTGCCACCGCACTGGGAGGTTCGTGAATTGACATTTTTCGACCGTGTCAGTGAACCAATTTTGTGTTTTGTATTTTTTTAAGATGAAATTTTTTATGCTACAATGATCCCGTTCTGGTTTTGGAACATCGACGGCTATGTTGGAAGGCGAGTCGTATTTATATGGTCGATAGTGATGTATGTAGGTCAAGGATGTAAAGATGTGAGTGACATACGAAAGATACACATACAAAGGTCTGAATTATTTGTTGTATTTGTAGATAGTACGATGGCCCAGACCTGGTCCACCCGTACATCGATTACAAAACAAATGGGGCCTAGAATACGGACTTCCATCGACCCATGCCATGGTCTCCCTTTCGATACCATTCTCCGTGGTCATCTTTATGCATAATCGGTAAAAATCGTGATTTCTTATCTATTTAGCGTTTGTTTACCAACAAAATCTTTTTTATTGTGCACAGTTATCAGTTTTCATTCGTCATCGGATTACTAATATCAACAGTTTGGTGTTCAACGATATGCTTAAGTCGTTTATACTTGGGTATGCACAGTGTATTGGTTAGTAATTTGCCTTTGATTTTCATTTATAATCCGATAACAAAAACTGCTTTGTTATAGGACATTGTTGCTGGGATTATCTTAACTATTTTGCTTATGGTTCCACTAATCCCTACAGTGGATTATCTCGATCACATTATTTTATCACATAAATTGTCACCGTTAATCGTTTTAGCCGTTTCAATTTTACTCATCGTGTTCTATCCGAGTCCTGGTAAATGGACGCCGACCAGGTAAGTCAATAACGATTTTTTTTATTTTTTCAAAAACGATCGCTCCTTTATGCACAATTAATCCTGCTTCTTGATGACTCTGTCATCTCAAAATCTACTCATTCTGAAGTGAGCTGAATTGGGTCTTTATACTGATTCGTTTTATAGATTAATGTCGCTGGCAAACTTATGTTAAAGATTAGTACATTTAGAACCTTTAGAACAGCTTCGTTGCTTCTATTTGCATTCGCACGAACTTCATTGTTATTGACATAACATTGATAAAACAATAATGAAGTTTGTTCCACACGAAATAAGTGCAAATTTTACGGTGTACTAAAAGTCGATCGTAGCGCTGTAATGGCCAACGCTGGTGACGAATTAGATCGTAACGTACTTAAAGCACCAGTTACAGTAAAAAAGTCAGATTAGGAATCTGCATGTTCAATGTCACGTCGGGTGTTTTTTTAGGTAATCGTCTTGGTCCCAATTTTTTCAATTTATTCATGAATGACTCGATGACGTTCAAAAAACACCAAATGCAACAACAATGCATACGTGATTTTGCTTCTGTTTTCAAAAAAAAGTGTCATGTTTAGTTGTGAGTTCGGGTAAAGCGTTTGTGAGCAAGAGAAGTATATTTGAGTCAATTCACCTGACTCAGTGAAAAAACAATCAGATCCATACAATCACATGACACAAATAGTTTTTGCTACAAAAAAAATTTCAAAACTCTGTTGCATGTAAATCAATTTTTTTATTGTGAAATGTTTTACATGACATGTTGCCACGTCGCATGTTTTTGTCTGTGTTTTCATAGTCGTTATTTCTCTGTCCTCCTTCCCCCTCCTTTAAAAAAGAAAAAGTTATTTCTGGAGTTGCTTGAAATTTGTTGATTCTAGGTATTTTGTTGCTTCTGTGAAGCATCGATCATGGTCTTTCGATGCCGAATCAGTGGTCGAAGACGTAAGGTTGATGTAACTTCTTTACTTATATCTCTGCGAAATTAGAACGAACATCGCTCTTCAGAAAATAACGAAAATTAAATTAGTAGTAAATCTGTTGATTGGTTCGGGCTGTTGGGTGGACCCAACTCACACTACGCGACCCTAAACGATATTTAGTGGTTTTTCGTTAATATTCCTTTAATTAGAGATGAGCGGGTCGACCATTTCTCGAAACCCAACCCGGACCGAACTCGACCCGATAAAATTTTTCGAAACCCGAATTGCTTCTAAACCCGACCAGGACCGAACCTGACCCGATTAAAATTTTCGAAACCCGAAACCCGAACTGTTTCAAAACCCGACCCGGTCCGAACCAGACACTCAAGTTTTTCGAAACTCACAATCCAAATTACTTCGAAACAAAAATTATTTCAACGCCCGACGTCTGTATTCTTCACGGACCTTAGACTAAAACAAAATTCGTGTAATGTAAGATGATAAAATTTAGACGAGTTTTGTAAAATATAAAAAGTCAATAAAGGATCGGGACCCGAATAAAATAATACAACAACCCGACCCGGACCGAGCCCGACCCGATTAAAATTTTCGAAACCCGAAAAAAACAATTCGGGTTCGGGTTCGGGTCGGGTTTTTCGAAGTTTCGGGCAACCCGCTCATCTCTACCTTTAATGATAAGGTTTTTTGAGCAGTGTTGTAGAAAAAAAGATTCAATCTTTTTTGTCCATGAAGTATGGGTCAGAGACCTTTCCTAAGTCGGTTCTAAGATCCGCTCTAATACAATTTTTTTTTTTGAAAATTAGTGTGAAAAAATTTTTCTCATAAATTTTTTTCCAATTTTTCCTGAATTTTTAAATTTAAATATTGAGCTTTTTTAGGGATTGGGAGAGTCTCAGACGGGTTTTTCAGTATTGCCTTTTGGCAATTTCCTATTAAATTCCATACACTTAAGAATTAAGGCAACATTTACTTAGTTCGAGTCTTTCTGCAACATCTACTGTGCTTGTCATATATCTGATGCGTACGGTCCTCTTGCATATCTTTTTTTCTTCGAATTGAGCGTTGTTAAATTGTGTAAATAATTGTTATTTAAACATTTCAGAGGAGACACAACAATGACGGTTAGCGTAACCGCTGGCATTCAAATCGGGGCTTGGCTAAACTATCAACTAAATTTACTAGCAGCTCCTACAACTCCACCTCCTTATGAAATAATTTGGCCTACCTACCGAATGCTCGGATTATTGGTGTTGCGTACAATTTTAGGTTTGTGTTGTGTTCTTGCTACACGAGCTATTGCAAAATCGATATCCTATGCATTTGTTTGTGCGTTGCTGGGCAAAGATAAAAATCAGTTAAGAAATTCAGAAAATACGCTTGAAAATCGTGATAAGACAATCGTTGAGTTGTGCTATAAATATTTCACATGCGGCATGATCGGATTTAACACGTTATATTTGCTGCCAAATGTTTTCAAACTGCTGGGCATCGGAAGACCTGATTTTTATACGGAAATTTAATTCCTTTAGTTTTACATTCAACATTTTCCAATCACATGATGCACTTGAATTAGCTATACTCACATTACTGCTGGTTTAGTATTTAATTATAGTTGCGTTAGCTTTAAAACTACTTAATATGGTGGGTTCGTGAATGGTGCAATGAATTGCTTTTGTTTGAAAAAAAAACCTTAGCGATCACAAAACCATTTCGTGACACAGATCGCTGTGTGTTGTTGCAACGAAATGGTGACACTTTAATCTCAAATATCACGCTATAATCTTATTTGACCAAAAACAGTCTTTTTGTACAAATTTTTGTTATGTTTATTAATTTTTTAGTCGACATTATCTCGAGGCGATTAATAAAAAGAACTATTGTGTAGAAAAAGCTTAAGTGTTAACATTTGTGTCTATCATGATCTTCCAAATAAAGCTTCGTTTTGTTGATTCAATTGCTTTTTTATACTCAGAATTTTATATCTACATCATCATGCTTTATAGACCATTCGGTGCGTGGACTATTTTTGACAAAATTTTTCCTCTCAAATTTTTCTACATTTTTTTAAAATTTTTTTTCAGAAAAATATTTGAGAAAAAATGTGAAAAATTAGAAAAATTGAAAAAACTTCGGAAAAATATTTCCTGAAAAATAGTGCCTGATTCGGTGTGAAGTCTGTTAGCCGCATCTCCTGAGTGATGAACCATTCTCCTCGTTCACGTCCTTATGCCATTTAATAGAATCTATAAACATTCTCCAATTCTCCTTGGTCTGCCGTCGCAACTCGGAGGCTGTGCAATCAAGATCCTCTTTATCTTCCCCACTACAATCTTCTTTATCATAGCTAACTCTTGGTACTTCCAACGTGTAAATTTTCCCAAAGGGTCGTCCATAGACTCCATCGCCATTGTACGCTTTTATGTAATCGCCCCCATATACTCGGCGCCACTGATGCGTACCGTTGATTTAGATAGCGCAATAAGTAAATTTTGAATTTCGTTCTATCGAAAACTATAAGTACAATTTGGGGAAATCGTCCACTCATCTCTGTACTAACTTATGGATACGCTTTTGAGTAGTGCCCATTACGTATGTACTTTATGGATGGCCCCTAATGTCATCGCTGCTACTGCTATTTATTCAAATGACTTTAAGAAATTTTACAAACTAATAATACAACATACAACAATTAATTACGTATCTTAACATTTAAAATTCACACATTTGGTACTTATCTATACTGAAAGAAAACACTAGACCTTGAAAATGAAAATGTTTATGTCTAAGCTGTTGATCCACCTTATAGCTTCGTCTGTAGCCAAATGAAGTTCTTCCAGCCCTCCGTTGAAGCGACGAGTTTGGCATTGATTTTGGATGTGGTCCATCGTCTGCACTTCGTTACAATCGCAAAGTGGCGACTTCCACCTGTGCATCAGAAACGTGCAACATCCCTGCCCCGTACGGAATCTGTTTATACGAAGCCAGAGTCGTCTGGGTAAGTCCATGCCTTTAAGTTTTTCGGTTGGGTCACTTATTAGGTGTTTGTTGGCCACCGAAACACTTTGCCACCAATCCCTCAATCTAGTATTTAAATCTGGGGTCTCAGCAACTGCTATTATCCAATTGCTCCTACGATTGATCATCTTTATGCTCCCCTTATGTCGCAGACCTCCGAATCACATAACTCTCAATCCACATGAATAGGTGGCCTAAAATTGACCTGGGAATTGTGTCGCTACTTTACATTTTTCATGGGTGACATCAACTGACTCTTAGCCTGTGTGCAATTTGGAGCTCTCAAATTCAATCGACGAGGAAACGAGCTTTGGTTTTGCTGGTAATAGAGCCAACAATTGCTGATAGTTATGCGAAGAACTGAATTGTTGCAGTTCTTCGTGAACGTTTAATGTAAACTTTCAAAACGAACTAATATCTAAAACTTTGAACATAACAAATGAGTTTGTTGGGATCAAAAGTCCGTCTATTCAACTGTCAAAATGACGTTTTAAACGTCAAAGCTATAGGCAGTACTTTACGAAAATAGAAGGCAGCACATTCTACACACTTTTGAAACAGACTTACTGTGCCTACACATAGCAATGCCAAAGAGACAGATGGGAAATTTTTGTAATAAGGGAACACCTGAAATTTATAACTTTCGATTTATGAATAAAATTCGGGGTTGCCTCAGTCGAAAAATTATTAGAGAATTCTGAGATTATGTTCTAGATATACCTTACGACGACAATAGATGTCGCATTTTTTGTTGAGAATGGCCTTTAAAGTAAACGAGTAGTTAAGGTTAAATGTTCTTAATGTTTGTGTCGTTGATGTTAATATATTTGATCAAAAAATGAATGAAAAATCTATCTTTTAAGTGTTTGACGTTTAAAATGACATTTTGATCCCAACAGACTCAATATTATGATATTGAATTTAGTTACTTACAACCTTGCTCGACATCTTCATCAACTTCGACGACTCTGAGCTAAATCCAAACTAAGAATAGTACAACAACAGAATTTCTCCGGCGTCCGTCAGTTCCCAGTTGTTGTTATATGGGTTGCGACTCTCAGTGGTCGTTGAATTAATTTCGTCCACAATCGAACGCTATCACGTCTGCGGATTACACAGATTTCTTAGTGTCCGATTCAACAAAATTTGAGTTGATGTCAAAGACTATGAATAAAAAATATTTAAAAAAAAGTCAATTTATTTTTAACCGCTTTTTTTTACACGTTGTCTTATACTACTATTTACATTGTTTTTATTTATCTATTTGAATTAAAAAATTGAACAAAAAAATTTAACAGTTTGTTTAAAAGAAAAATGTTACAAGACAATACGCTCACATTTCGTTCACTCGGACAAATTTACAGTCAATTCTAGAGACTTGAAATATACAAATGAAAATTACATCCTCCCATCCTTCCTTTGGAGATCTTCTACTTCGGATAATGAAATTGTTTCGTCCGATAAACTGAAATCTACCACATTTTTCGATATCTGAATAGGTGAAGCGAAATTCACAATTAATTACTCACAACAACTCCAACAATTCCAAATGTTCTTCGGATTCGTTGGAGTCTCAATACTTTTAACATTTGAATAGATTTCAACTCTGAAATCGAACCCTCTACCGATACCATCTGAGAAAAATGCCAATTGTACGAAATTATTGCTGAGAGCAGTAATAGATGCTATTCCATTCTGTCCGCTAACATCTGTCGCCCTAATTGCATTTATTGCATCATCTGTGTGAATGATTTCGTGTCTTAAAGCGACTTTGTCGGCATATCCGGTATGATTGAAATATTCTCTAAAATTGTAGATTTAATTGTAGCACTTAAAGGTTCGGTAAAAAAACGAAATTCTAACTCAAAAATCAATCTGGAACGCCTATTTACAACTCCGAAATTTAACGAATTCGACGCAACCATACTGTCACTGCGGTGTTTTTTTGTAACTAAGCAGATTAAGCGCTGGTTTTCTTTTATCAGTTATCGATATGATATCAACGGATTGTTTAGGTAACGATGTGGCTGTTACAACGTAAACTTTCAAAGTAAATAATTAGCTGGGCTTATACTTTAAAATAATTGAAAATTTGAATTATCACAAAATGTTCAGATCTTCTAACCTTTAAGAATTCACAAATTATCGTTATATATTTTCAGATTGAAGTTAGTCACTTGCGCGATACATTCAATTTTTTTTCTACATAACGAAACCCACGCCTTTAGTGCGCCAACGGCTTTCGTCAAAATTTCCATGACACAATGCTCAAACTGACAAGAAAGTAATGTCATTAGTTTGACAGCTCACGTGTTGTATCATGAAAATGAATATATACTTTGACATAAGCCGTTGACGCAGTATAGGCGTGGATGACTAGGAGTATGCGCCCATCCATGCGGATAGAGCGTCATCGGCTTATATCAATGTACGATATTTAATGATGAACTGCAATAACTAAAAAACACACCATTTCGTTTCACACATTATGAATTTCGTCATGAAATATATTTTGTTTAACTTGACATAAGATGACAACACTCTAAAAGTCTCATAATATTGAACGCGATACGAATCGCATCGCGTAAGGTCTGTGTGAAAGCTCAACTTGACAGAACAAACATTTTTTTTTGTCAAGTTGAGCTTTCACACAAAAATGAGCCCTTAAAGACCTGTAAGGATTTTTTCGGCACCGTTTGCAGCGCGTCGAATTATTTTATATGAGAAAATTTATTTCAATAGAAAACTAGTTATCTTTACAAAAACGAGCACTATGGTAGATAGTTTGCTTAGTCGCTTCTTTGCAAAACGTGTTTGCGTAATTCAGGATTAGGCCGCTTTATTCTGTTGCCGTTGAGCGCATTTGAGTGGTGGATGTAGGCACTTTTTGTATTACTGTTTCGCACATGAAAATGTTTTCAGCCGTTGTGAATTAAATAGAAAAACTTTCGTGATTGACTTTCCCTCCTTCGTAGCACTAATTTTCAAGGCTAATGCCAGCATGGGTCGTATGTTTCAGTAGTTCAAGAAGTCGGAGCGATTCTATTTAAAGAGGTGAAAAAGGTTTCTCATCGCAGATCATGTGAATTTGTTTGAGAAACTTTTGGGGGGGGGGGGGGAACATTTTCTACAGAATAAGCTGAATTGCTGGTACAAAATCCATGCGTTTAGTGCGAAGTCGGTTTACGTTAAAATATGAAAATTCATAATGAAATTCACAGGCTGACAAGCGCACATATTGTGAATTTCGTCATGAAATTTGGTATAACGGATATAAGCCGACGCAACGCCCGCTGGACTTTGGGTTAAATCATTCCAAGGCATTGTTGCGGCTTTGAGGAATTATTATTAACATTAAATGCAAATTATTAGAAGCGAACATTTTTTCGCCATGGGATTATCCCTCACTTTTCATTGGATATCAGTAGCAGTGATGTGGGTGGATGTGTTAGGGATCACAGTCAGCAATTGAAAAACAATTTTTTTTAGAGAATATGAACATTTAACATCTGAAAGAATGTAACCTTCGCTTATGAACTGATAGATGCCACAGCCCCACTGAACTCATCACATTTACTTCAAAATAAAAAGTACATAGTACTAGAAGTACTAGATCGAACGAAATGAAGTTCTTTCTGTGGTCACAATATCACTTTTTCGCAGCTTAAAAATATTATTCAATTTCATCGATAAAAAAACTGTCTATCCACATGACACAATTAAAAATAATTCGGTCCTTAAATGAGCCGATCCAAAAATGTTTTCTTTAGTTAACTTTCTCACTAAAAGTATCACACAAATTGTTTTGTTTGAGGGAGGAGTTTTTCGTAAATTTCACAACAATTTCTTTTTTAATTTTCAAATGATTTTTGTGATCGAATTTTCTCGATTCGTTTTTTCAACTCAACCATTTGCATAATGTTCACCTGAAACGAAAAAATGGAAACGTCAGCAAAGGACTGTGAAAATTAATCAAATCAGTTTGTTACCTCCAAGTCGGTGTTGTTTTTAATGGCAGCATGAAGCACTTCGGCATCCTTTCTAAACACGAAAACAACTGGAATGGTTACATCGCTAATACCGTCGCCGGACATTGCAAACATGGGCAAATCTTTACTTGTTGATCCGGGAACGTTATCGATTACAATGACAGCAATCGCTTGTGCTGCTTGAGCTTTTCGCGCCTTTTCAACGAACGTACATTCACCACGTTCCACTATCAGAATTCTACCTTTGACTTCGATCGCATTTTGAAGCTCTAGAATGAACGATAAGGTTAAGGAATTTCCAGATGTTAGGTGGAAGAATGTCTACCTGAACACAATTTTATGGGTTCTGCATAGACTACTTTTTGTCGTACGGAATTTTCACCAACTAATTCCGGACTGAAATGACTCGGCCCAGCCATTATCACTTCAATGCCGTCTTCTTTACCCGTGGAAAAAAACACAGCCTGCAAAATACAGAACATTTCAAGTAAAGTTAGTTGTTAAAATGAAAAGTAAAGGGAAAATGTCAAGAAACTGAATCTCAAAATGACAATAAAGTGAAAGTCCAATCAATGGAATCTTCAAATTATTCACTTCCGGTCATTCATTTAGCGTATAATGCGGTCACTTCTACAATGAACAAGTAGATGGAGATTTCATCACTTCCCGTCGGGGATAAGTGAACACATTCCCTTAACAATCGTATAGGAATCGTTTGGGAATGTCTTGTGCCATGGAAAATTTGTATGACGAATGAAAAAGTGTTCACATATTCCGTCCGGGTTTCAGTTATAAAAAAGCGAAACGGCATCGAATTTCGATTTAAAATTTGGAAAATGAATCATTCGGTGCGGCTTTAGCATCTCCTGATAGATCGTGCTTTTCATTTTATACTCAACAGTTAGCGCTATCTGAGTTTCGGGACAATTTCATACATACAACCCTCAAATATGTTCACTTTTACGAAAGTGGAACACCAATTTGTATGTAATTGACCCTAAACTCAGGTGGCGCACACTTTATTTTCACTTTAGCACCATGTAAGCCAAACACGATTTATGTTTTTTTGGCATAACTAACTCTTTGATTTGTTCGAATTTTGCATACACACCTGAAGTTCAGTCAATTGGCTGACAGTTTGAGACTTTGACAGTTCTAGCATCTCTTGCATGAACAGTAAACCCTTTTCAGCGTCCTCTGGAGATTTGGCCTTCAATTAAAACAAAATTAATTCTAAGCGCTGGCTATCGATTAGAACTCACATTGTAAAAACTGTGCATTAGTTGCACTTTACCATCTCCTAATGACACCATCGAGATACCCATATCATAAACCATTCGTAAATGATCTGCATTACTCGACTTTAATGGGAAATAAAATGTAATTGTCGAGAAATTCGAATCAATCGAGTAAATTTACCTGAAAGTCAAGAGCTCGTAGTCGTTTGGAATTCGATATGCGCGGACACACTCCTGTGACGAGATCACGTAACGGGCGTCTAACCGTTTCAGGAAATAACTTGTTCGGACTTGGACAAGAACGCATATAATCCATAGCAACGTGATCATCTTGATCGTTAAAATCTATGGCAAAAAAAACTGTTGCATTAGTCGATTCGTCAACAACCATTTCGACTGTAAATCACCATTCGTTACATTTTTCATCTGACCCAATGATAACGGCAGTAAGTGCGCTTCTGTTGTGAAAATGAAACTATCTAGATCTAAAATCAGCTCGGAAGGATCGGCGAAAATGAGAAAAAGATACTTTATTGTCTCCGACAACACGAACGAATCCATTCTGTCTTCGTGTTTGCCTGTTCTTACATCATTTACTGCGGCAAAGCCACAATCAACTCGAGCGTGCTTCTGTAGAGTTTATTTTTTTAGTTTAAAACAATTTTTTTGTCGGATTTGGTTTTTTGCATCAGCCGAACCTGAAACTTATAATTGAAATATTCGAACTCTTACCTGTAGTGTTCGCAACGCTTTTTTAGCCACTTGTAGATAATAATGATCTCCAGTAGCTTTGTAAAGGAAATATGTCGATTCAATGAACTCTGGACGAAGCGGGTGTTGTCCCCAGTGAATCTGCAATTGTAATTTTTTTATCAATCATTCAATCACGCGTCATAAGTGGACGACATTACCTGAAAATCGAAAGTAAATGCTTCTGGTATGAAAGTGTGCATTTGCATGACTTGATACAACATTTCATGCGTTTGAACAGCTGGCTTCAAATCACCTGAAAGCACTTGAAGACCCGGCCAAAATGCTGCGAAAATGTAAGATTTTAATCTGCTGACTGTGGAATAATTTTCAAATACCTAACAGCGCGTCCATAAAATTCTTTGATTTTGCATGTGGTCGATGCATGTGGACATCTAGTAGCATCGGTCCCTGACTGATATATTTCATCACAGCAGAATAATGACGATTGAACCTCGCCAAATACTTTCCGTCTCCCAGTAAAACGTACGACTTCAGGCAATACTCGTAGTACGAATCAATGCCGGCGCCGACACCAGAATCTCTTCGTATCCAATCTCCGGAATGTACGTTCAAAACTGTACCCATCAAATCAGACCCTCTGTTCCGTAGCTTCCATAGAGCATCCATGCTAGCATGCGCTTTCTGTTCGAAAATTGGCTCGCCACTCAAACGAGACAGCGCTGCAAATTCTAATAAAATCGTTCCGGCACAAGCTGTACAAGTCTCACGTGATTGTCGTAGCTCATCTACTTTCATACCATGCCGAAGATTTACCTTTAAAGCGAAAAAAGAAAAGTTTTTCATAAATCAAACAAAACAATCATTTTTGACATCCTTACTCTGGCGTGTGGAATCCCTGTGGATGTGTTAAACGCTGGAAGTAGACGGTAGCCTAAGTCTTTGGCCATTTCTAGCAATTCACCTCGATACCATGGCATATAATCGGCTTCTTTTTGAATGTATTCCGCTAAGATGTGTGCGGAAAGCAGACCACTGCATTTAAAACGTCGGTCAGTGAGATATCACTCGAATTAAGTATAAATAACCTACCCAATCATTCGAATATTCGTTTCGAAAACGGAAACGATGATATCGCTGTCGAATCGAACATTTTCGATGACTAACTTGACCGCATGTTCGAATTCTTCAAAGTCGTTTAGCAAAACTAGTGTGTCTAGACTGTCTACCAGTGTCATTGAAAAACTGAAATGGAAAAACATTAAATCTGTGACATGAGACGTATAAAGGAATCAATGTATGAAGTCTGACATCGACTATGTAGTAAATAATTATCACTCGGTGGTTAAAGTATATTCACGTTTTTACTGCGGTGTCGGCTTATGTCAAACTATACGAAATTTTATGATGAATTGCATGAGCAGTCACGCACACCATTTTTCGTTGCTTGACATATTGTGAATTTCGACATGAAATTTTTTATATTTTGACAAACAGCGTCAACGGCTTGTGTCAAAAATGTGAAAAATCATCGCATTCCAATTTCGTCTGCGATGTTATTTTGTACCTTCATACTTACGCAACTTCATACTTGCGCAAGAGTCATTTTCTCACAGTACGTGAGCTATAATTTTGAATAATTTGTTATTTACTGAGGATTCTGTTAAAAAAAACGACGCAAATTTGACAGTTGACATTTTGCAACGTCCCCTTAACCTCTTTATGGTCTATTCCAATGTCATATGTAAAGTCCACCTTTCGTTCAAAATTGCACGAATCACAATGACCTAAAACCGGAAACAAAATGCTGAATGAAATGAAAAAAAATCCGGTTATATTTTACACCTAACAGTGATTTGTAGAGTCTCAGAAAAAAAACTAACTTCAACAACAACATCGGAAATGTTGGATGAGGAAGACTGCAATCAATGTTTTCAACGGGACTTCTAATGCAACGCTTCAGCTGTTTGCTGAACAAGTTTACTGACGAAATACATAGAGAGAGAGCATAAATAATGAACGTATCTGAATGGAAATTTTGAAATTATCTCGCCGCGACAAATACAATTCGATGAGGCAATACTTTTTCGAATGAAAAACTTAAACATTCGTTCAAGGTTAAATCGTTTCTTCGATTCTTTGAACGTAGCTATTTAATGAAAACCCGATAACAGCCATCGCCAATTCATTATCACCACGTACGAAGATCATTTTGAAACACATGCCATACGTCACCAGTTTTTGTTTTCAACTTTTGCAAAATATTTATTAAAAAAATGTAATTTAAGGTCATGACTTACTTTCCTAAAACGTCATCTAGATCACCACGGGACGGACTGACTCCTCGTATTCTTCCTTTACATGATAATGGCATAAGTTCATCGGCTGGATAAGCATTATCCATGTACGCATTATACGCATGATAAAACATCTCACGAGCTTCTTCCCTGTAAACAAGAAGAATTTTTGACATTCTCTCTACTCCCGTTCACCACTTTATTTCATTCAGGGTCAGAAGTATCGCTGGCACTTACTTCAACTCATTACGCTCTTTATTTGACATATTATGTGTAGGCACTGAATCACCCCGCACTAAAAACCATTCCGATGTTATTATAAATCCTAGAGCCCAATAAAGACTCTGCCATAGTCGAATTTTCATAATCATAATACGATGCACTCACATCAAACACGACAAAATCAATTCACTTTCAATTGCCGTCTTATTTCGTTTACACGAAAATGTTGTGCAACTTTTTATAATATCATTGAATCTTCATTGAGGGACTGATTAGCTAAGAAATTAGGAAACAAAAGAAAAAACTGATTTTTCTAACGATGCTCGATTTGACATTTGTTAATTTTTGCCACCTCCCATTAAAAATTACATACCAACTGTTCTCTCTGACGTCCCCCCTGACGTCTCTCTGATAAGACCATCGCTGTGAAGTTAGCAACATGAAATTACATTTTTGTTCGTTCACTTTGAGAAACTGATGCATATTGATTTTGAAAAACGATTACAATAGGACGATTGAGATGTGACCAAAGGTGACGCAAATTGATGCTTTTTTCTGTATCATCAACCTGTTGCATCTTTAATTTGAGATGGTTAGCCACAGTGCAGGTGAGAACATTTCTTCTGACTAAATCAACGGTCTCAGATGTCATGAGACGTTCGGTATGCCTTTAACACTTGAAACGTTCGGTATGCCTTTAACATTACCTTGGATAATTTCTGTGGATCTTTTAAATTGTTGTAGTTCTAACTAAAAGAACATAAAACATTGAATTGTTTGTTCACTTTTATTTAGATCCGTTCGAGTCTTTTGCAACATCTATTCTGTTTGAGACATGTATTCTGATACGTACGGGTCTTTGCGAACATAGAAATGATTACGCAACTGAGTCAGCGCGTGAGCTGTTGTTATCATTTCAGCGAAAAAATAAAATAAATCAAGGATTGAAGAAAGAGTGACTTCACTCTTGCTCTAAAGTTCAACCGCCGAATAATTGCTACACTTTCACTCACTTTTTCACAGTCGAACTTTAGAGTGAATTCGCTATATATACCTGCTATATTTACTTAAGCCTGCCAGTAAAAAGTCGTCATCAGTAAAAACATATGCTGCGCGAACCCGGACGAAAGTGTACGTCCGTTGTAGCATTCTTCCCATGAATTTAATGAAATTTTGCTTAATTTATGACTAAGTCATTACTTAATTGCATTGGAAACTATGCTTAGTAAATTCTTCGAACTGACGAGACTGAAGAGAGAGGAGAGACTCTTGACGCATATTTCCATGGGCAAAAAAGTTCACCTCAATGAAATAATTGTTTGTGCTAGAGCCAAGGACAAGGTGTAGTAAGGTGTTCTAGCGTGTAGTGAGGTGCAGCAAGGTGCAGTGAAGTGCGGTGAGGTGCAGTAAAACGCAGTGAGGTTCAGTAAAGTGCAGTGAGGTGCAGTAAAGTGTAGTGCACTGAGGTGTAGTGAAGTGTAATGAGATGCAGTGAGGTGGAGTGACATAAATATCATATTGATTTTACATAAATTTGACATAGTTATAACATTATTTTCACAAGCTTAAACAATTTGTACATTACTTTTTGCTTTTTGAAAATTTGCATTTTGAAATATACATAATTCGACGTTTCT
Organism: Pseudolycoriella hygida; assembly: GCA_029228625.1. Lineage (NCBI taxonomy): Eukaryota > Metazoa > Arthropoda > Insecta > Diptera > Sciaridae > Pseudolycoriella > Pseudolycoriella hygida. Next base: position 8,296,682 of record CM055405.1, on the reverse strand, counting down.
GATATATTATTTTTCTACCTAGCCTCAAGGTTTTTTAACAAAGTAAAACTTATGTAAAAAACCGATTCTGTGCTTTTCGATTATTATTCCATTTGTTGTCATTTGCAAAGAGTATATAAAGAATTGCATTCTGAGGCTTTTTAACAAAGTATATTTCTTCGTCTGAGTTGTTTTAACAGAGAAAAACTTATCGAAAATTTTGTTGAAGTTTTTTGTCATATTACACAATAGAAAGAAAATTTTGATAAAGATTCTGTGTCTTTTTAACAAAGTAGGACAAGATGTGGTATTGCCAAACGAGCGTAGCGAGTTTGGCAACACATGGAGTGTGAAAAAATGCCATCATACCCATCAGCGGTAGAAACAGCGTTTCGTTGCAATTGTGTCTCTTTACTTACATCAAACCGTGCGAGAAAACTTTTGTCGCACATTTTTGCCGTGCGAGAAAACGTTTATCCCACGCTTCCCATACCGTGAAAAAAACTACCTCATACGACATCAGAAACAGGCGAGTAATGTTTGTTTTATGTCACACAATTGCAAAAAGGTAGTGAAAAACTTAATTCGTCTATGTCGATCGTAGAGAAAATTCCAAATTGAGTAAAGTTTCTGGGACTAAAAGAGAAAATTGCAATTTGAGTCAATTGCACTCGCTCTGACCAAACTTCACTCACGTTGCAATTATCTCTTCTTTCGCACAGACCTTGACCCATTAACTTGGAATGTAAATAACTTCAATGGAATTCCATTGTTAAACGTAGACGTTCAACTTAATGTGTTGGAATTTTTTAGCGACGAGCGGTGTGGAAGTGTGTTTAAACGAGAATGTGAAGCAGAAACGTTAGCGACGAGCAGTGGAGTTCTGTTTGAAAGAGAATGTGAAGCAGAATCTTCTTTCTTAGAGATCAGTCCTATAAAATTTTTAGATGTAAAGAATCACAAGCACAACAGAAAGAGTTCTGAATGTTTCTTCAAGTATTCACCAATTTCGGTTCAATTCACTAAACGCAATAGATTCGAAATCACAACAAAAACCCTTTTAAAAGGGAAATGTGACGCAAGTCCTTCTTCCTCCTTCCAAAACAACTGATATCATTTTGGGGTGACGCTTAAAGCTTTGAAACGCAAAAATTCTTTTGGAATGTTTTCATTTTTGATTAAAAAAATGCGTTACAAATGCCGGACCCCCCAATGTTATAGTTTTTCTGTTCTTTCAGCTTTCACAACGCAAAAATTTGTCATTATGTATGGCGTATTTTTGAACAGGAAATCAAATTTTTGCGTATGACAGCTGAAAGCGTAGAAAAAATATTACATTGGTG
>CM055405.1:8270414-8283454 GCA_029228625.1 Pseudolycoriella hygida | reverse complement strand
TGCATATGGTCCACGGAGGAGGTGGGATACGGGGGAACTTGGAAGACGGTGAACGTTGCATACGGTGAATGTTGCATACAGTGAACGTTGCATACGGTGAACGGGGAATGCAAGGAAAGTGGAATACGGGGAACTTGGAGTACGGGGAAAGTTGACTACGGGGAACGTTGAATACGGGGTAAGTGGAATACGGTGAACGTTGAATATGGGGGAAGTGGAATACGGGGGAAGTGGAATACGGGGGAAGTGGAATACGGGGGAAGTGGAATACGGTGGAGTGGAATACGAAGAAATAAAATTCGGGGAAAGTTGAATACGGCGAATTGGGAATGCGGCGAACGTTGAATACGGGGTAAGTGGAATACGGGGGAAGTGGAATACGGGGGAAGTGGAATACGGGGGAAGTGGAATACGGGGGAAGTGGAATACGGGGGAACTGGAATACGGGGAACGTTGCATACGTTCAACGGAGGAAGTGGAGTACGGGGGAAGTTGAAACATTACGCATCATTATTTAAAACGAAAAAAAATATGGCTCTCTGAATAGACAACACGCGAAAATGATAAAGCCTGCGTAGCTCCTAGGGGCGGGGGTTTCGACTACGTAACCTACCCTTTAATGTTAAAGCGAAAATGATAAAGCCTGCGTAGCCCCTAGGGGCGGGGGTATTTACTAGTTATAACAATAAAGCTACATATTGTCACGCCTATTAGCAAATTATTTATGCAAAATTAGCAAAATTATTATGGTACACGATCACGATTACGGTCTGTTATTGACGAATCAATTTTTGTCAGAGTTAAATCAATCATTTAGAAACGTTAGTATCGTAGATCATTCATTTTAAACCTAAAAAGTTGATTCATGTATTTTGTTCTTTAATCAAAGCTGCACGCCACGGCGTCCTGTATGCATTATTGAGCCATAAGTGGTTGTTTTACTTTCGTGCGTCGTTTCAGAAGCTGACAAAACAACTCTGAAAGCGTGTTCTAATGAAATTTTAAAAGCGCATAGCGATACTCTTTTTAGCTTTGAGATTATACGTTTGGAAAAGTGAATACGTTATTCCAATGCAAATATTGCATCAAAAAGCCGGTCTTCTTAAAATCACCTTTCAGAAGATTTAAAAACCGGTTTTAATTTAAATATAAAAATGTTACGGCGAAGGCAATTAACGGGCTTGATTGTTCTATGCTTTTATCAGCTTCACTGAAAAAAATGTTTAACTCGGCGTAAAGTAAACATAAAATTGCATAATGAAGTGCCCTAGCAAACAAGCACACCACTTCTTGTCGCACCATGTTAAGGCCTCATTATTGAATAAAAATAATTTTTTTTTTGACAAGTTGAGCTTTCACACAAACCTTACACGAATCGCATCGCGAATAAATTGCGTAAGGTTTGTTTGAAAGCTTAACTTGATCATCTTACTTACTTACTTAACCGGCCCTACAAGCGGACCTATCCTCAGCTAACGTCTTCCAGCTGGTTACTCCCGCAGTTCTCAGGTTGGCAAAAGCTGCACCATCTGGATTTTGGTCTGCGTGCACTTGGTGCACTTGGTCCGGTTTGGTGATAAAAAGTTTCTTCGGGATACGATTGTCGTCCATACGCTGTACATGACCAAGCCGTCGTAGTCTATTAATTTTTGTTGTTCTAACTATGTCCGGCTCTCCATAAAGCTGCATAAGCTCATGATTAAATCGTCTGCGCGATCTGTTCATATTTTCGTCATATACTGGTCCGAAAATTGTCCGCAGTACCTTTCTTTCGAACGTGAGCAGCGATTGTTCGTCTTTCTGAGTCATGCACCACGACTCCGACCCATACGTAACTATTGGTCTCATCACAGATTTGTACAGTGCGCATTTAGAGTTTCTGCTTACTGATTTGGACTTTAAAATTTTTATCAGGCTGTAATAACTCCGGTTGCCAAGAGTTATCCGTCTTTTGATTTCGTCCATGATTACGTTGTCAAAATTAAGCAGAGATCCTTAACTTGATCATCATCATCATCAAATTTTATAAACCATTAGTACCTTTCGGTGTGAGGTCTTTATGACGCAATCCCGGAATGGTGAACTATCGCCCGCCAAGGAGATGGTTTGTTCGCCCAAAGAAAGTCCCCTAACTTCTAAGTCTGATTTAATTTAATCTATAAACCCTCTCCTTGGTCTACCCTTTGGCCTAACACCCGGGACCTGTGTATCTAAGATCCTTTTCGGTAGCCTGTTATTACCCATCCTCTGAACGTGCCCGAAGCAGCGTAGACGGCTAGCCCTTGCCGCCTTTTCCACTGATGAAATCCCTAAATTTTCCCTAATATGATTATCCCACTGCTCCCTCCGATTAACCCTCGCTATGTTCCTAAGAAATATCAGAAACCTCCAGGTCATGAGCGAGATATCCCCAGTCCACCCAACTCACACTACCATACAAAATCGTCGGCCTTAAAATTGACCCGTGGATAGCTAACTTTGTTTCGCTACTCAATTCCTTCCTGTTTAACACGTGCGACCTCAACTGACTGGCCACCGCGTTTCCCATTTTCCTCCTCTCCTAACTAGCTTGTCATCCCCTGAAAACATTGTTCCTAAGTACTTGAATTCAGAAACCTGCTCCAGATCCTCCCCATTTAAACTGCAAGCTATCTCCTTCCGAGATTTGCCGACATGCTGACTTGACTGAAATAAAAATAATTTTGAGCTTTCAAACAAACCTTACAATTTTATATACTTTGATATAAGCCGACGCCACACCGAAGAATTCGTAGATTAGTGCTTCGTACATTGTGTATGAGTCGAATCAGAGTCCAACCATTTAATCGAAATTCTATCCTAGCTCGCGGTGAAATGTATCAGACTTTACAGATTCTGATGACAAGAATGAAAGGAATTGATGAATGGAAATAAAAATGACGGATGTGAAACTGGTTTAGTAAAGTCATACCGGTGATCGCTTCTAATAAATTGTGTAAGAGACAAAAGAGAAGTGAAATGATTTTGATCTGAGTGAAAACGATATGCAACTCCAATCGCTAATTTTATGGATTGTTTCATTGATAATACATGAAAAACTTAATCACTCAATTCAAATCGTTCGTTAAGACAGACTTGAATTTCCTTTCCACCCTCTTTCTTCCAATATCATAAAGTGTTCCTCACATCAATTAAATGATATACCTTCGATTGTTAAATTGACACTAACATTAAATCTCGAGTGTTAGCATAAAACAAACTCAAGAAGTGTATTGAAAGTAAAGCTACAGCTCAAGGCAACGCAAATTTTAGGTATTTATCTGATACACATTTGTGTTAGTCGAGTCGAGGCTATTAATTTGTTCCGTGTGTTGAAAGTCAAAGCTAAACAACCAAGTAAAAGCATCATTATATAATCTCTGCCGTGCGTAGGTGTTATTTGTTAGTTGTTAAGTGCCGTGCACTTCATGGGATTTGTGAATGTCCACTTCTAATTAGTATACGTTTATCGTTCCGAAGAGTTTGATTGATTGAGTGAACAACAGATGGATTTTACGAAAGTTTCATCTATTTTTTTACTATTTTGTTTTTTATCTGTTATTTCCGGTAAGTTTTTTTTTTGATTTGATACACTTAGTTCATTTCTCGTGATTCCACCTTTTACTTTGCTTATATTAAGGCTTCGGAATCTCATTGGATGGAAAACATTCCAATGTTTCAAGTGTTGAATCAAACCGTTTTGGACATGATGACGATAATGTTTTCACCATCATTATTCTTGGTGCTTCTGTAAGTAACTTTTTTTTTTGATTTAATGCGATGAAAGCAGTAAACCTTTTACATCATTTACATACTGGTAGACAAGAATTATGTAACAGTTATTTGTGATTCAAGTTGATTTTCGTAGTAAATTTTTTGAATCACAATATGCAAGTGCAAGACACATACAACAGACATTCACTCTAAAAAGATTTGAATGCATGATCAGGTCATCAGCGAGAAGTTGTTAACGAATTTTTCATGTCCAGATAAAAGGCTTCTGAGCTTATGGACTTGTTACCAACGTACACTGTTTTGAAGGTACGGTTAAGCAATTTCGCGAGCTGCGCTACAAGGCGGTCATCCATGAAGAAGGTCAACTTTTGATGGTTAGGTTCGACTAAAGTGTGACCCAAAATGTATGAAGAGGATCATCGTCGACAGGATAGGAAGATATGTCTTTAGAAAAAAAGCGATGTCCTTAGCTCCGGAAACAGCAAATCACTTTTTGTGTGGCTGCACGAATTTAAACTGTTTGAGAGCTATCATGGGCGCGCGGTAGCAATTTTCGAAGACTGCGGAACTATATATGCAGAGCAACTTTTTGCCTCTTGCATTGGGCTACCTCTGGCCTAGTTTTTCGGATTCTACGTAAAATTTTGTTTGAAACCGCTCTTTCACTCATTAAAATCGGTCCAGCGGATCCGGAGATATGATCTTTAGAAAATAGTAATTTTCAGCACAAAATCTGCTTTTTCGTAGAAGTCGAAAAGAAGTCGATTGAAAATATCCTACGTTAGTTAGTTACTTCCAGGTCCTTTTATATAAAAAACGACTTTTTGGAATTTTTCCTGACAGAGAGCTTTGGCGAAGGATTCTAAGACATATGAAATTTTCAAAAAGTGGGGTAACCGGCCTCGTTTGGGAGCTAGGGCTATTGAAAGCTCCCATATAAAAAAATGTTTTATGCGTGTTTGTGTGTGTGTAGTCAAGTTAGGTATGTGTCAAATGTGAGGCAAAAAAATCTTTTTATATGTTGTAGAAGCAGTCCATGCTTTCAGTGCGGCGTTGGCTTATGTCAAAGAATACACAATTTCATGGCAAAATTCATGATATATGAAACAACGAAAATTGGTATGTTTGTCAGCTTGTCCACTTCGTGATTTAAATTGATATAATTTGACATAGGCCGACGCGGCACTAAATGAGTAAGTTTTGGGTATCATTTTCGACCATGGAAGTAGGTGTTCATATGTTGTAGAGGAAGTTGTAAGGATAATTTTTGGTCACGGAAGCAGGTGCCGCCACGGATGGGTTTTACGGCGGCAAAGACCAAAAAATTTTGTCAAAAAATGTTTTCTACTTCCAAAACTACTGGTATCACAACAAAAACACTTTTGAAAAGGGAAATGTGGCGCAGGTCCTTATCCCTTCTTCCATAACTATTGATATCAGTTGGGATGACGCTCGAAGTTCGATTATCTTTTACCAGAGGATCTTATCCAAAGATCACTGAGCGCTATCGACAAGTGGCGGATAGTTAGAGTCGTGACTCTCCCAACGAGGATGGCCAAGGTGCTTCATTGAATCGACAGAACCTATACAGTGTGTATGTATTATACACACACTGATAAAGTTCAGACTTAGCTACAGATCCCTTTCGGTTAGCTTTTAAGTTATAGAATAGTAAAAATATGAAATAATGATGTAACAGCCTCAATAAAGGAACGAACCAAGCAACGAAGCTCGTCTGTAACTGCCTCAAATAACTCTACACATTTTTCAGGGTGATTTGGGGAAAAAACTAGTCTATCCAGCACTGTGGGCTTTATACAGACAGAATTTATTACCAAAACGTCTACACATTGTGGGCTACGCTCGTTCGGATTTGACTGTGGAAAATTTGAAAACAAATGCTGATCCATACAGCGAAGATAAAGAGAACACGGACATGTATGATAAATTTTGGAAGGACGTTAACTTGTACATCCGTGGTGGTTATACAACCGATGAAGATTTTGTAAAATTGAACGCCAAATTGGAAGGTCTTGAGAAATGTACAACAAAAGCAAATCGTTTATTTTACATGGCACTTCCGTCAAGTGTCTATCAACAAGCGATCATTCCGTTGAAAGCTCACGCCATGGCAAAGAAGTAAGTAGTTCACGAAGTTGTTTTCCTTTTCTTTTTATAAAATTCATTTGTAACTGAAATAGAGGCTGGACTCGAATTGTGTTTGAGAAGCCATTCGGATACGATTCAGAATCTTCGGAAGATTTGTCGGCGCAAATATCGAAACTTTTCACAGAAGACCAAATCTACAGAATGGATCACTATTTAGGGGAGGAATTGGCTCAAATGCTCTTTGGATTGCGGTTCGGCAATAGCCTGTTTGATCCGATTTGGAATAGAGATCACATATCTGCTGTTTTAGTGGAATTGAAAGAAGATTTTGGTACTCTAGGAAGGGCAGGTTATTTTGACCAAGCGGGAATAATACGCGATGTCATTCAGAATCACTTACTTCAAATCTTTACACTAATTGCTATGGAAAAACCACAAAGTAGAAAGGCCGATGATATTCGCGATGCAAAGGTGAATGTTTTGAAATCCGTTCCTGAAATCAGAGTAGAAGATGTCGTACTTGGTCAATATGTCGGTAATGTTGATGGAAAAACCGAAGATGAGAGAACAGGTTACTTGGAAGATGAAACGCTTATCGATAAAAATTCAATAACAGCAACGTATGCGTTGACGACTTTACAAGTGGACAATAAACGTTGGAAAGGAGTTCCTTTCTTTCTTAGATGTGGAAAAGCTTTAAATGACCACAGATCAGAAATTCGAATTCAATTTAAGAAAATCGAAGATAATTTGTTTGAAGGACAGACGAAAATGAATGAGCTCTTGATTCGCTTATATCCCAACGAAGCTATTCGGTTTCTGGTCAATTTAAAGCGACCGGGATTTAACGACACGTTGCAGGCAACAGAAATAAACTTAGTTTACGACAAAACATATCCGGTAAGACTGACTTGAGTGTTTCCTTCAGTGCTTTTTTAAACAAAATTTTGCAGGAGTCCCGAATTCCTAAGGCCTATGAACGAATGATTGGCAACATACTGGACGGATCACAATTGAATTTTGTTCGAACTGATGAATTATCAGAAGCCTGGCGAATATTTTCGCCACTTCTTCACGAAATTGAAAAGCAACGAGTGAAACCGCATAGCTACGTGTTTGGTTCTCGCGGACCGAAAGAAACTGACGAATTCTTGATTTCGCATGGATTCGAATCCGATCCTGATTTTACTTGGGATAAACCATGAAATAAAATTGGTCCGAATTGGTGACAACATTGACTTTTGTTATATAAAATACTTTTACCATTAACTGCAGTTTTAATTTTACTTCCTGGTAAAGCTTTGGGAAAACTTAAGTTGTTATGGTCGAGAATTTATCTGTCAAAGTCTTCCAAAAATTTTTCTTTTGGAGTAAAGTTCATCGTATGGCACAACACCATTGGTTAATAGTATATTACAGAGGAATATTACAATAATATTACAGGTGAAACCACAATCGGATCAATAGTTGTATGAATGCCACAATCGGATTCCTTACGCTGATTGTTGGCACGTATTGTGATTAATCAACTGTTGTGTAAGTGTTTGAACGAATCTTGATGGTGAGAATGAAGCTGAGATCAGTCCCCGAACCCCAGAATAGCAAATTTTAGATTAGGATCAATTATGTTAACCACCGTGAATCCAAAAGTTTAATTTAAAAACTACCTACCCTTTCATGAGTTTCTCCTATTTAAGATTAGTAAACTGGATTTAAGTTTGTTAGTTTCAATCGTTTTCCTAATTCAAAATATGTAAGAAAAGTTTTTCTTTTCTTATTATTCGAAAAATTAACATCCGAAAAGCAGTTTCTGATTTATTGATTTCAACAATACCTGGTAAGGCTACTTTCTTAAAACTGGTAGTGTACAGACTATAGAATTGATCAATTTTCCTCTCTTTTACCATGATTTAAGGAAGTGGTTACGACCAATTTCACCCGAAAATGTTAGGAAAGGCAAAATAGAGACTTTCTTTTCCAATCCTAAACTAAATGAGCATTGGATGCGCTGTGTATTCATGCTGGACCATGATCCCAAAAGGGATAGTGGAAGTGATAAGGTAAAGATTTTGCAAAATTGTTTGGTTACGTATTTTTTGAATTAACCGTTTAATTGCAATATGTGAAAAATCAATGAAAATTTATGAAGGAACCCATGTATCATGTTCCCACTTCTTCTTTTTTCTTGTATTCCAATGTATGACATTTCGGACTGATGTCCAAAGTTCTCGTGTAACACAAACCGTTATTTCAACCTGTGTGTACACTACTGTATCGATGGCACACCGAGGGAATTTCTAACAGAGTGTTTTGCCATTGACTGACGAGTAACACTCTGAAGAAACCTGAGGTGACGAAACAGTGTCTGTGTCTAGAGTATAAGACTTTAGAAAACATCTCCTGTACGGAGTACCATGACTAGGCTCTGTATGAGTACTCTTTGACATAATATTTTCTATCCAACTTAACGTATACTGAATAATATTTTCTATTCAACTTATTGTATACTGAAGGTGCGCTTTGTATTAGCACTTCAGATTAATATCTTCTATCCAATTTATTGTGTACTGAGTGTGCGCTTTGCGTGAACGCCTCAGACGATCATAATGAGATTTGGGTCCAGAAATTTGATGAATTCCAGTGTCCAAAGTTTACAATTATGTACGATTCCAGTTGAGAACACAGAGGTCGCGATTGAGTGTTGATGTTGTAGTCATTATGATTGAGGAATTATTATTTCTTATTATTTTTAATTAAATTAAATGTAATTGTTTCTTGAACGTGTTTTTATCTACCTTTGGATTCTGAAAAGTGGAGGAGACTGCAACAAAATGTGATATCATACGATTTCGTAGTTGAGGGAGATTTATCAGAACGGTTGAATATCTTAGTCTGTATTTCGTAAGGAATTAGAAAATACTCCAAGTACTTCCAAATACTTCAAGTACTTTCAATTCTCGTTAAAATTATAACTATGTATGAGATAATATCGTATTGATAAGAAATTATTTGAAAATTATTATTTGGAAGCTCATATTAAATTTGAACTGTAGTCACAGGAAGATCGAAGGAAAACTAAAGACGATTACGGCTGAGATTAAGGCGAAAGTTTTTTCTATACAGCGCTTGAAAATTTAGTTGATTAAATTAAAATCATGACCTATTAAAAGGGTGAGGAGTGTAGGACCTAAGCGTAGGAATGTTTTATTTCTGCATATCGATGAGGGTGTTAGGAGTAGGAGTCCAGTCCGTCAACTAGATTTTTCATGTTTGGGATAGGAACAAACCAGGATTTTCATAAACGGTTACAGGTTTCTACACAAAATTCCTTATCAGTTTATTTGGAAAGATGTTTTTCTTCTCATTGATTTCTATAAGACGGAAGTACCATTACACAGTTAAATTTTGATCCCTTAAAAATTCATTTTCCTATTAAAGATTCATTTTCTTATTCTAAGTTCTTTTTCCTATTAAAGATAAGTAGACATAGATCTTTGCCTTTATACTTCAAACAAACCCCGATGGAGTTGTGTAACGCGAATTTTTTATTCTTTGGTACCGACCTAACAAAAATAGATATTTTGCCCTTAAATTATTTGGAAAATTAGAGTACTGGTATTGGTGTTCAATTTCAACTGAGTAAGGAAACAATTTATTGTATCAGTGATAGACGAATAATTTTTATTTTAGGAGTTGAAGTATCGTATCGTCAAACAACCCAACTTCAGTACACAAAACCATAGCTTATATTTGGGAATTTTCTGCAAATAAGTTGTTTTTATTGTTTCTGGGTCAACACTACAATCTGTGTCTCACTTAGTGATTCTGTCTATACACCGGAGAGTCATCAAATTGATCATGAATGAAAAGGTAAGAACGTTAGGCAAATGTGGTGATATAGATTGATGAAGCGTTTTGGCAAAGGGAAGGTGCGCTGAGGTTTATCAGGAATCATCTTATTAGGCGTTGAGCCAGTTCTGACTGAGCGAAACCACTTTTTATTTTGCATTACCGTTTCTAAAATTGTATTGAAAATTGTTACGAGTAATTAATTTTCTTTTGTTTTATTGACTTATTTTAATTTTGATAATTAACACAAAGATTTCTTCTTTTGAATTTTCCCATTTATGTCATTTCAGGCCTTTTGAGCCTAAATTTTCTTTATGTAACACAAATCAATTTTTCAACATGTGTTTACATGACCGTATCGTAGGCACGTATTAAGATAACTCGGTTTCACTAATAGCCTTCGACTGACGAGTACAGTGAAGGGAGCCCTAATACGACGAAACGGTGTCTCAGTCGAGTTAAATACTCATATTTCCCTAACGGAACACCATGTAGGCTCATCTAGAGTACTCGGACATAGCTGAAGCTTTTTTGTAACCAAGCCGGTGCGATTTTTGAGAAAAACTTACTATTCGACATTCAATAGGAGATCGTCTTATTGGTTTTGATGAGATGAATAAAATACCATTACACAGGTAGATTCCGGTCTCTTAATAGTTTAATTTCTTGTTAACGGTAAGTAGACATAATCAGGATCTATAGGACATTATTTCATGTATCAAGTAGTGATTGGTTCACAAGTTTCATTGCTAATCAATATTAGATTATTGATTGATAAACGTGTCACGGACCCGAAAACGACGAGCGGAAGCATTGCATGATTTTGAACGTAACGACGATGACGAATTGGGATTCCGGCGTAATGTTATCATCACGATAATCAGCCAAAAATATGAACACTGTTGGATCGGTGAATTGAATGGATTGAGAGGCTGGTTCCCTGCCAAATTCGTTGAATTGTTGGACGAACGCAGTAAACTGTATACATCAGCGGGTGGCGATGCGATTTCCGAGACTGTGACCGATTTGGTGCGAGGCACATTGGCACCGGCTATCAAACAAGTGCTGGAGCATGGCATGAAACGACCTTCATTCTTAGGTGGCCCATGTCATCCGATGGCACCCACTTGCATTTTCCTAGCATCGAAAGTTGAAGAATTCGGTGTCATTTCCAACTCCCGACTCATCTCAACGGTAACGATTGGCATTTGTTCTGGAATTCAAAAACAAGTTCCGCTATGCATATCAACAAGAATGCACATACCGTACGAATCACATCTTGGAATGCGAATTTTATCTATTGGAAAATCTCGACTGATGTCTGATTGTGTGTCAACCGTACCGACTGCTGTTACCAATTATCCAAGACATCGGGCATGAGGATCAGCTGCTGCCGCTCACATGGCGCATCATCAATGATTCCCTCCGCACCGATGTTAGTTTACTGTATCCACCTTACATGATCGCCATCGGCTGTCTCCAATTGGCTTGGTGAGTTTCAAATGACAATGCCACTACCGATTGTCATGTACCACACCGTACTCGACGACAGGCGTAGTGTGTCAGCCCATATCGGCTGTCTGTTGTGTCCTCTAGGACAAGCATTTCGTTTTCCATCGATTTTCGTTCAATTTGTCTGACTTTTCTTCTCTGACTTCTTACCGTGTCATTCTACAGAAAGATGTGAAGTCTTGGTTTGCCGAAATCAACGTGAACATCGAGAAAATTCAAGAGATTTCCAAAACCATACTTGGCCTGTACGAGCTCTGGCGTACTTACGACGAGAAGAAAGAAATCCAAGATCTGCTCAGTAAAATGCCAAAACCACGACCACCACCGCAGCAGCAGCAACAACAGCAGAATCAACAAAATCAACAGACTCAAAATCCACAACAACCATCAATTAATTAGACTATAGCTTGTAATGTTAGGCAGCGTAGATTTGTTTTCATATCTTTTTTCAAATAAATTTGATTGAAATGCGATCACAAGTCAAACACAATCCTAGAAAAGCTGAAATGAAAATAAAATTTACTCAGACAATGAAATGAAACATTTTTTCGGGATGCCTTTTTTCGAAACTGTTCGTTAGTGTATTTTTTCCCTCGAATGAATGTTATTTTTTTTTATTTGCCAAATGCTTATTTGCTAAAACTGTCAAGAAAATAGTGTGTCGTTGTTTATGGTTGTTTGTCTGAGAGCACTTAATTCATCCTCTCCTAAGTTCGCACTAATGTTCTCAATCGTCATGGATCTTTCGTTTTTTGTCTATGATTTCCACCATTTAGCACTGAAGGAAAAACAATCACATATGTTAGAATACGCGACGTATTGTTGTCAAAGGTTTGTTAATAGTACACTGTGAATGTGTGTTCGTTTACTCACTTGCTCTAAGTGCATCGATAGCACTTAAATCCGGGTATCTTTTTATCGTTACAGGCCGCACATTTCGGAAAGAGCACCTGTAGAATTTCTATGTTTGATGCCGTCAATCGACCCATACGATTTTTCAAATGTGTAACATCGCGTTCGAGTGATTGTGCTCGAGCAATGGTATCTGCAGTTTCGGCGTGCAATCGTTCGAAATCATCTTTTCGTATTTTTTCGAATCGTTTGAAGTCAGCCTTTTTTTTTTCTAATCGTGTGAAGTCAGCTTTTAGTTTTTTTTCTAACCGAAACTATTCTCCACTGTCGTCATTCGTTTAGTTGCCTTCAAACAAATAACATCAAGTACAGTGAAAACAACAAATTTATATCCAATTGAAATGGACGACCTCAGCCAAATTTTAGCCAAAGTACCAGCCAACAACCGTGAAGCGAGACAATCTAATGAACAAGTGATTCCAAGCGGACAACGTCGAAAGCGCGCATTGGAAGCATTCCGAGACGACTTTGAACAGCTCCATACCGTAATTACGGAAAATCGAGATGCCCTCAGACGATTCGAAAAAAAAACAAAAAGCTGACTTCACACGATTAGAAAAAAAACAAAAAGCTGACTTCAAACGATTCGAAAAAATACGAAAAGATGATTTCGAACGATTGCACGCCGAAACTGCAGATACCATTGCTCGAGCACAATCACTCGAACGCGATGTTACACATTTGAAAAATCGTATGGGTCGATTGACGGCATCAAACATAGAAATTCTACAGGTGCTCTTTCCGAAATGTGCGGCCTGTAACGATAAAAAGATACCCGGATTTAAGTGCTATCGATGCACTTAGAGCAAGTGAGTAAACGAACACACATTCACAGTGTACTATTAACAAACCTTTGACAACAATACGTCGCGTATTCTAACATATGTGATTGTTTTTCCTTCAGT